>JAPXFY010000024.1:57473815-57476315 GCA_030674185.1 Monoplex corrugatus
CTGGAAAGAGTGTGTTTCAACTCCCTGTTTGTTCTTGGGAGATTTTTTGAATGATATGGTGGTACAGTTGAATCAACATTATCATTGAGTGCCTTGCCACATGGCGTTGGCGATCATGGCCTTCCATCTATCTCTATCCTTTGTTGCCGCAAGCACATCTTCCACCCTATCTGTCCTCAGCCACTCTGCAATTCTGTCCAATATTTTTTCCCTGGGTCTACCTGGTGCTCTCTTTCCCTCCAGCTTTCCTGTTGTGACCAGGTGCTCCAATTCCCCTTTCCTCGTAAAATGGCCTATAAATGTTGCCTGTCTTTTCCTAATCTTCGTTATGAATGATCTTCTTGTGTGTGCCTCCGTCAAGATTGTCTCGTTTGTTTTCTTTGCTGTCCATGGAACTCTCAACATTCTTCTGAGAAACCACATCACGGCTGCCTCAATCTTGTTTTGACTGTCCACGTCTCACAACCGTACAACATTAATACAGTTTAGTATCATTCCCAACACACTGGGAAAAAAAAAACATAGATGACAACAACAGCAAAAAATGTGCAGGATAACCAGAATGTTTTAAATGTGTACTGGACATCCCACCAAACATGCAGAGATTGTGTGCAGACTTGAGGAGTGTGCCCCGACTCCCCGCTGTTCTTGGGAGACTTTTGGATGGTATGTAGGGTACAGCTTGTGGCCAGGGTACTGTGTGCTGCTTATATCGCATGCCTTTAACCCTTTGACTCCCGCATCCTGTCCACCAACTGCAAAAACTTAACCCTTTTGATTCCCTCACCCTATCCACAGCTTCTGCAGGAAGCTGGTGGATAGGGTGAGGGAATCAAAAGGGTTAAGTTTTCGCTTGTAGCGTGGTTGGCGATGCAGGATGTTGATGGACAGGGTGCGGGAGTTTAAAAGGTTAAACTGAAATATCACCCCCACGCACGCATGCATGTGCGTGCACTCGCTTGTGTGCAAGCATGATCCCACGTATCAACATACAAATGCACGTGCGTGCACGCATTCACCCATGCATGCATGTATATGGGCTTTGGACACACACGCATGCTTACACGCACACATGCATGAACGCAAACACACACATACACACACATGTGTGCATGCACATGCATGCAAATGCACACACACACACATCCATGTGCACGCTCACACACGCACATTCACACGCAGACAGACAAACAAACAGACAGACAAGACAGGCACACATACAAACACACACACACACACACACACACACACACACACACACACACACACACACACCATCATCACCACACACTCACTCACACGTACACACTCCACACAACACGCACAAGCACACACACACACACACACACACACACACACACACACACACACACACCAAACACACTCACACACACACACATGCACACGCAACAGACGCACTCAGACAGACAGACACACACACACATTCTCATTCACTCACTCTCTCTCTTTCACACACACACACACACACGCGCACACACACACACACACACACACACACACCACACACACACACACACACACACACACACACACACACACACACACCACAACAACACCTTGGTATAAACACTGCTAGTTTATCATATTGTATAGGCTACGTGCTTTTGTTAGATATTTATCGTCAACCATGTTGGACATACATGTAATCAGTAACGTGTATCGTACCACTGTAAACTTTCATCATTGCCATTGTGGTCATCAACACCAGTCAACCATAACATGGTGAAATGAATTTTTTTGGACTGGCAGTGTCATTTGAGAATGTAGTCTAGTACTTTTTAATGTTGTGATTATTTTTTTTATTTTTTTTTTTATTCATTTTCAAATATATAGCTTTTACAAACATCTTGAAATGTACACGATGCATAATCAACAGATCTAACAAATGTAGAAAGAAAAAAGCATTCATTGCAATATGTATATATGCATAAATACATATACATATCCGTACACAAAAAAGATACATAGTCTCGTACATATACATATGTATATAGACATACATATACATATGCATACATACATCTGCATATACACCCATACATATACATACATACATACACATATACATATATATACACATACACGTACATACATACTTACACCCATATTATATATATATAACATACATCACAAACATTATACATATTATGCATACACATACAAACACACACGTACACACATAGACACATACATATACATACACAAACACATATACACATATACACACACATATACATATACGTCCATATGTCTAACTAAAGATGTGAAGAAATATAGATAAATTTCGCATTTTAAGAAGAAAATTACGCGAATAATGTTGTGATTATTGCTGATGAGTGATAGTCGCTTGTTGTATGAAGGTATGGATTCATACAGCGTGAAACACACAGGCAGTCAAGTTCTTTTTATTACATTTTTTTAATGATTTTTTTAGGATCATTGCACTCAGGGAGGTTACCTTTGTGCTCACCTTTTTTTT
>JAPXFY010000024.1:57481315-57503815 GCA_030674185.1 Monoplex corrugatus
CTGGGAACGAACCCTAGAACCTTGAATTTAGTTATTGGCAGGCGAACGTCTTAACCTTTCTGCCACTCTTCTCCTTATAGTATTACATAGTATCATGATTCATTGAAAGGTCCGTACAAGCTTAGCAACTCAGCCTGAATAATTCAGTAACTGAATGAATGAAATCAGTGAATTAACCCTTTAATTTCAACACCCCATCCACCAAGCGTGAAAACTGAACCCTTTGACTCCCTCACCCTATTCACCAGCTTCCTGCAGGAAGCTGATGGATAGGATGAGGAAGTCAAATGATGCAAGTTTTTGACTTGATAGTATGGTTGAAAATGCGGGATGCTGGTGGACAGGTGAGGGAATCAAAAGGTTTAAAAAGTGCAAAAAAAAGAACAAAAAAAAAGAATAAATAACACGTATATTTTTTTTCTCTCCCCCCCTCCCACCCCCAAACAGGAGGTAGACTTCAGCGGCTACATGATACAGCAGAATGTGAGGGGTCACCCAGTGGCCGTGTTCCGGTTCCCCCCTCGCACCAAGTTTCCCGCCCAGTCCACTGTCACAGTGCATGCAGGCACCAAGACCCAGAAGCCGCACAAACCCCCCACGGACTTTGTGTGGAAGGAGCAGCAGAAATGGGGTTCCGGTCCCGAGTGTACCACGATACTGTGCCGCAATAATGGACAGGTGACGGTTATGATGATAATTGTCAGTGATAATGATGATAATCGTGATGATGATGATAATTTTATAAATAACAAGATTTTATTTTAGCCCAGTGCACTAGCCACAAGGAAAATGTTTTGGCTATGCAGACAGTCACACTCACACCTCACAACAATTACAATATTCAACATCATAAAAGACAGATTCGTCGGTCATCCACGGAATCGAAGAAACACACGCACACAAACACACACACACACACTCTCACGCCAAGGCGCCCATATCCAAGCCACCTTAGCTGGCCACTAATTGTTGGTTCTGCCCTGCCAGCTCATTAACAGCGCGCATCTGTCCTTCTCCTTCCACTCTCCACGCCACCCTCGCCCATCCTGTGATAACAATGATGATAATTTGTAATGATAACAATGATGACGATGATGATTGTTAGTGATAATGATAATAATCATGGTTAACGATGATAATTGTTAGTGATACTGATAATAATCATGATGATGGTAATTGTTAGTGATAATGATAATAATCATGGTTAACGATGATAATTGTTGGTGATCCTGATAATAATCATGATGATGGTAATTGTTAGTGATAATGATAATAATCATGATAACGATGATAATTGTTAGTGATAATGATAACAATCATGGTTAACGATGAAATTGTCAGTGGTAATGATAATAATCATGATTGACGATGATAATTGTTAGTGATAATGGTGATAATCATGATTAACGGTGATAATTGTTAGTGATAATGATAACAGTCATTATTAACAAGATAATGTCAGTGGTAATGATAATAATCATGATAAACGATGATAATTGTTAGTGATAATGATAATAATGATGGTGATGAAAAATGAATAATAGCGATAATAATAATGCTGATGATAATGCTGATGATAATAATGATGATGATGATGCTAATAATGCTAATGTTCATAATAATAACAAGAGGAATGGTAATAGTAATAATGATAATCTTAGTAGTAATAATGATGATGATAATGCTAATAATAATAATGATGATGATAATGCTAATGCTGATAATAATAACAAGAAGAATGATAAGAGTAATAATGATAATCTTAGTAATAATGATGATGATAATGCTAATAAATAATGATGATGATAATGATAATGCTGATAATAAAAGAAGAATGATAAGAGTAATAATGATAATCTTAGAAATAATGATGATATAATGCAATAATAGATGATGATGATAATGATAATGCTGATAATAATAACAAGAAAATGATAAGAGTAATAATGATAATCTTAGTAATAATGATGATGATGATATAATATTGATAATACTATAGTAATGGTAATGAAATTTGAACGTCTCGATTTTTTGAACGCATGTATGCATGAACCAGAAAAAAAAACAAAAAAAACACGAGAAAAAAATCAGAACGCGTATTTTATACAACCAGACAAGACAGGCGCGAATTTTCGGCCAACTGGCCTTTGTCAAGCATAAGATCACAAACAAACAAACAAACAAACACCAGATACAAAAATTAGGAGAAAAAGACTAAAACATCCCTGCTGCTCCGTCCAGTGTGAGAAAGGGAATAAACTGACTAAAATGTACGCATGTCTTGTTGCCCACACTATGCAGGCAGTATGTTGCTCCACAGTCTGCATACTTCATCTTCATCGGGTGTGCTTGCTGGGTGTTTGTATGTTTCCACAAACCAGCAGTCACTGACGTGGCTCACATAATCAGTAACAGGCATGTTTGATGTTTTGAGAGGCATACATACACACATGTTAGGAATCCAGACACTGGAGGGTCCGCACACTTTTTCATCTGGGAGATGACGAAAATCACACTTTTTTTTTTATATATGTATATATTTTATATATTTTTTAGGTTCATCACACTCAGGGAGGTTACCTTTGAACTCACCTTTTTTTCCGTACCATTTTCTACGTCATCTTGACGGCCACTGAAGCTGGCGCAGTTTTAACAAGCGATGATGATCTTGATACATACATATATATATATATATATGTATATCTTTATATATATGTGTGTATATATACATATATACATATATGTGTATGTATATATATATATAATTATATACGTATATATAATTATATATGCATGTATATATGTGTGTGTACATGTATATATATGCATATATATATATATATACATGTATACATATATTTACATAGATGTGTGTGTGTGTGTGTGTGTGTGTGGTGTGTGTGTGTGTGTGTGTGTGTGTGTGTTGTGATGTATGATAAAATGATATGATGATATGATACGATACATGATATGATATGATATGATATGTATATTGATGTGATGTGATGTGATATGATATGATATGATATGATATGATATGATATGATATGATATATGATATATGATATATGATATATGATATGATATGATATGATATGATATGATATGATATGATGATATGATATGATATGATATGATATGATATGATATGATATGATATGATATGATGATATGATATGATATATGATATGATATGATGACGACGACGACATGATGATAAAGATGATGATGAAAAGATGACCACGACGAAAGCGATGATGATGATGATGATGATGATGATGATGATGATGGATGATGATGATGATTGTCAGGCTGTAGCGTGGACCACTGCTGACCATCGGTTTGGCCGTGATACTTTCTCGGGAGGACAGAATGACCAGGACACCAAGGGTCAGTTGGCTGTTGGCTGCCTTTTGTCCATGTGCTTGTCTTCTTTTGTGCTGTGTTGGCTTGTTTTGATTGTATTGTATTGTATTGTATTGTGTTGTGTTGTGCTGTGTTGGCTTGTATTGTATTTGTGTTGTATTGTATTGTATTGTATTGTGTTGTATTGTGTTGTGTTGTGTTGTATTGTATTGTATTGTATTGCATTGTATTGTATTGTATTGCATTGCATTGCATTGTTTGTGTTGTGTTGTGTTGTGTGTTTGTATTGTATGTGTTGCGTTGCGTTGCGTTGCATTGTATTGTATTGTATTGTTGTGTTGCGTTGCGTTGTATTGCATTGTATTGTATTGTATTGTATTTGTATTGTACTGCAGCCTGTCTCCACTCTGTGTGGAATCACATTGTAATATATATTTGTATATAATATGTTCTCTATAATTTTTCATTGCTTTTCTTCTTTTTCCACATTTATAGCCATGTGTATGTGTGTGTGTGTGTGTGTGCATGCGTGCGCATGTGTATGTTTAGCGCTTAGATTTGATTTCTATCAAGATTTTGCGCTATATAAATATTGTAATTATTATTATTATTATTATTGTAAACTTTAAGTTAACAAGAAAGACTTGAAGGCGCTGGCTGGGACTCAGAGTAACAATTCCTCACCATAGGCTGTACAGTTACCTCCCCTGTTCACCCCCTGTGGGGATGCCGAGGAGATCTTTCAGTATAAATAGTATCCCCACCTTCTGGAAATTCTGTGCTAGACATTTTTTCTTTTCTGTCACTCTCTTTGTTTCTTTCTTCCTCCTTTGCTTTCTGTC
The DNA here is from genome assembly GCA_030674185.1 of Monoplex corrugatus. Taxonomy (NCBI): domain Eukaryota; kingdom Metazoa; phylum Mollusca; class Gastropoda; order Littorinimorpha; family Ranellidae; genus Monoplex; species Monoplex corrugatus. Next base: position 57,485,524 of record JAPXFY010000024.1, read on the forward strand.
ATTTCTTCCTATCATTTCTTGCCTTGCTGGTCCATTCACCTGTGTGTGTTCGATAAAGTCTTACATACTTGTTATGTTATATTGAATTATATTGTATTGATCTTATCAAAAAGGTATGATGTTGTGATATGTTAAAACATGATTTGTCTCATCATAATTTCCTGCTTCTAATGCTAAGGTGATGCCATTTGTATGTGTGTGTGTGTGTGTGTGTGTGTGTGTTGTGGAGTGTGTTGTGTGTGTGTGTGTGTGTGTGTGTGTGTGGTGTGTGTGTGTGTGTGTGTGTGTGTGTGTGTGTGTGTGTGTGTGTGTGTGTGTGTGTGTTCTTTGATTTAACGTCTTTTCACTATGAGTGATATTAGAGTGTGCGTGTGTGTGTTTGCGCGCGGCGCGCGTGTGTGTGTGTATGTGTGTGTGTGTGTGTGTGTGTGTGTGTGTGTGTGTGGTGTGTGTGTGTGTGTGTGTGTGTGTGTTCTTTGATTTAGCATCTTTTCACTATGAGTGATATCAGACTGTGCGTGAGTGTGGTGTGTGTGTGTGTGTGTGTGTGTGTGTGTGTGTGTGTGTGTGTGTGTGTGTGTGTGTGTTCTTTGATTTAGCATCTTTTAGTGATATCAGACTGTGCGTGAGTGTGTGTGTGTGTGTGTGTGTGTGTGTGTGTGTGTGTGTGTGTGTGTGTGTGTGTTCTTTAATTTATGAGCGATATACGAGTGCGTGTATGTATGTGTTGTGTTGTGAGGTTGGTGTGTTGTGTGTGTGTGTGTGTGTGTGTGTGTATTATTATGTGTGTGCATGTGTGGTGTGTTTGTGTGTGCATTGTGTTTATGTGTTTGTGTGTGTTGTGTTGTGTGTGTGTGTGTTTGTGTGTTTGTGTGTGTATGTGTGTGTATGTGTGTTTGTTTGTGTGTGTTTTTGTGTGTGTGTGTTGTGTTGTGTATGTGTGTGAATATGTGTGTATGTGTGTGTGTGTGTGTGTGTTTGTGGTGTGTGTGTTTGTGTGTGTGTGTTGTATAGGTGAGTGGTGAGTATGCATGCATGTGATAGAGTATTTAGCAGTAGGAATTTATTTGAAGGAAACAAACCAGCAGCTATCAGATCGACTTGTTAGTCTTGTACCGTACATATGTTTAACCCTTTGACTCCCGCAGCCTGTCCACCAACACCCTGCATTGTTAACCATGCTGTCAAAGCAAGAACTTAACCCTTTGTCTCCCTCACCCTATCCACCAGCTTCCTGCAGGAAGCTGGTGGATAGGGTGAGGGAGTCAAAGGGTTAAGTTTTTGCAGTTGGTGGACAAGGTGCGGGAGTCAAAGGGTTAATGTGATAGAATTAAGATTGGACATGGCTTTATTCCAGTAAGACATCTTCCTCCAGTGAACAGTATTATATGTGATTACGGTTGCAGAAGGGAAACCAGCTGAGGATGACAGTGTTGCAGAAGCCGGTGCTTCCAAGTCAGAGGGTGTTTCTCTGAAAAGGTAACTTTCTGTAATTGGCTTGTCAGGAAAGTGGTGTACTGATTAATTAACAAACATCATCATCATCATCATGTGCCCTGCCGCATGGCGTTCGCGATCATGGCCCTCCATATGCATCTATTCCTTGTCTCCGTAAGCATGTTTTCCACTCTCTCTGTCCTCAGCCATTCTGCAAGTCCGTCCAGTATTTTCTCCCTGGGTCTACCTGGTGCTCCCTTTCCCTCCAGCTTTCCTGTTGTGACCAGGTGCTCTAATTCCCCTTTCCTTATAAAATGGCCTATAAATGTTGCCTGTTTTTTTTTGTAATCTTCTTGTGTCTGCCTCCATCAAGACTGTCTCGTTTGTTTTCTTTGCTGTCCTTTGTCAAGTGTAAGATCATAAACAAACAAATACCAGATACAAAAATTAGGAGAAAAAGACTGAAACTTTCCTGCTGCTCCGTCCAGTGTGAGAAAAGGAATACAAAAATTAGGAGAAAAAGACTGAAGCTTCCCTGCTGCTCCGTCCAGTGTGAGAAAAGGAATCATTCCTTTTCTCACACTGGACGGAGCAATGCAGGGAAGTTTCAGTCTTTTTCTCCTAATTTTTGTATCTGGTGTTTGTTTGTTTGTGATCTTACGCTTGACAAAGGCCAATTAGCTGAAAATTTGAGCCTGTCTTGTCTTGTATTAAATATGCGTTCTTATTCTTCTTTCGTGTTGTTTTTTTCTGGTTCCTTTCAACTATGTACTTGTTATGGTTTTCAGACAGAAGCAGCAGCCACCCTGTCTGCACATGAATGGGAATGCCTACGGTTCCAATGCCGGTCAGTCACGTGTCGTGTACCACGTGAACACCAGCAACGGCCACTCTTCCTGCCAGGATCTGGTGCCAGGTATAGTGAGAGAAGGGTGGGGAGATGTGTATCTCTAACAGTTTATTGTCAGGACAGTGAGGGAGGGTGGGGAGATGTACATCTCTAACAGTTTATTGTCAGGCAGTGAGGGGAGGGTGGGGAGATGTGTATCTCTAACAGTTTATTGTCAGGACAGTGAGGGAGGGTGGGGAGATGTGTATCTCTAACAGTTTATTGTCAGGACAGTGAGGGAGGGTGGGGAGATGTACATCTCTAACAGTTTATTGTCAGGACAGTGAGGGAGGGTGGGGAGATGTGTATCTCTAACAGTTTAGTGTACAGAGAGAGAAGGGTGGGGAGATGTGTATCTCTAACAGTTTAGTGTACAGTGAGAGAAGGGTGGGAGATGTGTATCTCTAACAGTTTAGTGTACAGAGAGGGAGGGTGGGAGACTGGATCTCTAACAGTTTAGTGTACAGTGAGAGAAGGGTGGGGAGATGTGTATCTCTAACAGTTTAGTGTACAGAGAGAGAAGGGTGGGGAGATGTATATCTCTAACAGTTTAGTGTACAGTGAGAGAAGGGTGGGGAGATGTGTATCTCTAACAGTTTAGTGTACAGTGAGAGAAGGGTGGGGAGATGTGTATCTCTAACAGTTTAGTGTACAGTGAGAGAAGGGTGGGAGATGTGTATCTCTAACAGTTTAGTGTACAGTGAGAGAAGGTGGGGAGATGTACATCTCTAACAGTTTAGTGTACAGTGAGAGAAGGGTGGGGAGATGTGTATCTCTAACAGTTTAGTGTACAGTGAGAGAAGGGTGGGGAGATGTGTATCTCTAACAGTTTAGTGTACAGTGAGGGGAGGGTGGGGAGATGTGTATCTCTAACAGTTTAGTGTACAGAGAGAGGAGGGTGGGGAGATGTATATCTCTAACAGTTTAGTGTACAGTGAGAGAAGGGTGGGGAGATGTGTACTCTAACAGTTTAGTGTATAGTGAGAGAAGGGTGGGGAGATGTGTATCTCTAACAGTTTAGTGTACAGTGAGAGAAGGGTGGGGAGATGTGTATCTCTAACAGTTTAGTGTATAGTGAGAGAAGGGTGGGGAGATGTGTATCTCTAACAGTTTAGTGTATAGTGAGAGAAGGGTGGGGAGATGTGTATCTCTAACAGTTTAGTGTACAGTGAGAGAAGGGTGGGGAGATGTGTATCTCTAACAGTTTAGTGTATAGTGAGAGAAGGTGGGAGATGTGGATCTCTAACAGTTTAGTGTATAGTGAGAGAAGGTGGGAGATGTGTATCTCTAACAGTTTAGTGTATAGTGAGAGAAGGGTGGGGAGATGTGGATCTCTAACAGTTTAGTGTCAGGTATAGTGGGGGTGGGTGAGGTATCTCTAATAGTTCAGTGACAGACATATAAGTATTGTTTATCTCTAACAGTTTAGTGTCAGGTACAGTGGGGGGGGGGGGGGGTGAGGTATCTGTAACTGTTCAGTGCCAGATATGGTGGTAGTGTTTTTCTCTGCAGTTTATCTCCAGGTATAGTGGTATTGTTTATCATTAACAGTTTAGTGGCGTGCACACACACACACACACACACACACACACACACACACACACACACACACACTGACACACACACACACTGACACACACACACACACACACACACCACACACACACACACATTCACACACTCACACACACACACATGCGCGCACCCATTTGCACTGTTTAGCTTGTTAATGGTATCACTGATGGTTCAGACACACACACACATAGTAGAACATCCCCACCAGTTCTTCTTTGCTACGCCAGCAGTGTCCCGCGAAGCGCAGTCTTTGTTGACGTATTGACACACCACACACACACACACACACACACACACACACACACACACACACACACACACACACACACACACACACACATCACACACACACACACACACACACACACAACACACACACAGACACAGACAACAGACAACCACACAGCACAAACAACACAACACACACGCACATACAAAACACACACACACACACACACACACACACACACACACACACACACACACACACACACACACACACACACACACCACACACTCATTTCTACTCACAACACACACACACAACTTTGGGCATTAAAAAAACAGCTCCTACTATGTAAAACAGTGGTGTTATTTTTATTAATTTTTGTGACCCCCCTATTACTCTTCCCTCTCCTCTTTTGTCTCCAGTGGCTCAGAGGAGTGGAACCACAGTGCAAAGGAAATATGTGTCTGGTGTCAGCAACCAGCAGCCTTCTCCACGTGGAAACGGAAAATCTGTAAGTAGTCAGTTGATGACTATGCTTATCTCAAATCTCAAAATAGATAATGAGCTTGACGAGTCTGTTGTGAAATTCAGTTCAAAGATCTGTTAAATGCATGCTAAGCTTGCATTGTCTGTCTTGAAATCCAGAATTATTTATTTCGAATCCAGATAAGATGTATCGAACAAAGTGAACTGATGTAAAAATGTTTTAAGACGTATGATAGAGAACATTTGTGAAGAATATGAATAGACATCTGTTTTTTTATTTGTTTGTTTGTTTGTTTGCTTGATTGTCTGTTTTCTTGACAAAGTTTATGCAGATGAGTTTGTTTGTTTAAGGGTGTTTCGTCACAATCAGATAATTCCATGTGTCTCACCTGTTGGCGTCACCGGGTTCTGTGTTGGCTGCTGCACTTTTTGACACCACCTTCTCCCTCCAGGCTGCTCTGTCTTGACTTTTGTGGATAACTTATTATATATTTAGGCCACTGATGTTGGTTATGTTCTCGATGTATGAGACTGGAGGTCTGTCTTTCTTCCTTTTTGCCTCTGTTTTTCCTTGAAAAATAGTTGCCATGAGGTCCGTGTTCTTGCTGCGTGACACATAGCCATTTTTAGTCTTCTCTTGTTGATGTCTGCTGGTAGTTTTCTGGTGGTATCAAGTTCTTCCAGGAAACTTTCATTAGTTCTTCTGTCTGTCCATTTGACTCGTGGTAGTCTCCGATAAAACCTCATCTCTGCTGCCTCAAGTCTTCTGCGATCAGTTTTTCTCAGAGTCCAGGCTTCGCAGCCATCAATCATGACTGGCCAGATCAAACATTTTAAAAGTTTAACTTTCAGGTCATTTGGTATGCTTCTGTCTTTCTACATGTTGTTGAGTTGGACCAATTTTTGCTCTGCCATTCCAATTCTTATTTTGATGTCTTTGGGGCAGGCTCCATATGTGCTCCATCCTGTCCACCAGTAGTTGTCTGGCAAACTTTCTGAGCCCTCACAAAACCGTCTGTGCCGGCAAAGTCTTGAAATGGACAAGGGATGTGAGAAGGGACCTATGGTATTTGTATATAAAGCTGAGGGGAAACAGGTATCCATTACTATTTTCATCATCATCATGTCGAGCTTGCTCGGCTATCCATGACACGTTTCTTCCATCCTTCTCTGTCAGACATCGCAGTAGGTAGTTCATCATACTGACAGCCTGTATCATCCATCAGTTGGTCGATGAAGATCTTCTTTGGACGTCCTGGTCTTTGTTTGCCGTGGCTGGGTCTCCATAGTAGAACATCCCCCACCAGTTCTTCTTTGCTACGCCAGCAGTGTCCCGCGAAGCGCAGTCTTTGTTGACGTATTGATTTATTGATTGGTGGTATCTTACCATATAACTCTTTGTTAGTTGGATGTTCTCTCCAGGATTTGTTCAGGGCTGCACGCAGCATTCGTGTGTATGCTCCATCAATCTTCTTCTCCAATGTCGTTGTTAGGGTCCAAGAGATTGAGTCATATGTAAGAACGGACTCTACTGCTGCTCGGAAGAAGTTCCTTTTCAGGTTGTCTGGTAGATTGGATTTCCAGATTTTGTCCAGTTGATTTAGTGCGCCCCAGGCATTACTATTTTACATGGATGAAAATTTTCAAAAATACTAAGGCCTTGTGTATTTTGTGCAAAATGTTTGTGCAAAAAGGGTCTTTTATGAGTAGAATGCCTTTACAATGTTGCTACAGAAATGTGTGCATTTTATTTCGTAATGGTGAGTAAAATTATTAATTTTCATTTTCATGGATGGGTGCTGGTTTTATGTTTTTGTGGTGCAGGGGAATGTTTAATTGTTGACAATTTGTTCATTTTTGTTTCAGATTGATTTTGTGTGAGATTTTCAGTAATGATTTTTCAAAAATCTATAAGACTGTGCCGATAGTTGTCAGAAATGCATCATGACGTACCAGACTTTACTTTTGTTTTGTTCCATAATGTCTGTGTTCAGTTACACACATATTGATATGGTTAAACTGGAATCTGGAAGGGGCAGAAACGCAGGTTTTCTGTATTACAAATACTGATAAAGATTTCACAGTTGTGAAAATATTTGCCCAGTCAGTAGAAATTGGATCTTTCCCAACACTCCTGAAGTTTTCATCAGTCAGTGTTCTTTAACTTCAAGGCCAGATGGTCAGCGTACATTCTCAGTCTGTCATCCTCAAAGCACAGAGAACTGGAGAGAAAGATGAACAGTAATGGTTGTAGTGATCCTCTAGTACATGGGCCATGTTATTTTCAGCTGAGTCATGATCTTCGCTATGCAACTACCTGGTTGCATGAATCACACACACACACACACACACACCACACACACACACACACACACACACACACACACACACACACACATACACACACACCACACACACACACACACACACTCACATACACACACACACACACCACACACACACACACACACACGCACACAAAATAAAACACAAACAACAAACAAACAAAAAATACCTAATCTTCAATGATAAAGTTGTCATTCTCCAATTGCTACTGAAAAAAGAAAAGAAAAAGAAAAACGAAAGAAAAACACCCTGGTTCAAAATATGTAATACTGCAAAGAAGAACAAGAGATGATAAACTTATTCATAAAATTACAAATTGTTTCAATCAAGGCATGATTAATTACTGCAGACACATTCATGCACAATAAGGCATTTTGTCATTTTCTTCCATTTAGAAGGTAGGCTTCTTCATTCTTGATTTCTTGTGTTAAAAAGTTTTGTTTTGTTGTTTGATTCTGTTCTGTAGAATAGACAGCTTTTAATATTTCAAACTCAACAGAAGATAGATTTTATGAACTAATCGAACAGATAGTGTAGAGAATAGTAGTTCTTTCCCTTGAGAACTGCTCCGACCATCTTTCTGCTGCGAGTTTTACTATTTCAGTTTTAGTTTAATATTCTCGTAGTTTTAGTATTCTGTCATTCTGCTGCTGCCATTTATGTTTGGGGTTGCATTCTTAATGTTTCACTCTGGGGTTTTTTTAAAACAAAGTCCACAGTTATAAATCTGAGAACAAAATGTGAACCTTTTTTTCAGTGTTGGTTTTATCAGTACAACTAATGGGTAAGGTGGTTTCCTTGTTAGTTTAATTAACCCTTTGATTCCCGCACCCTATCCACCAACTGCAGAAACTTAAATCTTTTGACTCCCTCACCCTATCCACCAGCTTCCTGTAGGAGCTGGATGGATAAGGTGAGGGAGTCAAAGGGTTAAGTTTTCTGTTTTTGCTGGCATTGTTTGACAATGCAGGATTCTGGTGGACAGGGTGCGGGAGTTAGAGGGTTAAACCGCTTCTGTATCGCCCATTCTTGTTTTTCTCTACTTTCCATATCGTGTTTCTGTGTACTTGTACACCCCCTCCCCCTCCCCCTCTCTCTGTCCACTTTCTGGTTCTTTTTCATCTTCCTCTTTGTACTTGTACACCCCTCCCCCTCCCCTCCCCTCCCTCTCCCTCCCCCTCTCTCTGTCCACTTTCTGCTTCTTTTTGATCTTCCTCTTTGTACTCGTACATTCCCACTCCACTCTTTGTACTCGTACATTCCCACTCCACTCTTTGTACTCGTACATTCCCACTCCACTCTTTGTACCCGTACATTCCCACTCCACTCTTTGTACTCGTACATTCCCACTCCACTCTTTGTACTCGTACATTCCCACTTCACCCACCCCTCCTCATCCTCTCTCTTTTTGGTGTTCCTCTTTCATATCCTCTTCTTTACACCTCATTCCCCCCCCCCCCCCCCATTTGAATCTGTGAATTGATTGCATGCCAGCTGATTTGTATTTTTTAGTGAATGGCAGGCTAGTTTCTTGGTCATGTGTATTAGTGCAGTGTGCTTCGTATCTTTCTTTTGAAATACACTCTGTCCTTTATGAAATACACTCTGTCCTTTATGAAATACAATGTCCCTTATGAAATACACTGTCCTTTATGAAATACACTCTGTCCTTTATGAAATACAATGTCCCTTATGAAATACACTGTCCTTTATGAAATACACTCTGTCCTTTATGAAATACACTCTGTCCTTTATGAAATACACTCTGTCCTTTATGAAATACACTCTGTCCTTTATGAAATACACACTGTCCTTTATGAAATACACTCTGTCCTTTATGAAATACACTCTGTCCTTTATGAAATACACTCTGTCCTTTATGAAATACACTCTGTCCTTTATGAAATACACTCTGTCCTTTATGAAATACACTCTGTCCTTTATGAAATACACTCTGTCCTTTATGAAATACACTCTGTCCTTTATGAAATACACTGTGTCCTTTATGAAATACACTCTGTCCTTTATTAAATCCACTCTGTCCTTTATTAAATCCACTCTGTCCTTTATGAAATACACTCTGTCCTTTATGAAATACACTGTGTCCTTTATGAAATACACTCTGTCTCTTATGAAATACACTGTCCTTTATGAAATACACTCTGTCCTTTATGAAATACACTCTGTCCTTTATGAAATACACTCTGTCCTTTATGAAATACACTCTGTCCTTTATGAAATACACTCTGTCCTTTATGAAATACACTCTGTCCTTTATGAAATACACTGTGTCCTTTATGAAATACACTCTGTCCTTTATGAAATACACTGTCCTTTATGAAATACACTCTGTCCCTTATGAAATACACTCTGTCCTTTATGAAATACACTCTGTCCTTTATGAAATACACTCTGTCCTTTATGAAATACACTCTGTCCTTTATGAAATACACTCTGTCCTTTATGAAATACACTCTGTCCCTTATGAAATACACTGTGTCCTTTATGAAATACACTCTGTCATTTATGAAATACACTGTGTCCTTTATGAAATACACTGTGTCCTTTATGAAATACACTCTGTCCTTTATGAAATACACTGTGTCCTTTATGAAATACACTGTGTCCTTTATGAAATACACTCTGTCCTTTATGAAATACACTCTGTCCTTTATGAAATACACTCTGTCCTTTATGAAATACACTGTCCTTTATGAAATACACTCTGTCCTTTATGAAATACACTCTGTCCTTTATGAAATACACTCTGTCCTTTATGAAATACACTCTGTCCCTTATGAAATACACTGGCCTTTATGAAATACACTCTGTCCCTTATGAAATACACTCTGTCCCTTATGAAATACACTCTGTCCTTTATGAAATACACTCTGTCCCTTATGAAATACACTCTGTCCCTTATGAAATACACTCTGTCCTTTATGAAATACACTCTGTCCTTTATGAAATACACTCTGTCCTTTATGAAATACACTGTGTCCTTTATGAAATACACTCTGTCCTTTATGAAATACACTCTGTCCTTATGAAATACACTCTGTCCTTTATGAATACATGTTTTATGATACACTCTGTCCTTTATGAAATACACTTGTCCTTTATGAAATACACTCTGTCCTTATGAATACACTTGTCCTTATGAAATACACTGTCCTTTATGAAATACACTGTCCTTTATGAAATACACTCTGTCCTTTATGAAATACATCTGTCTTTAGATATACACTGTGTCCCTTATCAAATACACTCTGTCTCTCCTGTGATCAATGACTTTTCCTTTGGTCATTGTTGACAATAGATGTTTATTGTTTTTCCAGTGAACTGTTTCATCTTGTTAACTGAAGAATTTTCTGTTGACACTGAAATGAATGTATCAAGTTCCTTTATATGTGTATGAGAGATATTTGAGGTGTTTTTTTACGAAATTACTGTTTACTTGTCTGCTTTTACCGTGAGGTAAATATGTATTATCTCCCTCTAATATGAAATACATGTGTGAGGGGTTTTGTTGTTGTTTTTCGTTTATTTTTACTCTGGAAATGTTAGATCTTTCTGATGAATAGCTTTGTCTTCTCAGTGAACAACCTTTTCTGTTAACACAGAATGGAACGTTTAAGACTGGTTATCAACAGCTGTTTCATATTTCCCTAAAAATTCTTTCACTTGCTAACCAGGTCTTTCTTTAACCCTTTGACTCCCGCACCTTATCCGCCAGCATTCTGCATTGTCAACCATGCTAGCAAAGCAAAAACTTAACCCTTTGATTCCCTCACCCTATACACCAGCTTCCTGCAGGAAGCTGGTGGATAGGGTGAGGGAGTCGAAGGGTTAAGTTTTTGCAGTTGGTGGATAGGGTGCGGGAGTCAGAGGGTTAATATTGAGATGAAGAGTCGTGTGTTGTGAGTAGTTTGTGTAACTTTCTTGTCTGATTGAGTTCTGTCTTTGTTGAAATTATTGTGTGACATTTCCATGTGGGTTGTGGGGTTTTCAGCAACTTGTATTGTATGCCAGGCTGTGCTGAATTCTGGCATCTCTACACCTTTAGTTCATGGATTATCCACAGCAGTACATAGTGATAGATAGACTGACAGACAGACAGACAGACAGACAGATAGGTAGATAGACAGATAGATAGATAAATAGACAGACAGACAGATAGATAAATATAGACACAGATAGATAGGTAGGTAGGTAGATAGATAGATATGTACATGTAGATAGGTAGATAGACAGACAGACAGATAGATAGATAGATAGACAGATAGATAGGTAGATAGACAGATAGACAGACAGGTAGATAGACAGATAGATAGGTAAATAGACAGACAGACAGATAGATAATATAGACACAGATAGATAGATAGGTAGGTAGATAGATAGATAGATATGTAGATAGGTAGATAGACAGACAGACAGACAGACAGACAGATAGACAGATAGATAGAGAGGTAGGTAGATCGATAGATAGATGCAGACAGACAGACAGATAGATAGGTAGATAAAGAGAGAGAGAGACAGGCAGATAGGTAGATAGGTAGGTGGAGGGACAGACAGACAGACTGACCGACTGACTGACTGACTGACTGATTGATTGATTGAAATGGATAGATAGATAGATAAACAGATAGACAGACAGATACACAGATAGATAGACAGACAGGCAGATAGATAGAGATAGAGACAGACAGATAGATAGATAGATAGACAGACAGACAGATAGATAGCCAGACAGACAGATAGATAGATAGATAGATAGATAGATAGATAGATAGATAGATAAATAGACAGACAGATAGATACATTCATTGCTGGATTAAATAGATACTACTATCACTGGTACTGATACATAGACAAGTATATGATCATGATAAAAACAGAAATGGTGATGATGACAGTAATCCTCTTTTGATTGCAAAATGAATATTTGTCTCTGCATTTCACATCATCTCATGGACATACTGTTTCAAGGTGGGATACTTGGCAGGCCCTGTGGCTGTGGCTTTTTTTCTATCGTCTTCTGTGAATCAAGATATACATACTGCCCCATTCTGAGTACAATCACTTACAGACAAGATGGTACATTTCCTGGCAGCGCACTCGCTTGACATCCTTTCTGAGAGACAGACAGACAGACAGACAGACAGACAGACAGACAGATACATAAACACATACATACATACATACATACATACGTACGTACGTACGTACGTACGTACATACATACATACATACATACATTCACACACACACACATTCTCTCTCTCTCCCTGTCTCTCTCTCTTAACACACGCACACACACATACACTCTCTCTCTCTCTCACACACACACACACACACACAGACACACATGCACGCACGCATGCACGCAACCACACACACTCTGTGTCTGTCTCTGTCTGTCTGTCTCTCTGTCTTTCTGTCTGTCTCTGTCTGTCTGTCTGTCTTTCTGTCTGTCTCTGTCTGTCTGTCTCTGTCTTTCTGTCTGTCTCTGTCTTTCTGTCTGTCTCTGTCTGTCTCTTTGTCTTTCTGTCTATCTCTGTCTGTCTGTCTCTCTGTATTTCTGTCTGTCTCTGTCATTCTCTCTGTCACTCTGTCTCTGTCTCTCTCTGTATTTGTTTCACTTTTTATTCACGCATGTAATTCGTGGTGTGAGCATCAGTGTGGATTATACACAACACCTGTAAAAAACTATTTTCACAAAACTTTTAATCGTAGCTTTCAGTGTTAGTAAGTAAGGCATCACTGTCATGATCCTTTTAACCTTTTGACTCCCGCATGCTATCCACCAACTTCAGAAACTTAACCCTTCGACTCCCTCACCCTATCCACCAGCTTCCTGCAGGAAGCTGATGGATAGGGGTGGGGGAGTCAAAGGGTTAAGTTTTTGTTTTGGTAACCTGGTTGACAATGCAGGAAACTGGTGGATAGGATGCGGGAATCAAGGGGTTAACATGTTTGCAGTCTGTTCGTTCTGTACATATCTGCACTTATTGTTGGTTGTATTTCCTTTGATATTGATGCTGATGGTGCAGCGTGTGGTGTTGTTGTCTGGCTTTTTACAGAAGAAGAATTTCCTCAACTATCTGCTTAATGACTCTGGTCTTCAGTGAATGAGAATGAGACGCAAGGTTAGATATCACACACCACCCCCTCCTTAACCCCTTCTCTCCCCCTCGCCTCCACCCCACCCCACCCACCCCCACCCCCACACTGCCCCAATGACCCCCTCCTTCAATTTGTAGTTCGTGCAGTGGATAATAATACTTCAGCTCACCTTTTGGTTTGGTTTGGTTTGGTTTGGTTTGATGGTAACGTAATGTCTGTTGCCACCTGATTCGTGTTTAATGATTGTGTTGATTGATAATCTGTGTGGTTTGGAGTGGTTTGTGACCAAACACCCATACAGCCCAGCTGATGGAGATTGTGAAGGGAAAGGGGAGGTAGGGGAGGGAGGGAGGGAAAGAAGGAGGGAGGGAGGTAGGGGAGGGAGGGGAGGGAGGGAGGTAGGAAGAGGGAGGGAGGGGAGGGAGGGAGGTAGGGGAGGGATGGAGGTAGGTGGGGGAGGGATGGAGGTAATAATAATAATAATAATTACAATATTTATATAGCTCAAAATCTCGACAAAATCAAATCTAAGCGCTGAAACAGACACACGCACGCACGCACGCACACACGCACGCACGCACGCACACGCACACACACACGCACACACACACACACACACACACACACACACACACACACGCATGGCTATAAATGGGGAGAAAGAATAAAAGCAATAAAAGCAAGAATAAAAGCAATGGAAAGGTAGGTGGGGGAGGGAGGTAGGGTGAGGGAGGGAGGTAGGGGAAGTAGGTAGGTAGGGGAGGAAGGGAGGGAGGTAGAGGAGGGAGGTAGGAAGAGGGAGGAAGGTAGGAAGAGGGAGGGAGGTAGGAAGAGGGAGAGAGGTAGGGAGAGAGGGAGAGGGGTCAGACGGGGTAAACAGTATGTGTACAGGTTGTAAAAATGGATGTCTGCACCTGTTCATTGTTTCAGTTCCCATGTTTCTGAGGATATTTAGATATTTAAAGAAATTTCTTTTAGGATCCTCGCACTCAGGGAGGTTACCTTTGCGTTCACCCTTTTTTCCCGTCCCATTTTCTGCGCTACCTTAATGGCCACAGAAGCTGGCACATATAATGCGATGATGATGATATCGATGAGGATCGTAATCCTGATGCTATGGAGTTCCATCTAGGATTGACACTGCGTGACAGGGCTGTACTCTACGCTTACCATCGTAACATATCCTGGCGTCAACCAGGCCTGAGAGATACAGACACCTGCGGTGCTGGTCAGATTTGAGCAACACCCTCAATGACACATCCCTGAAGTGGCTGAGACTCGACTGTGTTGTCCCAGTCTTTCCTATGAGCCCATAGCACGCCCAACTCTGGGTAGGAGCCGGTTAGAGCCGAAAAATCCCACAATGATTTTTGAAGGGACTGATGGGGATTCGTACCCTCAACATTCCAGTCGGTAGTCCGTTGCGTTAACCACTACACCACGGTGACTGGTTTCCTGAGGATTTTTTTTTTTTTGTGGAAGGGGGTAGGAGGTGTAGTGTGCTATGAACATCCTTTTTTTTTCCCCTTCTGCTGTCTGTGATTCCCAGTCTTCTTTGGCTTTTTGTTGTGTACCAGACTTACACTTTTCTTGATATTTTGAGTGTGAAATGATGAAGGAATTGAGCAGAATGGTCAGTCTCTCCGGCATAATCAGATTTGATTTATCTGTATTATGTCATTGTACCAACATTTTGTTTAAAATTGTCTTGCGGGTAAGTTGATGAGGGATGAACGTGTCAGCTTTGATTACGATCCTGTTTACACCCTATCCACCAGTTGCAAAAACTTAACCCTTTGACTCACTCGCCCTATCCACCAGCTTCCTGCTTGGAACTGGTGGATAGGGTGAGGAAGTCAAAGGGTTTAAGTTTTCACTCTCCTAGATTGGTTGACAATGCAGGATGCTGGTGGACAGGTACGCGGGAGTCAAAGGGTTAAATAGCCTGAATCATTAGGTGGGACTGTGATAGATATTAACCCTTTGACTCTTGCACTCTGTCCACCAACTGCAAAAACTTAACCCTTTGACTCCCTCACCCTATCCACCAGCTTCCTGCAGGAAGCTGGTGAATAGGGTGAGGGAGTCAAAGGGTTAAGTTTTTGCTTTGGTAGCATGGTTGGCAATGCAAGGTACTGGTGGACAGGGTGTGGGAGTCAAAGGGTTAATGACAAAGGAACTGAAGTGTTGGACTGTGATAGACGTAAATGGAAAAGGATTTGAAATGTTTTGTTATAATAACATAAACTTGGGAGTTTCAAACTGTGCATTGTACTAGAGTCAAATGTTTCTTGTTGATTTATTTGTGTGACAAGCAGGTGGTCGTAAGAGGACTTACCAAGTCTTGGGTAATGCATTTACCTATCAAAGCATTGTTATTGAAATTTTGTACTTGCACAATTTTGTCCTATCAAATTGTTTAATCAGTGCTTAATAATTCCTTTTCATTTCCTATGATGATATCTGCTTCTCTCTATGTGGGAAATAATAAGGTGTTGCCTTTAGTCCAACTGGGGGTATTGTTTATAGGAATATTTTCGGAAACTTGCTGAATATATTCCTGCTTCTGTAAAACAGTGGTGTATGTTATCAAACTGTATGTAAATATTTGCATGGCTTACAGCAATTTTTTTATGCCATAATCTGCTTTTAGTGTCTCTGATTTGCAATTTAAATGTCGAAAGCTCAATATCTTTAGTAGTATTTTAGTTCTTTGCTTTGCTTTGCTTTGCTGAGCTTTTATATGTATGTTGTTTAAATGTTTCTGTCAGTATTAAGAAAGTATAGGAAAAGCCAGACAGCAGGTCTTAGAGGATGAGCCCCCACCAAGTAAGTGTTTGAACCCTTAACTCCTGAGACTCTGAGGGGACAGTGTGTCAGCGGCAGAATGGTTCAGACGTTCACCTGCCAATAACTAATCTTGAGGCTCCGGAGTTCGCTCCCCTCTAGAAGCCTCGACTTTTCTCCTCAGTTTGACCGGAAAATCGAGCTGAACGTCTAGAACTCAGGGTTCGCTCCCCTGTAGAGGCCTCGATTTTTCTCCTCAGTTTGACCGGAAAATCGAGCTGAACGTCTAGTCCTTCGGAAGGGGGACGGAAAACGAGTCGGTCCTGTGTGCCTTCTGGCTGCGTACGTTAAAGATCCCACGGCAGTTGAAAATTGTGAAGAGCAGGGCATTGCCCGGCTGCCTTGGTAAAATACTCAGGAGAGATAGGTTGATTTCCCAGGTCCCACCCCTTGAAGACCAATTAGCCTTCTTGCCTTTCTGAAGTCTTGGTTAAAAAAAAGTGAATATGAATATAAATTTGAAGCGAAGGAGAGGGGATAGACGTCGCCCTTGTGGTGCTGGCCCCAGGAAAAGCTGAGGTCTCTGCCACCTCACTTCCCTACGACCCTAGAGTTACAGAACTATCTAGGTAGGACCTCAGGACCTGGCAAAGCTTGTGGGTTTATATGTGCAGGCTTAAGGCTTGTGCTGTGATCATTCTGGGTCTTCTCCGTCACACAGCACCTGTGACGTTAGTGCGTATGGAATTCATTCCGAGCGCGGAGACGTCATCTTGAGAAATTGAAACTGAAACTGAGGGCACTGGGCCGCATCCAGGTCACAACTCCCAGATACTCTTCTTCTGTCGCCATTTTTTTCATTCTTGAAAAGCAAAATTGTGTCACCTTCCACTTGTTCTGAGTTTGGACGATTTTCTGTTTTGAAATGACAACATGATTGTCTGCATTTCGCTGTTGTCTGTGGCAATGTGATTCATAGTATTTTGTTTTCGTGCACTTTCAAAATAAGTAGGCCACCGGATAAGATGGAAGAAAATTCAAAAACGACAGTGGACATCTTTTCTCATTCTTAATGTGAAAATAGACATCCCTTTTGTGCTTGAAGTACAAACAAAAATCCCTCTCAATCTTAAAGTGAAAACAAACATCATTTTCATTCTTAAAGTGAAAACGGACATTCTTCCTCATTCTTAAAGTGAAACTGACATTTTTTCTCATTCTTAAAGTGAAAACAGACATCCTTTCTTATTCTTGAAGTGAAAACAAACATCCCTTTCTTTCTTAAAGTGAATCGGACACCCTTTCATATTCTTAAAGTGAAAAGAAACATTTTCAATCTTAAAGTGAAAACGGACATTCTTTCTCGTTCTTAAAGTGAAAACTGACATCTTTTCTCATTCTTAAAGTGAAAACATCATTTTCATTCTTAAAGTAAAAACAAACATCCCTTTCTTTCTTAAAGTGAATGGGACATCCTTTCTTATACTTAAAGTGAAAACAGACATCCTGTCTTATTCTTAAAGTGGAAACAAACACCATTTTCATTCTTAAAGTAAAAATAAACATCCCTCTCATTCTTGAAAAGAATCAAACATCCTTTCTCATTCTTAAAGTGAAAACAAACATCATTTTCATTCATTCCTAAAATGAAAATGGACATTCTTTCTCATTTTGAAAGCGAAAACTGACATCTTTTCTCATTCTCACAGTGAAAACAAACATCCCTCTCATTCTTAAAGTGAAAACGGACATCTTTTTCATTCTTAAAGTGAAAACGGACAAACTTTCTCATTTTAAAAGTGAAAGTGAAAACTGACATCTTTTCTCATTCATGAAATAAAAACAGACATTCTTTGTAATTCCACACTTCAATGGAAATAATACTGAAAGTCATCCCAGTGATTGATATTTCACACTGTATCTGTTGTCAGCATCCTGACCCATTGTTTTAAACGGTCCCACAGAAAAGTATTAGCAGCCAAACACTGACAGCAGTACTTAGAAATTTAACTATCAGTGACAGCTGCTGTGAACTGTACTTGGGTTGTTTACAGTGTTTGCAGTTAGCAGAGTTCTATGGACAGCAAAGAAAACAAACGAGACAGTCTTGATGGAGGCAGACACAAGTAGATCATTCATAAGGAAGATTAGAAAAAGACAGGCAACATTTATAGGCCATTTTATGAGGAAGAGGGATTTGGAGCACCTGGTCACAACGGGAAAGCTGGAGGGAAAGAGAGCACCAGGTAGACCCAGGGAGAGAATGCTGGACGGACTTGCGGAGAGGCTGGGGATGAGGAGGGTGGGGGAGATGCTAGGGGCAACGAGAGATAGAGACAGATGGAAGTCCATGATGAGATATGCTAACAGTTTCAGTTTTAGTTTCTCAAGATGACATCTCCGTGCTCGGAACGAAT
>JAPXFY010000024.1:57511315-57568815 GCA_030674185.1 Monoplex corrugatus
AAACACCTTTTGTGTTGTCAGCGAATGCGACCTTATTTCCCTGTATCATTTTCAAAATTGAAACAGAAACACACTGATTTCACTTTGTATTTACACTTTGCTAGGCATTTACTGCACAGTCCTGTAGGTCGTTTTCTTTGATTAAGACCGATTGTTTTTATACCTATAACTCCCACCTACCTCTGTTTGTTTGCTTGTTAGTTTTATCATTACTCCTTGACTGTTACAATGTTTTTATTCGGTAAGATTATCCTTTTCTACCCCTGTACCCCACCAGATAATCACAGATGGTTTGTCATAACCCAGCACGGGATACGCTCGTTGCATGCGCATGCGTATACGTGCACACACTCACACACACACACACACACACACACACACACACAACACACAAAACAACACACACACACACACACACACACACACACACATACACACACACGCGCGCGGTTACATACACACATACAGCCTGAGCAATCTGTTCAAGCCTGATCGTTCTAATGTTATGATTGCTTTTCTATTGTCCTATAATTTTTTTTTAATGTTAATTAATATGTTAAACTGTCTTTATGATTTCGTAGAATCTTCCACCCCATAGACACCTTTTTTTTTTTCTTTTTTTTTTTTTCCCGTCTAAAAGCACATATGTGAACAGACGTTAAAAGAAATAACGAACGAACACACACACACACACACACACACACATATATATATATATATATGTACACACACATGTATACGCACACACATGTACACACACACTTGTACACACACACACACACACACACACACACACACACACACACACACACACACACACACACACACACACACACACACACACGCACACACACGCACACACGCACACACACAACTAAAATGGTTGATCTGACTTGCAGAAACATGTTTCCTGCATTGAAAAAATTTCCAAATCAGAATGTTAGTACACCACCACAACAAAAATAATGCCACAGTATGTGTGTGTGTGTGTGTGTGTGTGTGTGTGTGTGTGTGTGTGTGTGTGTGTGTGCATGTATGTGTGTATGTATATGTTTGAATGCTATGTGCATGTGTGTGTTTGTGTGTGTGTGTGTGTGCGTGTGCACGCTTGTGTGTGTGTGTGTGTGTGTGTGTGTGTGTGTGTGTGTGTGTGTGTGTGTGTGTGTGTGTGTGTGTGTGTGCACACGCGTGTGTGTGTGTGTGTGTAGCTTTGAGAAATTAAGGTGTATTTCTGCATGGTTTTCTCCACGAGTTTTAACTGATAAACCATGACTTACAATAAAATAATTCTGTTCATACTTGCATGGTTTTCGATCCCATTTGTTCTTTTATTTTGTCATACTTTTTAAGACTCTGTAAGGGTGTAAAGACATCTGATGAAGGTTCACAATTTTTGCTGTTTAACAACTCTGCATTTATATCCATCGAATTATGTTGTACTCATTGAATGATAGGATGGGACAGAAAAACATAATGCAGAGAGTGTGTTTGGACCTGTAGTTCTTCTTCTGTGTGTGTTTTTTTTTTTTACCAGCAACAGACCATACAGTCCAAATTTATCTGAAATCTATTGGAGAGATAGCTTAACCCTTTGACTCCCCCACCCTGTCCACCAACTGCAAAAACTTTACCCTTTGATTCCCTCACCCTATCACCAACTGCAAAACTTTACCCCTTGATTCCTTCACCCTATCCACCAGCCCCTGCAGGAAGCTGGTGGATAGGGTGAGGGAGTCAAAGAATTAGGTTTTTGCTTTGCTAGCATGGTTGACAATGCAGGATGCTGGTGGACAGGGTGCGGGAATCAAAGGGTTAAAACTGATAGTTGAGAGTTTTGCCCACACTCGAAAATTGAGAGCTGTCTTGTTCAAATCCACGTAGTGGCAGGCGTTTGTTGTCCTGTTCGGTAGATCACGAGTTGTGGTCAGGGTGCATGTCTTTCAGATAAAACATTTAACCCTTTGACTCTTGCACCAAGCCCACCAGCATCCTGCATTGTCAATCATAGCAGCAAAGCAAAAACTTAACTCTTTGACTCTCTCACCCTACCTACCAGCTTCCTGCACTTTGATTCCCTCACCCTTTCCTCCAGCTTCCTAAAGGAAGCTGTTGTATAGGGTAACAGTCAAAGGGTTAAGTTTTTGCGGTTGGTGGATAGAGTGCGGGAGTCAAAGGGTTAACTAAGGTCCTGTACGAGTATGTGGCTTGCACTTGGATGTACATAAGAACTCACAGCAGCAAAGGAGTTGTCCCAGGCAAAATTATTGTCAGAATCTTTTAGAACGGATAGGCCTTAGTGAAAAGTTTGTCACACACTGAAAATGAATAAACAGATAAAAGGGAAAAAAATATAAAGAAATAAAAATAAAATAAAGGGAAAAAATGAAGAAAAGACGGCGCTGCATTGCCATGATTTGCTGTCTCAGGGAAGCGTTGTCAAGTTTGAAAAGGAACAATCTGTTGTTATAAGATATATCAGTTCAGTAGTGTGCAGTACAATAACAATCCTATTATTTTGTTTCTGTGCATAATTTATATTAAATAACATTTCATGCCTTGCCTATAGTCATTTTTTTGTCTTATCAGTACATGTGACTATGAACTCTTTATCGTTTACCAGCATCCGAAAGGTGCGGTGAACCTTCCCGAGGTGCTGAGTCCCTTCGCGAAGCCACGTTTCCGTTTCCGGAGAGGTCTTCACCAGGTACCCTCACGGCAAGTTTCAGAATTCTTGTCTCCCTTGCCACGAGGACGCATCTGCTGTTTCAAGTGGTGATGTCCCTTTGCTCTGGTTTGTTGTCACTGCAGAGAGAACTAGGCATCTTTGGTTTCTGTGGGTGGGGTTGGAAGGGGGAGGAGGAGAATTGCTCTTGATTTGTACACATTCGCTGATTTTATGTTGTTGATTAAACCGTTATTGTTTGTGTGGGTACATTCTAACTCGGTGCAGATTTTGAGTAGTCGACTAATTTTGCCCTTTTTCACACAACTTGTTAAGCGTTAGACCTGTATGACATGTTAAACTGAACAAAAAGTTCAGTTATGAAATATTGAATGGAACAGAGGATTAATTGAAGAAGTTTTTTAAAGTTTTCTGTGGAGAAGTGTGGAGTGTGCTTCTTTGTGAATCATCGTCGTGGAAAATCAGATGAAAGGTGAAAAATGTTGCTGCTTGTAAAACTGTCAAGTTAATTTTTTTAAATGAATTTTGAAACTGTACACAGAAGACAGTCTTAACGATTTTTGAATTTCTTGTTTTTTTGTTTTGTTTTTAGAAATGTTTTTACTTGTGCATGAATCGAATGTACGTGTTTTGATAAATAGAAGTGTTTAGCATTATGTCGTTTTCGATGATGAGTGATGAATTGCTCAGTTGAATTGTACACGTTTTTCTTTACGCTCTCATTCGAGAAGTGTCTGAAGTGAAAAGAATACTGTCAGTGTCAGTTTGAGTACAACCTTGGAGGGAGACTGGTAGACATTAGTGTCCACAATCTGAGCGTGCTTTACATTTAAATGGATTTTGTAAACTCTTCGTGAGGGCTTTTAGATTGACTGGGCCGTGATTAACATAAGCAGCATCAGTTTGATGGGCAAAATTTTTGCCAGTTGTATGGCTTAGCAACAACAATTTATTAGTTGCTTCGAGTGCTTCCATTTAGAAATAACTGCCACCGATTTTTATCGTGCAGACACGCTAGTTTTGCTTAGAGAAAGTTTGGAGCAGTTTTAAATGTATGTGCACATCATTTTTCGGCACTTGTATTTTCATTGTTGTTCTGCTTTTGTCTTTTTTCTCTCTCTCTCTTTAAAAAAATTTTTTTTTGTTAAAGAAACCGATTATTTTCTAACTCGAAGTCCGTCACCTAGTTCACATAGCATTGAACAAGAGTACTTTTGTTTTGTTGAAGAATGCTTTCTTTTTACTGGTGTAATTGTCAACGAAGAGGTTGGGAATGAAGTACAATTAAGCCATTGCTGATGTTATTTGTGCTCTTTATGCACAGCATTCTGTATAAATATTGTTTTATATCTCACAGCTGGTTTATGTTTTAAATCTGACAAGTTCTGTGTGATTTATATACACTACATTGTAATATGGAATTGGGGGAGCGAGGGAGGGGAGCCGATTGTAATTAGGAGTGGGGAGGGAAAAGAAGGGAGGCAACCGTTCACTTATATGGAAGAAACCTTTCACAGGTGTCCATGTATAACCTGTAGATTGGATCTGTATGTATCAGACGACACAATCAGCAGGGATATATGAAGGAGACTGCATTAACCTTTTGACTCCCGCACCCTGTCCACCAACATCCTGCATTGACAACCATGCTGGCGAAGCAAAGACTTAACCCTTTGATTCCCTCACCCTATCCACCAGCTTCCTGCAGAGTCCTCGCCATACAGGTTGGAGCAAGGGGTTGATAGGCACATCAGCCTATAATCTCATGAAACAGCTCTCAGTTTCGAGGAGAGAGAGGACCAGAGCCCTAAAAGGCAATGGCAGAAACAGCGGGGAAAAAAGTTCCAGCTGGATCTGGACCAGGAGGAACAAAAGTGAAATTCATAAAGCTTAAAATTCTCCCATATGTTGCTGGTGGTTAAGACATCCGTCACAAGGGTGACTTTGCCTTGAGAAACCTGACTACCTAGATGCGCGGGTTTGGTTCCCGGAGGAGGACAAATTTCTATCAACTAAAAAAAAATGGCAACAGCAGAGGGGCATCCAGGACCTGGATGCAGCCCGCCCCCCTTAGAGTGTTGGGGCCGAAACACTTGCTTGGCGGGGATGTCCAGCTCTCCCCAGAGTTTCCTACTACCATTGTTCATTATTTTGTGGGGGGGGGGGGGGGAGGGGAGGGGAGGTATGATTCTTGGGAACATGATACTGTGCTGTAAGATATTGTTGACAAAATCTGTTGATGATGTTTAAACACGAGACATAAGAAAAGTTTGATGTTGAAAGCATAAGTATATGATAACAGCTTTTGGTGAAAATATGTATTTACAGTCATGTGTAAGGGCTTTGATATTTGTACACACACATCTACACTCTCCATGCCTATCTGTTAGATAGCCATGAACATTAAACCGCAAACCATCAAATTTTCAGTATCAGAATTGGTTTCATTTGTATTTTAGAATTTGATACGTTTGTCGAATGATACATTTTAACACATCAGCAACGAATATGACTCCATCCTGTTGTCTTATCATTTTAAGACAAATTTTGTATCAGGTGAAAAAAATCTGTGATCCAGACAAGACTTTACCAGCAGTGGGGTGGGGTGGGGGGTGGGGAGGTGATTAGACTGTGGTTTGTCTTAAGAATCACGGAACTGTAAAAAGTGCACGTTGAATTACTTTGTCACAGAGTTGTTAAAAAGTTGTGTTTATGTTTTTAAATCTTTGAAGAATGGATGCAGAAAATCTGCTGGCTTTTGTGGGCTATATCAGACGCTCTGTGCCACAGCTGTGTATGATGAACTGGAATTTAAGAAAAAAAAAGGGGGAAACAGTTTACTTTTCGGCATTAACTTCCATTGAAGACATTTCACACAGTTTTTACTCAGTGTGATTCAAGTGTATTTAAAAACGGTATTAACCTTCTTAATGAATGTACATATAATGCAAATTTGTAAATGATAAATGTTACAGAGACCCAAATTAGGTAACTTTAGCATGACAATATGTCTGTGAATGTGTAATTGATTTTTGATTCGAAGTAGTGTATTATCAACTCGTATCACGCACATTTATTGAAATGTATACAGAATACAGGGTAATAGGCTGCGTTATGTACATGAATCATGTTATTGTGTAATCTTCAATGCCTCACTAATGGCAGAAACTGAACGGTCTACAGAAATATTAAATTAACCAACCTGTTTATATCATTCTCAAACTCTTACAGTGTGTCTTTTGTTGTTGTTGCTGCTGCTGCTGCTGTGGCTGTTTCAGATATTTTAACCTTTTACCTTCCACACTCTATCCGCTAGCTGCAAGAACTTAACCCTTTCACTTCCCTCACCCTATCCACCAGCTTAGCTGGTGGATAGGGTGAGGGAAGTGAAAGGGTTAAGATTTTGCTTGGCTGTCATATCTGACAATGAGGGATGCTGGCGAATAGGGCGAGGGGGTGAAAGGGTTAAAGCTTCTTAACATTTTCCCCCCACTCAACTGTAATTTACATACATTGTATGCCTTTATTGGTATATATGTATATTTTGGTCTAAAGACATCTAATAACTTTCATGACAGTTTACCTCATCTGTAACGTACAGATTGAAAGGCACATTACCTTGAAGCATTACTGTTTCATTCATTTCTGTGATAACAAGTGTCTGTGATATTCATGCTTTACATTCACAACTTGGATCCGAACTATTTTGTTGTAGCTCTAATTTCGATTTCATGTTTTTTTAATTGTTGTACAATGATGATCAACTTTGTTGTAGCTCTAATTTCGATTTCATGTTTTTTTTAATTGCTTTACAACATGGAACTATTTTGTTGTAGCTCTGATTTCGATTTCACATTTTTTTAATTGCTTTACAATGTGGAACTATTTTGTTGTAGCTCTAATTTCGAGTTCATGATTTTTTTTAATTGCTGTACAACTTGGAAATATATTTTTTGTAGCTCTGATTTTAATTTAACATTTTTTGAATTGCTGTACAACTTGGAACTATTTTGTTGTAGCTCTATATTTCACATTTTTAACAGTATTTTTGTAACATCTTTTCATACAATTCTGTTGCCTGTTGTAGACATTTTGCTTGTAGGGTTTTGCAGTGTAGGAAAAAGGAGATATGGGAAATGAAATCATATTTTTTTGTTTGTTATTGCAGAAATGATATTAACCCTTTGACTACCGCACCCTGTCTATCAGCTGTGGTAACAGTGAGCAGATTGAACATTTAATCCATGCTCTGCGCCGTTTGTCATGCCAGCTTACACAAAAATTTATACACTATGCAGATGTGAACAACACCACAGAAAAAAGCAAAGAAATAAATCAGTAAATTCTATGATGTTATCAAAGAATATGAAGATGAACAACACTACTAAAAAAAGCAGAGAAATAAACCAACAAATTCTAAGACGTTGTCAAAGAATATGAAGATGAACAACACTACTAAAAAAGCAGAGAAATAAACCAACAAATTCTAAGACGTTGTCAAAGAATATGAAGATGGACAACACTACTGAAAAAAAGCAACAACAACTAAAGATAAATAAGTCAAAATATTCTAAGATGTTGTCAAAAGAATATGAACAACACTACAGAAAAAAAAAAGTTAAGAAATAAATCAATAAATTCTAAGATGTTGTCAAAGAATATGAAGATGAACAACACTACAGAAAAAAGCAGAGAAATCAATCAAATTCTAAGATGTTGTCAAAGAATATGAAGATGAACAACACTACAGAAAAAAGCAGAGAAATCAATCAAATTCTAAGATGTTGTCAAAGAATATGAAGATGGACAACACTACAGAAAAAAAAGCAACAACTAAAGATAAATAAGTCAAAATATTCTAAGATGTTGTCAAAAGAATATGAACAACACTACAGAAAAAAAAGTTAAGAAATAAATCAATAAATTCTAAGATGTTGCCAAAGAATATGAAGATGAACAACACCACAGAAAGAGCAAAGAAATAACTTTAACAAATTCTAAAATATTGTCAAAGAATATGAAGATCAGCTGTATCAGAGTAATCCTTGAAATAAAGATTTTGAAATGAAAACAGCATCATATCATAAAACCATACAAATGGTTGCATCTGGCTTTGTTGTCATATGTAACTCTGTTGTTTTTTTCCATACAAAAATGATGGCTTCAAGGCCATTCACAAAACACGAAATACAATAGTCTTAGAAGTTGCATGGTCCTAGGTGTTGGATTTGTCTAACTTACAAACTAGACCAGCTTTATCGTCTTGAAATATCACATAATGAAAATGACATGATTTTTTTTTGTCTAATTTACAGACTAGAAGAACTTTATATCACCTTGAAATATCACATAATGAAAATGACATAATTTTTGTTTTGTTTAATTTACAGAGTAGACAAGATTTGTCATCTTGAAATATCACATAACGAAAATGACATAAATTCTTAATGTTCAAGTGCTCAGTAGGCGTTGATAATATTATGAACTAGAGTAGACTTAGACTGTGATAATAAAATAACTGAAAATACTTTTTGTTCGACTTTTATAAATGATGAATGCTGTGACTGTGTGTATGTGATAGAGAAAAACAGAGAGAGAGAGAGAGGGAGAGAGAAACAGAGAGAGACAGAGAGAGCAGGGAAGGGGAGATGTTCTCGTTCCTTACTCAACTGTTAACACCACAAAGCACTTAGTTAAGATACCATTGCACCTATCTCAGTTCTCCCCGTGGGGATGCTGGCGCTCTTTCAGTATAAATAATATCCCCACCTTCTGGAAATTCCTCTATTCTGTCACTCTCTTTGTTTCTGCCATGTTCCTTTTGTTCCTATCATTTCTTCCTGTCATTTTCTGCCTTGCTGGTCCGTTCATCTGTATGTGTTCGAAAAAGTCTTACGTAGTTTCTCTCGGAATTGATAACTGGGTAGGCTACATGTATTACGTACATTTTTGGGTCTAACGAAATGAGATATACAGAAGCAATTTTAGGTAGTTTAGGCCTTTTTTACGTGTGCTTTAGTGTCCCTATGCTTGAATTTGTAGTCAGGTATGTTTTTCAAATCCCCTGTGTGATAAATTGGACAGAGTGGTCAACGCCAGGGGCATCTCCTTAGATTATGTACGTGAATGCATCGATATATCGATATTTGTATTTAATTTTCATGGCGTTGGCGATCATGGACTTCCATCTGTCTCTATCTCTCGTTGCCCCCAGCATCTCTCCCACCCCCCTCGTCTCCAGCAACTCTGCAAGTCCGTCCAGCATTTCCTCCCTGGGTCTACCTGGTGCTCTCTTTCCCTCCAGCTTTCCCGTTGTGATCAGGTGCTCCAAATCCCCCTTCCTCATAAAATGGCCTATAAATGTTGCCTGTCTTGTCCTAATCTTCCTTATGAGTGATCTACTTGTGTCTGCCTCCATCAAGACTGTCTCGTTTGTTTTCTTTGCTGTCCATGGAACTCTCAACATTCTTCTTAGAAACCACATCTCGGCTGCCTCAATCTTGTCAGTCTTGTCTGGTTGTATGAAATACGCGTTCTGATTCTGTTTTCGTGTTTTTCTGGTTCCAATCATGGCACAAGCCATAAGCTTGCACATATGCCCTATGTGCAGGTAAGGTCTTGATGTCTATTTACCAAGTGTGTGGGCTCAATCCCCTCATGCAAAATAACAGCAAACGGCACAACCTTGAGACAGGTTGATAAGTTTATAATTATATCAGGGAACGATCATCTCACCAGACGGCAGATGCACATCAGAAATAGCCAGCAGAATCGGCCAAGCCAAAACAGCATTCAAGAAGATGAAAAGCATTCTTACCAACAAATGCCTATCAATTAACATCGGGAAGAGAGTTCTTGAATGTTATATAGAACCGATAATGTTATACGATTGTGAGGCGTGAACAGTCAACAAGCAAAGCCAGAACAAGATTGAGGCAGCCGAGATGTGGTTTCTACAAAGAATATTGAGAGTTCCATGGACAGCAAAGAAAACAAACGAGACAGTTTTGATGGAGAAAGACACAAGAAGATCATTCATAAGGAAGATTAGGAAAAGACAGGCAACATTTATAGCCATATTATGAGGAAAGAGGAATTAGAGCACCTGGTCACAACAGGAAATCTGGAGGGAAAGAGAACACCAGGTAAAGCCAGGGAAAAAAATATTGGATGAACTTACAGAATGGCTGAGGACAGAGAGGATGGAAGGTGTGCTTGCGGCAACAAGGGATAGATACATACCCTATCGAAGCGGGCCATGATCGCATGAGCATGTAGGGCATGGCTATTTTGATTATGATGATGATGATGTAGGTATGCAATCTATTGTATTATGTATTGAAAAGTATGAAGCTTAGCGTATCTCCATCTGCAATGTTTCATGATGTTAAACAAAAATTATCTGAAAATAAACTGAAAAACATTCGGCCACGCAGCGAGAATTCATTGCACGAATGCTCTTCAAACTCACACAACACACCCGCACCAGAAGACACAAAATAACGAGTCTAACTATAAAAAAAAACTGGCGTGTTTTATTACAAACTGTCAAAGATGAACAATAACAAACACATGATGGGCACGACGACTGATCGGCACAGGAATGATATTTCTACATGACAACATGTCAAATAACACATTAACACATCTACCATACTGACATGACACGTGGCATAACACACCTACTATACTGCCGTGACATGTCACGTAACACTTCTACGATATTGCCATGACATGTCACATTACACTTCTACAATATTGCCATGACATGTCACATAACACATCTACAATATTGCCATGACATGTCACATAACACATCTACAATATTGCCATGACATGTCACATGACACATCTACCATATTGTCATGACATGTCACATAACACATGACGCGTCACATAACACATCTACTGTATTGCCTCGACATGTCACATGACACATCTACCCTAACTACCTGTCACAACACAAGGTCTAACAACCAACAAGGCATTGGACAACATTGTTGTCAGTCCATCTCCTTGTCTGGCACTGAACACCCTGTCGATTCTTTTACCCGATATTGTATCACAGCTGAGTATTGAATGTATTGAAGTCACATACTGTTTGCCATGTGAAACTCTTTAAGGTTTTCTCCGAAGAGAAAAGGCTGCTTCATTTCAACATCGTCCATTTCTTGGTCTGTCTACTTTATTCATTAAGCAGCTTTTTTATTTATTTATTTATTTATTATTCATTTATCTATCTATTTATTATTTATTTATTATTCATTTATTTATCTATTTATTTATTTATTCATTTATTTATTTGAACTGTTCTTCGTTTTGTTGTTATTGTTTGTTCAGTTTGTTGTTGTTGCCAAACTGTAGTAGGAGAAAAACAACATATTTTGCTGTTGTTGTTTGTTAAGTTTGCTGTTGTTGGTGTTGTTGCCAAACTGAAGGAGGAAAGAAACTGTTATATTTTGCTGTTGTTG
This sequence comes from Monoplex corrugatus, assembly GCA_030674185.1. Classification (NCBI taxonomy): domain Eukaryota; kingdom Metazoa; phylum Mollusca; class Gastropoda; order Littorinimorpha; family Ranellidae; genus Monoplex; species Monoplex corrugatus. Next base: position 57,522,470 of record JAPXFY010000024.1, read on the forward strand.
TTTGTTCAATTTCTTCTTGTTGTCGTTGCTAAACTGTAGCTGGAAAAAAACTGTTATTTTTTGCTGTTGTCGTTTGTTCAGTTTGTTGTTGTTGCTGCTGCTGTTGTTATTGTTGTTGTTGCCAAATAAACTTTTTTACTTTTTTCTTTTCTTTTTATTTTATTTATTTTTTTGTTTTTGTTTTTGATAAGTACTACACAGTTAGTCATTGCATGTGGGTTTTCTAATTTTTACATTCTCATGTCAACACCTCAAACCCACACCATCACTTAAGATGTAACGAAGAAGGGACAAAACTCCTGTCTGATTCAAGAGTCGAACCCTGTCCTCTTACTCGATCTCCCATACAGACAAGTCCTGTTGCCGCTAAGCCACTAATTAATAATAATTAATAATAATTACAATATTTATATAGCGCAAAATCTTGATAAAAATCAAATCTAAGCGCTGAACAGACACATACGCACGCACGCACGCACGCACACACACACACACACACACACACACCACACACACACACACATACACACAAACACACACACACACACACACACACACATGGCTATAAATGGGGAAAAAGAGAAAGCAATGGAAAGTTATAGAGAGCATATTATATACAATTATATATTACAATGTGATTCCACTCCGAGCGGAGACAGGCTGCAGAGCGGGTTGAGTGAGGTCAGGATTTTATGAAGAGGAGAAAAGGTGAGTTTTGAGAGCGGACTTGAAGGAGACAAAAGTAGGTTGCTGACGGACTGAGAGAGGAAGTTTGTTCCAGGAGAGTGGACCAGAAACAGAGAAGGCTCGTGGACCATAGGTATTGATCTTAGTGCGTGGAAAGCGAAAAGTCAGAGGATCGAAGGCAGAGCGGAGGGTACTACAATGTATCAAGGATGATTCATTACTGAAGGATCAATTTACATCTATTTTCAGAAAACACTTCCACTTTCTCTCAAGCTGAAACAAAATACCTGTATCACATACAAAGCTTCAGTTACAGGTGATCAGTGGGACTGAGTTACTACATGATTTGTACTTTACCGAGACTAAACTTTAGCTAGATTTAGATTCCCTCTCTAAATCCACCAGCTTCCTGCAGGAAGCTGGTGGACAGGGTGAGGGAATCAAAGGGTTAAGTTTCTGCTTTGCTAGCACGGTTGGCAATGCAGGATGCTGGTGGACAATTGCAGGATTCAGAGGGTTAAATTACAATGTCCAACACTGCTTTACAGGTTTGAGTGTTGGAGGTGACTGGTACTGCAATGAAAGTGAGTATACTTATTTTTTGTTACAATTTTGTTTATCATACACCTTGATTTCTATCACACATGTGAGACATACTTGGTCATTACAGATATATGAGACATCATCATCATCATCAGGTGCCCTGCCGCATGGTGATGGCGATCATGGACTTTCATCCGTCTGTATCTCTTGTTGCCCCTAGCATCTCTCCCACCCCCCTCGTCCCCAGCCACTCTGCAAGTCCATCCAGCATTTTCTCCCTGGGTCTACCCGGTGCTCTTTCCCTCCAGCTTTCTTGTTGTGACCAGGTGCTCCAAATCCCCCTTCCTCATAAAACGGCCCACAAATGTTGCCTGTCTTTTTCTAATCTTCCTTATGAGTGATCTACTTGTGTCTGCCTCCATCAAGACTGTCTCGTTTGTTTTCTTTGCTGTCCATGGAACTCTCAACATTCTTCTTAGAAACCACATCTCGGCTGCCTCAATCTTGTTCTGGCTTTGTTTGTTGACTGTCCACGCCTCACATCCGTACGACAGGATTGGTTCTATATAACATTCAAGAACTCTCTTCCTGATGTTAATTGAGACACGGAAATACTACAAATACTGGGCACAAAACAATGGTGGTTACAACTCTTTTATTGCACGAACTAAGTTTTTTTGTTTTATTTATTTGTTTTATTTTGTCATCCCACTGACACCTCTACAGTATTAAGGGAGTCTGGGGCAGTTCCTCGCAATGTTATGAGGATGATGATGTGTGACAGTGGGGATGATAATTATGCCGAAATTCCATTCTGGACTGAGACTGCGTGACGGGGCTTGTACTCTACTTCCTTTCAAAGCATATCCTGGCGTCAACCAGGCTCGAGAGATACCGACATCTGCAGTGTTGGTCTGGATTTTTTAAGCAGCACACTCAGTGACACACACCAGTGAAGTGAATGAGACTCGACTGTGTGGTCTCCCATCTTCCTAACGAGCCCATACTACCACACTCAACTCTTGAGCAGGAACCGACTGGGGTTGAAAAATCCCACAATGATGTACACAAACGGTTAATAATGACACGGCATTAAAAAACCCCAATCAAAATCACAAGAAGAAAGAAAATCAGATGGCAAGAAAGAAACAAATAATACATTAACCCTTTGACTCCCTCAACCTGTCCACCAGCATCCTGCATTGTCAACCATGCTAGCAAGGCAAAAACGTAACCTTCTGACTCCTGCAGGAAGCTGATGCATAGGGTGAGGGAGTCAGAGGATTAAGTTTTCGTAGTTAGTAGACAGGCTGCTGAAGTCAAAGGGTTAATATTTATTTTGCATACCCAGGAAATTATCTGTTGGCAAACCGGTATGTCCAACTTGAGCAGTGTAAAATATATCAAGATTATGCACAAAACTAAACTCCACCTTATCTTGAAACCTTGTTTGATACATAAAAGTCTATGAAATGTTTTATCCAAAACACACAGAAACACGTGAAATAATCTATGCCCATTAAACAAAGTGTGGTATGAAATGGTGTGTGTGTGTGTATGTGTGTGTGTGTGTGTGTGTGTGTGTGTGTGTGTGTGCGTGTGTGTGTATGTGTGTGTGTGTGTGTGTATGTGTGTGTGCATATATGTGTGTGCGTGCGTTCTTGTGAACGTGCGCGCGCGCGTGTGTGTATGTGTGTATGTGCGCGCGCGCGCGCGGGCGAGTTCTTTCTTTGATTTAACGTTTTTTCACTACGAGTGATATTAGACGATGTGTGTGTGTGTGTGTGTGTGTATGTGTGTGTGTGTGTGTGTGTGTGTGTGTGTGTGCGTGCGTGCGCGCGCGTGTGTGTAGGCATGCATGCACACAAGTTCATGCAAGTATATGTGTACAAGCATGCGTGTCATACATGACCGAATGGAAGTACCAACGTGATGCTAGCCTCAAGTAAAGTTGTATTGTCTCTCTCTCTCTCTGTATGCAAAATATATATATATATATATATATATATATATATATATATATATATATATATACATATATACACACACATATATGCATACATACATACATTCATACACACACACACATACACATATCGACAACTATATGTATCTTTTTTTGTTTTGAGGGCTTTATATCCCACTTTCTCACTCATTCAGGTCATGGGATAATTTCCCTTTCATCCATACTGCAGGTTCTCCTTCAATCTTCACTCGTCTTCCTATTCGTGCTTCTGGTGTGTATTCAATTCCACAACTAAGTGTGGAAATATCAACATAGTTTTTTTGTTTTTTTTATAATCATTATCATACATTGTTCTTGTATAGCACTATTTTCCAAATTCATTTGGATTCACTGCACATAATCAGACTGTTTAGTGGAGCGTGGAGAACTTAAGTTGTTGGGTGAGCTGACCACACTCCACTGTTATTGCACGGTCTGCTGCATCTTTGAGGGGTGTGCGTACTGGGTGTTTTCACGTTTCAGTAAGCCACCAGGCACGTACGTGACTTACAGATTTTAATGTGCATATTTGATACCTTGGTCAGTATAAATCGATGGACTCAGCCTCTAAGGAACAAGAGATCAGACGTCGCATTACGCTCGGATGGCAAGCATCCGGTAAAGCATGCGCCATCTTTAGAAATAAAGATATGCCGATTGTACTAAAACGCCGAGTGTACGACGCATGCATAACGCCGACTGTGACGTATGGAGCCGAAACATGGAACCTGACGAAACGTCAGCTCCTAAAACTGCGAACCATGCAAAGGGCCCACGAACGGATCACGATGGGAATCACCTGGAAGGACCGGAAAACGGTGGCATGGGTAAGAGGAAAAACGAAGACCCAAGACATAATAAACACAGTTTGTGAACGGAAGTGGAACTGGGCTGGTCATGTCATTAGGAGATCTGACAACAGATGGACCACCAAAGTGACGCGCTGGATCCCTCGAAACAAAACAAAAACAAAAAAGAAGGAACAGTGGTCGCCAGAGAACCAGATGGCGAGACGATGTAGAAAAGTTCGACAAACAATGGAACAGAACAGCAGTTAACCGGCAACAGTGGCGTGCGATGCGGAAGGCTCATGTCCAACAACCATGGAGGTAAAAGTAAAGCATTTTATTTATACGTCTATGCCAACAACGGACCCAAACAAGCTGAAGGATGCATATACACACAGAAGGGGTGTAGACACTGGCAGATCTGCACACAGGTTAACTCTTTTGACTCCCCCAGCTTATCCACTAGCAACCATGACAGCAAAGCAAAATTTAAAAAAACAATTTTTTTTTTAAGGATCATCGCAATCAGGGAGGTTACCTTTGTGCTCATCTTTTTATTTTTTCCATCCCATTTTCTACGCCATTTTAATGGCCACAAAAGCTGGGGCAGTTTTTATGACGCCATGATGATGATGTCGATGATGATGATAATCATGATGTTATATGGAGTTCCTTCTAGGATTGAGACTGCGTGACAGGGCTGTACTCTACACTTACTATCATAAGATATCCTGGCGTCAGCACGACAGAGCAGTACTGTACACTTATTATCATAATATATCCTGGCGTCAGCATGATAGAGCTGTACTCTACACTTACTATCATAATATATCCTGGCGTCAGCATGACAGAGCTGTACTCTACACTTATTATCATAATATATCCTGACGTCAGCATGATAGAGCTGTACTCTACGCTATCATAATATATCCTGGTGTCAGCATGATAGAGCTGTACCCTACGCTATCATAATATATCCTGGTGTCAGCATGATAGAGCTGTACTCTACGCTATCATAATATATCCTGGTGTCAGCATGATAGAGCTGTACCCTACGCTATCATAATATATCTGGTGTCAGCATGATAGAACTGTACCCTACGCTATCATAATATATCCTGGTGTCAGCATGATAGAGCTGTACCCTACGCTATCATAATATATCCTGGTGTCAGCATGATAGAGCTGTACCTACGTATCATAATATATCCTGGTGTCAGCATGTAGAGCTGTACCTACGCTTCATAATATATCCTGGTGTCAGCATGATAGAGCTGTACCCTACGCTATCATAATATATCCTGGTGTCAGCATGATAGAGCTGTACCCTACGCTATCATAATATATCCTGGTGTCAGCATGATAGAGCTGTACCCTACGCTATCATAATATATCCTGGTGTCAGCATGATAGAGCTGTACCCTACGCTATCATAATATATCCTGGTGTCAGCATGATAGAGCTGTACTCTACGCTATCATAATATATCCTGGTGTCAGCATGATAGAGCTGTATTCTATGCTATCATAATATATCCTGGTGTCAGCATGATAGAGCTGTACCTACGCTATCATAATATATCCTGGTGTCAGCATGATAGAGCTGTACTCTACGCTATCATAATATATCCTGGTGTCAGCATGATAGAGCTGTACCCTACGCTATCATAATATATCCTGGTGTCAGCATGATAGAGCTGTACCCTACGCTATCATAATATATCTGGTGTCAGCATGATAGAGCTGTACCCTACGCTATCATAATATATCCTGGTGTCAGCATGATAGAGCTGTACCCTACGCTATCATAATATATCCTGGTGTCAGCATGATAGAGCTGTACCTACGCTATCATAATATATCCTGGTGTCAGCATGATAGAGCTGTACCCTACGCTATCATAATATATCCTGGTGTCAGCATGATAGAGCTGTACCCTACGCTATCATAATATATCCTGGTGTCAGCATGATAGAGCTGTACCCTACGCTATCATAATATATCCTGGTGTCAGCATGATAGAGCTGTACCCTACGCTATCATAATATATCCTGGTGACAGCATGATAGAGCTGTACCTACGCTATCATAATATATCCTGGTGTCAGCATGATAGAGCTGTACTCTACGCTATCATAATATATCCTGGTGTCAGCATGATAGAGCTGTACTCTACGCTATCATAATATATCCTGGTGTCAGCATGATAGAGCTGTACTCTACGCTATCATAATATATCCTGGTGTCAGCATGATAGAGCTGTACTCTACGCTATCATAATATATCCTGGTGTCAGCATGATAGAGCTGTACTCTACGCTATCATAATATATCCTGTGTCAGCATGATAGAGCTGTACTCTACGCTATCATAATATATCCTGGTGTCAGCATGATAGAGCTGTACCCTACGCTATCATAATATATCCTGGTGTCAGCATGATAGAGCTGTACCCTACGCTATCATAATATATCCTGGTGTCAGCATGATAGAGCTGTACCCTACGCTATCATAATATATCCTGGTGTCAGCATGATAGAGCTGTACCTACGCTATCATAATATATCCTGGTGACAGCATGATAGAGCTGTACCTACGCTATCATAATATATCCTGGTGTCAGCATGATAGAGCTGTACCCTACGCTATCATAATATATCCTGGTGTCAGCATGATAGAGCTGTACTCTACGCTATCATAATATATCCTGGTGTCAGCATGATAGAGCTGTACTCTACGCTATCATAATATATCCTGGTGTCAGCATGATAGAGCTGTACCCTACGCTATCATAATATATCCTGGTGTCAGCATGATAGAGCTGTACTCTACGCTATCATAATATATCCTGGTGTCAGCATGATAGAGCTGTACTCTACGCTATCATAATATATCCTGGTGTCAGCATGATAGAGCTGTACCCTACGCTATCATAATATATCCTGGTGTCAGCATGATAGAGCTGTACCCTACGCTATCATAATATATCCTGGTGTCAGCATGATAGAGCTGTACCCTACGCTATCATAATATATCCTGGTGTCAGCATGATAGAGCTGTACTCTACGCTATCATAATATATCCTGGTGTCAGCATGATAGAGCTGTACCCTACGCTATCATAATATATCCTGACGTCAGCATGATAGAGCTGTACCCTACGCTATCATAATATATCCTGGTGACAGCATGATAGAGCTGTACCCTACGCTATCATAATATATCCTGGTGACAGCATGATAGAGCTGTACTCCACACTTACTATCATAATATATCCTGACGTCAGCATGATAGAGCTGTACCCTACGCTATCATAATATATCCTGGTGACAGCATGATAGAGCTGTACCCTACGCTATCATAATATATCCTGACGTCAGCATGATAGAGCTGTACCCTACGCTATCATAATATATCCTGGTGTCAGCATGATAGAGCTGTACCCTACGCTATCATAATATATCCTGGTGTCAGCATGATAGAGCTGTACCCTACGCTATCATAATATATCCTGACGTCAGCATGATAGAGCTGTACCCTACGCTATCATAATATATCCTGACGTCAGCATGATAGAGCTGTACCCTACGCTATCATAATATATCCTGGTGTCAGCATGATAGAGCTGTACCCTACGCTATCATAATATATCCTGACGTCAGCATGATAGAGCTGTACCCTACGCTATCATAATATATCCTGGTGACAGCATGATAGAGCTGTACCCTACGCTATCATAATATATCCTGGTGACAGCATGATAGAGCTGTACCCTACGCTATCATAATATATCCTGGTGACAGCATGATAGAGCTGTACCCTACGCTATCATAATATATCCTGGTGACAGCATGATAGAGCTGTACCCTACGCTATCATAATATATCCTGGTGACAGCATGATAGAGCTGTACCCTACGCTATCATAATATATCCTGGTGTCAGCATGATAGAGCTGTACCCTACGCTATCATAATATATCCTGGTGTCAGCATGATAGAGCTGTACCCTACGCTATCATAATATATCCTGACGTCAGCAGGATAGAGCTGTACCCTACGCTATCATAATATATCCTGGTGACAGCATGATAGAGCTGTACCCTACGCTATCATAATATATCCTGGTGACAGCATGATAGAGCTGTACCCTACGCTATCATAATATATCCTGACGTCAGCATGATAGAGCTGTACCCTACGCTATCATAATATATCCTGGTGACAGCATGATAGAGCTGTACCCTACGCTATCATAATATATCCTGACGTCAGCATGATAGAGCTGTACTCTACGCTATCATAATATATCCTGGTGACAGCATGATAGAGCTGTACCCTACGCTATCATAATATATCCTGGTGACAGCATGATAGAGCTGTACCCTACGCTATCATAATATATCCTGACGTCAGCATGATAGAGCTGTACCCTACGCTATCATAATATATCCTGGTGTCAGCATGATAGAGCTGTACCCTACGCTATCATAATATATCCTGGTGTCAGCATGATAGAGCTGTACCCTACGCTATCATAATATATCCTGACGTCAGCATGATAGAGCTGTACCCTACGCTATCATAATATATCCTGACGTCAGCATGATAGAGCTGTACCCTACGCTATCATAATATATCCTGGTGACAGCATGATAGAGCTGTACCCTACGCTATCATAATATATCCTGGTGACAGCATGATAGAGCTGTACCCTACGCTATCATAATATATCCTGGTGACAGCATGATAGAGCTGAACCCTACGCTATCATAATATATCCTGGTGTCAGCATGATAGAGCTGTACCCTACGCTATCATAATATATCCTGGTGTCAGCATGATAGAGCTGTACCTACGCTATCATAATATATCCTGGCGTCAGCATGATAGAGCTGTACCCTACGCTATCATAATATATCCTGGCGTCAACCAGACCTGCAGGAACCTGGCGGATAGGGTTAGGGAGTCGAAGGGTTAAAATTTTGCTGATGGTGGTTAAGGTGTGGGAGTCAAAGGGTTAACCTGGGAGATCAGAAAAATGTTAACCCTTTACTCACCAGGTGGAGATATTCAGGCACACGACCAAACCCAAGACCTCCTGATAGGAAGTCAGATGTTTATACATTTGACCACTGTGCCCGTCATTGTATTAACCCTTTGACTCCTGCACCATATCCACCAACTGCAAAAACTTAACCCTTTGACTCCCTCGTCCTATCCACCAGCTTTCCGCACAAAGCTGGTTGACAGGGTGAGGGAGTCATAGTTTAGTTTCTGCTTTGTTAGTATGGTTGACAATGCAAGATGCCGGTGGACAGGGTACAGGAGTCAGAGGGTTAATATATTTTACTGCTGTTGTCACAATTAATTTAACGTGTGAAATTCAGCCTCTTTGCCACAGGTACTGTTGTTGTCACAATTGATTTAACGTGTGAAATTCAGCCTCTTTGTCACAGGTACTATTGTTGTCACAATTGATTTAACATGTGAAATTCAGCCTCTTTGTCACAGGTACTATTGTTGTCACAATTAATTTAACGTGTGAAATTCAGCCTCTTTGTCACAGGTACTGTTGTTGTCACAATTGATTTAACGTGTGAAATTCAGCCTCTTTGTCACAGGTACTATTGTTGTCACAATTGATTTAACATGTGAAATTCAGCCTCTTTGCCACAGGTACTGTTGTTGTCACAATTGATTTAACGTGTGAAATTCAGCCTCTTTGCCACAGGTACTGTTGTTGTCACAATTGATTTAACGTGTGAAATTCAGCCTCTTTGTCACAGGTACTATTGTTCTCACAATTGATTTAACGTGTGAAATTCAGCCTCTTTGCCACAGGTACTGTTGTTGTCACAATTGATTTAACGTGTGAAATTCAGCCTCTTTGCCACAGGTACTGTTGTTGTCACAATTGATTTAACGTGTGAAATTCAGCCTCTTTGTCACAGGTACTATTGTTCTCACAATTGATTTAACGTGTGAAATTCAGCCTCTTTGCCACAGGTACTGTTGTTGTCACAATTAATTTAACATGTGAAATTCAGCCTCTTTGCCACAGGTACTGTTGTTGTCACAATTGATTTAACGTGTGAAATTCAGCCTCTTTGTCACAGGTACTGTTGTTGTCACAATTGATTTAACATGTGAAATTCAGCCTCTTTGTCACAGGTATTGTTGTTGTCACAATTGATTTAACGTGTGAAATTCAGCCTCTTTGTCACAGGTACTGTTGTTGTCACAATTGATTTAACATGTGAAATTCAGCCTCTTTGTCACAGGTACTGTTGTTGTCACAATTGATTTAACATGAGAAATTCAGCCTCTTTGTCACAGGTACTGTTGTTGTCACAATTGATTTAACATGTGAAATTCAGCCTCTTTGTCACAGGTACTGTTGTTGTCACAATTAATTTAACGTGTGAAATTCAGCCTCTTTGTCACAGGTACTGTTGTTGTCACAATTGATTTAACGTGTGAAATTCAGCCTCTTTGTCACAGGTACTGTTGTTGTCACAATTAATTTAACGTGTGAAATTCAGCCTCTTTGTCACAGGTACTGTTGTTGTCACAATTGATTTAACATGTGAAATTCAGCCTCTTTGTCACAGGTACTGTTGTTGTCACAATTGATTTAACGTGTGAAATTCAGCCTCTTTGTCACAGGTACTGTTGTTGTTACAATTGATTTAACATGTGAAATTCAGCCTCTTTGTCACAGGTACTGTTGTTGTTACAATTGATTTAACATGTGAAATTCAGCCTCTTTGTCACAGGTACTGTTGTTGTCACAATTGATTTAACGTGTGAAATTCAGCCTCTTTGTCACAGGTACTGTTGTTGTCACAATTGATTTAACATGTGAAATTCAGCCGCTTTGTCACAGGTACGGGTACTGTTGTTGTCACAATTGATTTAACGTGTGAAATTCAGCCTCTTTGTCACAGGTACTGTTGTTGTCACAATTGATTTAACGTGTGAAATTCAGCCTCTTTGTCACAGGTACATGTACTATTGTTGTCACAATTGATTTAACATGTGAAATTCAGCTCTTTGCCACAGGTACTGTTGTTGTCACAATTGATTTAACATGTGAAATTCAGCCTCTTTGTCACAGGTACTGTTGTTGTCACAATTAATTTAACGTGTGAAATTCAGCCTCTTTGTCACAGGTACATGTACTATTGTTGTCACAATTGATTTAACATGTGAAATTCAGCCTCCTTGTCACAGGGAGGGTGCCTCATCCTAGTGCAGCACATTCCACTTTTTCTTCTTTTTTTTTCTGTGTTTTTCTGTTCACCTTGATATAGGATTTTGCTAAACAATTTTGCTAGGGATGCCTCTTTTGTTGTCCATGGGATCTTTAACATGCGCTGAGTGCAATCTGCATAGGGGACATCAGACAATGTGCTACGTGAACTCTTCATGGTAGACTTCATATTAGAGGACTATGGGGATGCAAACTTTTGTTGGTTTTGTTCTGATTTGCAACTATCACCTTCGCTCCCTTTATTATTTCAATATTAAAAAAAAAAAAAAAAAGTATGTAGGATAGTTCCAAGTTTTACTGAAGGTCTGAGAGTGGTAAGCATTGTTATGTTGTTGTATTCATACTGTAGTGCGCGTGTGCGTGTGGTGTGTGGTGTGTGTGTGTGTGTGTGTGTGTGTGTGTGTGGTGTGTGTGTGAGTGAGAGAGAGAGACAGAGAGAGAGAGAGTGAAAACAACAGACAGACAATCAGAGGAAGAGGGACAGAGATGGAGGGACACACACACACACACACACACACACACACACACACACACACACACACACACACACAGATAGCCAGAGACAGACAGAGACAAAGAGAAAGTCACAGAGGCAGAGACACAGACACAGACAAAGAGACAGACAGACAGATAGAAAGACAGAGAGAGAGATACATACTGAGCATTCCCAACAGCAAAATGTGTTCAAGCACTTTAACATGGATTAGAAAAGACATCTACTGGCAAAGAAAAACAGACAAAAAGTATTATACACAAAAAATGAGCCCTGACATAGAACTACCAGATATCTATGGTCCAAGAAACTTCACATGTAGTAAATATATAGCTTCTGGAAAGACGTCTTCCAAGCTCATGTTAACCCTTTGACTCCCGCATCCTATCCCCCAACTGCAAAATCTTAACCCTTTGACTCCCTCTAGAAAAGCCAAGCAACAGTTATGGGGCATTCTATGAGGCAAGAGAAATTTTGAGCACCTAGTGACAACAGGAAAGCTCGAGGTACAAAGAGCACCAGGTAGACCCAGGGAGAAAAATATTGGACAGTTCTGCAGAGTGGGAGGGGACAAGAAGGGTGGAAGATAAACTGGCAGCGACAAAAGATAGATTCGTATGGAGGGCCATGATCGCCAACGCCGTGCGGCAAGGCACATGATGATAAAGTATTTTGAAGAATATGGGCAAATTATGTAATAACAAGCAATTCTTGTAAGAAAAGGAAAGAGACCTTGAGCATCATTCACAGAATTGTGAGTTTTCCAAAAGTTTTTGGAAAGCCATGAAAAGTGCTTTTTAACCTTTTGACTCCCGCACCGAATCTACCAACTGCAAAAACTTAACCCTTTGATTCCCTCACCATATCCACCAGATTCCTGCAGGAAGCTGGTGGATAGGGTGAAGGAATAAAAGGGTTAAGTTTTTGCTTTGCTGGCATGGTTAGTAATGCAGGATGCTGGCAGACAGGCTGCGGGTGTCAAAGGGTTAAGGACATGTGATCATATGAAACATCCTATGATTTTATTTGCAAAACATTTTTGTCTACAGATGTAGACGAAACAAAATCACACCAAATATACATCAGTTTCCATGTGATTTGAAAATCAAATTTATCATAGAAAAAGAGATGCACTTTTTGGAAATGATATACAGTGATTTCTGCTACCAGTGATATCCACACCAAGTGCTTTTAGAGACAAAATATTTAACCCTTTGACTCCGTCACCCTATCCGCCTCTGCAAAAACTTAACTCTTTCACTTCCTCTCTCTACCCACCAGCTCTATGCTTTGTTAGCGTGGTTGACAATGCAGGATGCTGGTGGACATGGAGTGGGAGTCAAAGGGTTAAAAAATTAAGTGAGTCAAAGGGTTAAAAATTAAGTGAACATTTTACTGAGTTAAACTGTAAGTTGTATTTACTATGACATTAAGTAAACATTTTACTTAGTTAAACTGTACAGTTGTATTAACATATGAATATTTATTGTTTGTATAGTATGTGTACACTATTCTTGCTGCAAGTTTACCTTATTTTTTTGTCATTTGCACTGTCTTCATATTTTTCATGAACTAAAAATACGTTGTGCCTTACAAAAAGATAAAATAGGAAAAGTTGCACACGTAATCATGCAGCTGAACAACCAGCAAAAAAAGTCAGCCTGAAAATACAGTTTTTGTCAATCTACCTGAAAACAGTTTTTGCAATCTACCTTTAAACACACGTTTTTGCCCAATCTACCTGAAAACACAGTTTTTGACAATCTACCTGAAAACACAGTTTTTGACAATCTACCTGAAAACACGGTTTTTGACATCTACTGAAAACAGTTTTTGACGATCTATCTGAAAACAGTTTTTGACAATCTACCTGAAAACCAGTTTTTGACAATCTACCTGAAAACACGGTTTTTGACGATACACCTGAAAACACGGTTTTTGACAATCTATCTGAAAACAGTTTTTGATAATCTACCTGAAAACACCGTTTTTGCCAATCTACCTGAAAACCATTTTTGACAATCTACCTGAAAACCATTTTTGACAATCTACCTGAAAACACAATTTTTGACAATCTACCTGAAAACAAGTTTTTAACAATCTACCTGAAAACACAATTTTGACAATCTACCTGAAAACATACAATTTTTGACAATACTAATTAACAGATCAAACTTTTTGAAAAGAAGTCAAATTTTGAAACAAATCACTGCTGACAAAACGAGAATGCATGACCCTTGGTTGATAAACAGATAATACTGTAATGATACACAACTCTCTGTGGAGATATTCCGACCTGAGGGAAGATAAATAAACAATCACAAACGTTGAGGGAGAAGGGCCCACCTGGACTTGATATCTTCTGTTGTTGTTGTTCTGGTCAAGGTGATGCCTTTAGACATACTTTGTTTTTTGTTCTGGTTAGTCTATAATTTTCACACACACACGCACTCACACACTCAGACAAAGTACCATTTCTCTTTAACCGCAGGGCTTAGAATATTTTGGGCGGAAAATGCACCCCCATCTGGGAAAAAGACAGACAGTCCAGGGCTTAAAACAGGAGGAGGAAAAAACCACTGAAACTAGGGGGTCCGGGGGCCATAACTTGCGCGCCGTTGCTATGAACGCTTGCAAGCCGATTACGGATGCCTTGCTCGTTTCGTTTTTTTTTTTTTTTTTTTTTTTTTGACAAACCGAAATCGCAGAATTCCGCCCAGACATGGAACGTTTTAAGCCCTGACAGTCACAAACCCACATCCTCCCGATCCTGATTACAGAGCTGAAAGTCATGGCTGTATAAACGAAATGAATGATATGCATGTATGCACAAACTACAAAGAATGGGAGGGATTAACCATTGAATACTGGACACACATTCTGTGTGATCAACACTGGCAAAATACAAAATCAACTGCTTTAATGAAAATACGTGACACTGAGCAAATCAGTTTTGAACCCAGGAGGCTAAAATTCTGTGCAGAGGGAGGAGGAACGTACGTTGAAGTGCTCTGAAAATTTCATGTATACCAATCTACCTACAAACAAACAAACAAACAAATAAACAAACATACAAACAAACAAACCAACAAACAGCTGACGCCTTCTTCAATTCAGTCCAATATTCAGAAAAAAGTGTGTCCATAGACATGTGTGAAGTGATTGCCTACATTTCTTCTTTAATACCTGGAATCACAACAAGCAATATTTAAACATATAATGTTTGAACTCATGCATTTATGACTTTTTATTTGCATCTGGGTGAAATGTTCTTGTAGACACCTTTAGAAACACACACACACACACACACACACAACCACTACACATACAAATCTGACCTCTGGCTGATCTGAATCAATCTCCCTTTTAAAAGAAAGAACTCTTAAAAAAAATTTTTATAAAAAAAAGGTCAAAGTATATAATGACAATGTATACACATAATGAATGTTTATTTCGCACATTCCTTTTCAATCCGATCACAGACTTGGAAACACTGCGTCTGCTCTGATCAAAAATCACATCTATTGTAATCTGACATGTTCACCCTTTGACTCCCTCCTTATCCACCAACTGCAAAAACTTAAACTTTTTGACTCCATCACCTTATCCAAGCTTAACTCTTTGACTCCCTCACCCTATCCATCAGCTTCTTGCAGGAAGCTGGTGGAAAGAGTGATGGAGTCAGAGGGTTAATATTTTGTTCTGCTAGCATGGTTGACAATGCAGAATGCCGTGGACATGGTGCAGGAGTCAAAGGGTTAATATTTACTTTGATGCGTTAATGAACACACACACGGTGCTACATCTCCTTTACAATCAAACAGAACAACATGAGCACCCCCAACCCATCAATTCCCTTGAATCACTGACCTAGAAAACTGGGCCAAATAGTCCAAAACCTGCATACATAAATTATTATGCAATACACAATGTAATTTGACTGCAAAAATAACATAAAATAAAAATACACCAAATATAGCAGAAAACTAAATATTTTCAGTCATTTGTTATGATAAAAATCAGACAGCATTTAACCCTTTGACTTCCGCACCCTATCCACCCACTGCAAAAAATTAACCCTTTGATTCCCTTGTCCTATCCACCAGCTTCCTCCAGGAAGCTGGTGGATAGGGTGAGGAAAACAGAGTTAAGGTTTTGCTTTGTTAGCATGGTTGCCAATGCAGGATGTTGGTGAACAGGGTGCGGGGAGTCAAAGGGTTAAACTACACCATCCCATGCTACAATTTAGTTGATTCAAGCAAATTAGTAACGTCTCATTTCGTATCAGGAATGACAATTCCAAGTTTGAAAAAAGCAAACCACTCTCTGTCTCAAATATCATGCGCTTGAAACTATTCCAATATCAAGCTGGTGATGCGCTACTAGAGCAGAGATTACAAAATATAAACTGGACCAACAAGAGACATGGCCAACTGTACCCTCGTGTGTCACAAAGTTCCATGGAGGCAAGCAGGAACTGTAAAAAAAAAAAAACGGCTATAATCATCAGTGCATGTGGCCTGCTAGTACAAATGAACCAAAGAGAAAGAACAAGATTTACAACCTTAATTCTTTTGTTTCTGTAGTTTCTTTCTTTAAAAAGAAGAAGATTACAAACTGTATTTTTTGTTTCTAAAATTTCTTTCTTTCTTTTTTATTTTTTCATTAAGTCTTCTTTGTTTTACTAAACATCTGG
Organism: Monoplex corrugatus; assembly: GCA_030674185.1. Taxonomy (NCBI): domain Eukaryota; kingdom Metazoa; phylum Mollusca; class Gastropoda; order Littorinimorpha; family Ranellidae; genus Monoplex; species Monoplex corrugatus. The sequence goes on from JAPXFY010000024.1 coordinate 57,538,952, forward strand.
GCAAGGAAGATTTGTTTTCTTGTTTCCAGGTTCTGGACATGTTACAACAGAAAATTAACCCTTTCACTCCCACCCTATCTGCCAACTGCAAAATCTTAACCTTTTGATTCCCTCAGCTCCTGTAGGAGTGGTAGATAGGGTGAGGGAATCAAAGGGTTAAGTTTTCGCTTTGCTAGCACTGTTAACACAGTGTTGGATAATGGTGGACAGGGTGCAGGAGTCAAAGGGTTAAATATAGCTGAATAACAAACTATTCTATTGACAAGCATGCTAAATCTGATGGAACTCATTTGCTCTAAACACAAGGAAGAAACAACATACTTTTTCAGAGGTCAAGAACTCAAACACACACAGCTATTGTGATCTGCAAATGTAAACTTTTAACACTGGCTAGACATTTGGATCACCGTAAACAATGACTCATCTAGTTCTCTGGTAGCAGACACAATACACTATCAGACCACATACAGACTCCACACAGTACTCATTTCAATGATGCCAAATACTGTGAGATTTTCTGTGACTAAAACTACAACAGTATATTCTTTTTCTTCTTCTCTGACACTGAAGAAAATGAAAAAAGAGAAACAACTACAGAACAAAGTTATACACATACACTTTGAATTATCATATATGTAGAAAAAAAAATTAAGAAGAATGACTCTGCTCTTGCGAAGGTGAATGTTTTCTGGCTGCTCATGTTTACAATAACTTTTACTTTTTGGTGTGGAGAGAGCTAATAACACAAATCGATAATTTTAAAAATCAATTTTCTACTTCCACTATGAGTAATAACAGACAATCTGTATTTTCAATACAAACGCAGTTTGATTTTAACTTCATGGCTGTACAAAAGTCGATCAGTATTTTGTAAAAATCCACAACATCAAACGTCATTACCATTCTCTGCAATCGAGGAAAACAAAAGACCATCATATTTTCAATGTAAAAGAGCGTTGAAAACATACAAGAAAACCATGTGATACCCTGGACACACAACGCCATTTTATATAGTTCCTTCAACTGACCACCACACCGTCAAAAAGTCAAAACTGTGAATGGGTGAACCTTGTTCAAGACTTGGGGAAACAGTAACAAAATGACACTGTCTCATATAGTTGGCTAAAAATGTGTCATACCTAATACCTCAGGTCAACTATGTCACAGTTTTTAAGTGATATTTCCCTTGAACTTTTAACAAGATACATTATCCAACTGTGACTGAAACTCTTGAAAATAGGAAGTAGATCCTCTCCCTCCTCTAAGTGATATTTCCCTTGAACTTTTAACAAAATACACTATCCAATTGTGACTGAAACTCTTGAAAGTAGGAAGTAGATCCCTCTCCCTCCCTCCTCCCCCTTCCTCAATATTTTATCAAGTTTGGTTTAAAAAATGATCAAAAGTATCACCCTATACTGCTCGCTGGTTCTGTGAACAATTCACAGGGATTGCAGAGCAGAACACTACATGGTTAACCCTTTGCCTCCGGCACCCTGTCCACCAGCACCCTGCATGGTCAACCATGCTAGCAAAGCAAATACTTAACCCTTTGACTCCCCCACAGAAAGCTGGTGGTTAGGGTGAGGGAATCAATGGGTTAAGTTTTTGCAGCTGGCAGACAGGATGCGGGAGACAAAGCGTTAATGACCTCCCTTAAACAACACTGGAAGATTCCCTAAACCCACAGACTATGACACTACCAAGTGACAAATTAACTTCTACTGGATCATTATCGCATCACAAACAGCATATACAAGGAGAGATTTCCCAGCAATCACAGAACAGAACGAAGCATAACACAGATTGTTGTGTTGGATCAGTTTTCAGGAGAATACACAAGTTTCATAGGTTACCCATGAACCAAAATGGACTATCACATGTTCATCTACCCTGCACTGTACTTGGGTAAATCACCAGGATTTTAGTCATGTTGAGGCATGGCGGGGAATTTGTTCTCAAATGACGAGTGATCTGCAGCAGCACTGTACAGATTTTAGCCAATGTTGGGGCACGGCGGGAATTTGTTCTCAAAAGATGAGCGATCTGTAGCAGCACTGTACAATTTTAGCCATGTTGAGTTATGGCTGGGGCTTTGTTCTCAAAAGATGAGTGATCTGTAGCCAGCACTGTACAGATGTTAGCCATGTTGAGTTATGGCTGGGAATTTGTTCTCAAAAGATGAGTGATCTGTAGCCAACACTGTACAGATGTTAGCCATGTTGAGTTATGGCTGGGAATTTGTTCTCAAAAGATGAGTGATCTGTAGCCAACACTGTACAGAGTTAGCCATGTTGAGTTATGGCTGGGGCTTTGTTCTCAAAAGATGAGTGATCTGCAGCCAACACTGTACAGATTTTAGCCATGTTGAGTTATGGCTGGGAATTTGTTCTCAAAAGATGAGTGATCTGCAGCCAACACTGTACAGATTTAGCCATGTTGAGTTATGGCTGGGGCATTTGTTCTCAAAAGATGAGTGATCTGTAGCCAGCACTGTACAGATTTTAGCCATGTTGAGGCATGGCTGGGAATTTGTTCTCAAAAGATAAGCGATCTGCAGCCAACACGCACAGATTTTAGCCATGTTGAGGCATGGCGGGGAATTTGTTCTCAAAAGATGAGTGATCTGTAGCCAACACTGTACAGATTTTAGCCATGTTGAGGCATGTCTGGGAATTTGTCCTCAAAAGATGAGTGATCTGCAGCAAACACCGCACAGATTTTAGCCATGTTGAGGCACGGCGGGGAATTTGTTCTCAAAAGATGAGTGATCTGCAGCCAACACTGTTTTCCATACATCCACTTCTTTTCATTTTACTAACAGCATCCAGAAAAGTATAATACATTGTAACGGCACCAAATCACTCTGTTTATGGCTCCAAAATCAAACAAAACAAAATAACACAACAACAACCACCAAATCCAAAACAAGTGTGACTTCCCACGTTCAAGCAAACAGGAACCAGAAAAAACATAAAAAAAAGAATCAGAACGCGTATTTAATACAACCAGACAAGACAGGCGCAATTTTTCGGCCAACTGGCCTTTGTCAAGTGTCAGATCAAGAACAAACAAACGTTAGGTACGAAAACTCTTTCTTACGCTTGACAAAGGCGAGTTGGCCGAAAATTTGCGCCTGTCTTGTCTGGTTGTATTCAATGCGCGTTCTTGTTCTTTTTTCATGTTTTTTTCTGGTTCCAACGAGAACCAAAGCTGCAGTTCTGCTACACATCACAACCCATTATCCGTCACAGTGATACACTACAAGTGAACATGTTACTACATCAGTCACCATAGCTATGTGATCAGTGCAAAGAGAGACAACTGACAGAGTTTCAAGTTTATTGTTTCCCTTGGCCACTATCATCACTAAAGGGGGGGGGGGGGGGGATGTGAAGGCAAAAGAACCTGAACTCCTTCTTCATGCTGGTATTTTTGTGGCCTGCACCATGAATGCTGGCATAGTTATGTCTGTCCTTTCACACTGTCGTACCAGCCATTGCTGCCTTGGTTTGCACTCTTGATATTCTTTTTTTGGTGCTCTGCATGATTGTCTTGTACAGACTGTCATCCCACATGACCCAGCTGAACTGTGTTAGCTTTTGTCACTTCATGGTGGCAAGTACAGGTTTCCTGTGACCCACAAGGCTCTCCATCTTGCTTCTGATGTACTCATTGGTCTTGTTCTCCGTCGCTGGTTAGTTGCATCTAGAAGAACCTCTAGAAGGCCTTCTTTGACTTTGAGTACACTCCAGATGCTATCACATCAGACCTCTAGCAGGCTCAGTAAAAGAGTAGACCAGCCTGTCTTTTCCTAATCTTCTTCATTAATGATCCTCTTGTGTCTGCCTCCTTCAAGACTGTCTTGTTTGTTTTCTTTGCTGTCCATGGAACTCTAAACATTCTTCTTAGAAACCACATTTCAGCTGCCTCAATTTTGTTCTGACGTTGCATCAGTAAAATGAATGAGAAGTTGACATTGTGGTCCTAGTCGTCCCATTGAGCTTAAACCTTTCTCATCTCTGGGCAGGAGCTGGTGGGACCAAAAACCGCAATAATTTTTTTTTATTTGACTGATGCGGGTCAGACCTTCCATTCAGTTGTCTATTGTACTGATCACTTGGCCATGCTAACTGGTTCCTTCACAAAATATCAAACTCAATGAAGTCACAGTCAAAGGGACACAACTTTTCCCTCAAATCACATAATTTTGACCGAAGTGTAAAAAAAATCACCAAAACTTAACCACAAACAGAAAAGACTTGAAACAAACAAACACTAACGGAAAATATAAAAAAACAACTTTTTATAAATAATCTTGATGGTAGTGTGTATTTCCTGACAACTTTCTTATCATAAGTAGTCAAAAATTGGTACACAAAGGTTGAAAAACAAAAACTTTCCGGGCACATTTCCATAACATACTGTATTCTTCTACACAGGCTCAGTATCATACATATTTTTTTCTGCTGCACTAAGATTACTGATTCACAATGTCTGATTCTATGTCAAAAACCCTTCACATAAACCAGTTTGACAGCTTCCTCTTAAATTAAAATCCTTCCGCTTCTTCTTAAATTAAAATCCTTCAGCATCTTCTTAAATTAAAATCCTTCAGCTTCTTCTTAAATTAAAATCCTTCTATTTCATGCACCTCTTTCTGCCATCTTGGAAATGCAATGTGAAAATCAAGCTCAGTCATAAGCTAAAACTCAGCCGAACAAAGCCTGAACGACTATGGCACTCGGTCTAAAGGAAGCAATCCAAGTTTAACTCTTTCACACCCTCACCCTATCTGCCAGCATCCCATGTTGTCAGCCATGACAGCAAAGCAAAAAACGTAACCTTTTCACTCCCTTACCCTATCCATCAGCTTCCTGCAGTAAGGTTTAAGCTTCTGCAGCTAGTGAAGAGGGTGCGCGAGCCAAAGGGTTAAAACTCACTCGCTACGTACGATTATGCCCCTTCCCATTCCCTGATATGCACCATTTGTATAGGTCATGAGAAAAATTCTCATAAAAAATAAATGAAAACAGAGAGTTTTGAAATTTGGTGGGTCATATAACAAAAGATTGGTGTACAGCATGCTGAAATTTCAACTGTCTAACCCTCATGGTTGCTGAGTAACGGTACGAGTAAAATTAGAGACATTTTCATGTGAAAAATGCCTTACAAAATACACAGTCAGGTCAATAAATCAGTTCCTACAGTCACATCTTCAATGAAATTTGATACAAATCCAATGCGCGCACACACCATGTGCACTGAAAGAAGAGATCGTGTTGAACAGTGCCAAGTAATTGTTCAGCCAGTCGCTTTTGCGTCGTCTGCTTCGCTGCGAGATTGTGGGTCGTGAACTTTGCACTGACCACTCACCAACTGCGTAGTACAGTGACCTCGCGGCTAGGAATGACCGGACAATCTATTTCTGGCTATTAGTTTCCTCCTGGCTATTAGTTTCGGTTGACGGAACTACTGAAAGCCCCGCAAATTTTCAAAACTCAAGTCAGACTTCTCCGCGCTCGTAGACAAGCGTTGTTGAGACATGATGGGGAAATCCCGACACTCGTAGCGGGAGAGTTAAATTACTACAGTTTTACTTTCAACAGTTATCTACCGCAAAAGCCACTAAAACATCAGTAAAAGTTTGTGAAATTGTGAGGGCAGCCAATGAGTCGTCACAACACGAACATATGAAAATTCATTGAGTCAGCATCCCAAAGCCATCCAGACTGTACTGAGATAATGTTTTCACTCCTTCACCCTAAAGGGTGAGAGGGTGAAAGGATTCATATCTCAAATCTGTTGTGTGTGTTCAATGATTTCCACAGTACTGTCGTCATCATCATCATCATCGTCATCTTCCACATCAGTCACTGCATGAAAAAAACTGTCCTGTCCCCTTTGATCATGGCTTAATAGTTGTACAGCTAATAATAAAAAAAAACCACCAACACTGCACAGCTAATAATAAAAAAAACACCAGCAAACAAACATACAAAAATATAACAAAATTTCCTGTTACAACTTGCATGTCCAGCTGATACGCTGATTCCAAGTGTGAAACTTAGAAAAAGTAAAAAACTGAAAGGGATCTGGGGGCCAGCAGCGCCCCATATGGGGGTCTGGGGGCTATGCCCCAGACGCTGAAGCTTTTTCAAAAAACAAATTTTCAGTTTCTGACTCTTTTGAAAAAACGGATTCCGTTGTCAAACGGAAAAAAGTTGCACCCATGCAATTCACAACTGTACTTTACCCTTCCTTATTCCTTAACCCTTTCACACCCGCACCCTGTCCATCAGCATCCTGCACTGTAAACCATGTTAGTAAAGCTAAAACTTGACCTTTTGACTCCCTCCTGAAGGAAACTGGTGGACAGGATGAGGGAGCCAAAGGGTTAAATTTTTGCTGTTGGTGCCTTGGTTATGGGAACCCAAAGGGTTAAGAACATTGATGGTTTTGACAATTACGCCTCAAGAATAGAAGTAGTCTAACACCAATTCATTGAAATGAAAGCGCACACAGTACACATATATATACAGGAATGATGAGAGATTAAACGCATGGTGTATTAAATGAACATAGAAATTCAAATCTTCACGACAAGAAATATGAGTTATACACAAGACAACAATCTTTCAAGGTAAGAGTATTGCATGAAACACTGAAATCTTTGAAAACAAAGAAACAAAAATGAAACAACGATCAGTTACAATGTTGAAGTGAAATGCTTACATTAATGGCTGATTTACAGGTGGGTAAAAAGATCCTCTGGCATTTCTCTCTCTCTCTCTCTCTCTCTCTCTCTCACTCCACCACACACACACACACACAACACACACACACACACACACACACACACACACACACACACACACACACACACAGAGAAAAACTAACAAAACAAAATAAACAAGGACGTAATGAACAAAGACATGACAGAAAACTAAAATTAAGCAAATACACAAACTAACGAATAAATCAGCAAAAAAGAAATAAAATAAATATTCTTAAATTAAACAGATAAAACAGACAGATTCAATATCATAACCAAGTAAATAATGTCAGCAACAAGTGTCACACAAACAACAAAACTTGACCACAGCATAAAGATTCACTGCCAAACCTCACCATTCAAAACATCTCATCGGCAAGGCGTAAGTGTTCGAATGACACACAAACCTTGCTGGTCAGACTTTTGACCACAACGCACACAAAAATGCAGTTGAGACATTTTGATCGAAAAAGACAAATTCAATTTGGAAAAAAAAACAAAAACACAAACAATATAAAAAAAAATTTTTTTAAAAAAAACAATGGGGAACACTTATTGCCATTTTGCACCAAGTCAACCACAACGATCTTGATCCAAGGTGCGCATAAAAGTCTTGCCTTAACACACGCTGCTGTCCCAGATTAAACCCTTTGACTCCCACACCCTACCAACCAACTGCAAAAAAAAATTAACCCTTTGACTCCCTCACCTTTTCCACCAGCTTCCTGCAGGAAACTGGTGGATAGGGTGAGGGAATCAAAGGGTTAAGTTTCTGCTTTGCTAGCATGGCTGGCGACACGAGATGCCGGTGGACAGGACGCGGGAGTCAAAGGGTTAATAGTTCACAGGGCAACAAGGATGCAGGAATGAGAAAGACCACACAAAAAGAAAATATATAGATAAAAATCAGCACATGTTGTCAGCACTAAGGCCTGTCCGCCAACCCCACCAGGTAACCTTTCAGGTCCGTCTCGTAGTCGCTGGAGTCAGGCTTCTCCGTCAGCACCCACGTGTCATCGGACCCACACACTTTCTTTCGGCACAGCGGGCAGTTGCTGCGAGTCTTGTCACTGCCAACATGATGTGTGTGAAAGTCACCATCATCATCATTTTCTTTAAAAGATTATCAAACTTAGGATGATTAACTCTCTGACTCCCGCACCCTGTTCACCAGCATCCTGCATCGTCAACCATGCAAATTAAGCGAAAATTTAACCATCTGATTCCCTTACCCTATCCACCAGCTTCCTGCAGGAATCTGGTGGATAGGGTGAGGGAGTCAAAGGATTAAGTTCTTGCAGCTGGTGGGTAGTGTGTGGGAGTCAAAGGGTTAACTTTGTGTTCATTTTTTTTCTTTTGGATCCCATTTTCTACACTATCTTAATACCAACAGAAGCTGGCACAGTTTTACAATGGATGATGATGATGAGATGATGAAGATTGGGCAGAAAAAAAGGAGTAGCCATAGGATATTGCACTCATGAGGCATGGTATTGTATGTGTAATTAGAATTCTATTTCTATAGAAATCCTCAGCCCTTGACTAACAGTGCTACTCATTAATGGTAACATATAGGCCACAACAGAACTCTGTTTTAACAAAAGTAACCACTTTCCTTCTTTCACTGTTGAACTATTTGTCTACACGTTGAGATGATTGCTTAACTTTTTTACTGTTTCCGACCAAATATTCCGTCAGAAGAAACATACACCTCCAGCGTTTCCGACCGAACATTCGGTCGGCGACCTTTCCTTATTTTTAGCCATAAAATCCCAACACTTTCAGTGACGTGTGAGATATCAACAGAAACTTCAGTATCCCTCCATAAATAAATGCTAACTATGTATGCCTGACATTTTACGGTCTTTTCCCGCCCGTAGCGATTGAAACCGTGACCTCTACAGCTGATTAGTATTCAGCAAACTGTAAACTATGGCGGACAAACCAGTTTCAACACCGAGCAGCACTCAGGCACGAAAAACGACTTATACAGCAGAAGAAGTTGCAGAAATCGTTACTTGAGGAGGTGGGTTTTGTTTTGGAGTCTGTTGATTCACTCGATGAGAGTGAAAGTGATGATAATCTGGCACATGCACGCGAAATTTCGGTGTTGATGTCCGAAGTCAGATTTGACCTAGATAGAGTCAGAGTGACATTACTAGCACTGGCGATCCTCAAACCGAAAGTACTGTTCTTCCTGGTGTGTTGTTAAGTATACTGAACAACAAAACACATAGTTTTGTGGAGTTTTCTAAGCTGGATGAAGAGATATGAATTTCTTTTTATTTTAGGTCAAAACATTTAACCCCTTAAGTGCCAAAGTGTAAATAAAGAGGTAAATCGCCTGTGCCACGGAGTTTTAAACATCTTGACTTAAAATAAAAAAAATTCATTCTCTTCATCCAGTCCAGAAAACCCCACAACACTATAAATTTTCTTGTTCAGTATACTTTACAACACACCAGGAGCAGCAGTACTTTCGTTTTTACAATCACCAGTGCTAGTAATGTCACTCCGACTCTTATCAAGGTCAAATCCGACTTCGGACATCAACATCAAATATCGCCTGCATGCGCCAGATTATCGTCATTTTCACTCTTATCGAGTGAATCAACAGACTGCAAATCAGAATCAGCTCCACAAGTAATGATTTCTGCAACTTCTTTTGCTGTACAAGTTGTTTTTTGGGCCCGATCGACGCTCGGTGCTGAAGCGAGTTCGGCCGCCATTGTTTGCAGTTGCTGAATAGTAATCAGCTGTAGGGGGTCACTTTTTCAATCGCAAGGGCGGAAAAGACTGTAAAACATCACACATACATAATTAACATCTATTTATAGAGCGAATCCTGAAGTTTCCATTGATATCTCACACGTCACTGAAAGTGTTGGGGTTTTCTGGTAAAATAATATGAAAGGTCACCGACCAAATCGGTCGGTGGCACTGGAGGTGTATGTTTCTTCCGACCGAATATTCGGTCAGAAGCAGTTTCAGTCAGTGGCACTGGAGGTGTATGTTTCTTCCGACCGAATATTCGGTCAGAAGCAGTTAACAGATTAAAATTCCCTGGCACAGGCGACTTACCTCTTTATTTATATTTTGGCACTTAAGGGGTTAATAGATGTCTAAATAAGCAGCCTTAAAACGATGATTACTATGACTGCCTACAGAGTTCAACCAACACTACATATTCAATATGCACACACAAAAATTTCGTTTTCATAGTAGGCGCTGTTTGAAAACTGACAATTCCTTCTTACATTAATATACAAACACTGTTACAATATATGTCATTATCAATATTAGTACTGATATTATGATTGTGCGTACCTTGTCCATGAGTCGATGCAAATCTCACAGAAGCTGTGTCCACATCCCAAAATGACCTCCGCCTTTCGTTCCATGCATATGCAGCATTCATTATCATCTTCCTTTCCTACAGTGTCAGCATTAAAACTGCAAGCAAGCAATCAAAATACAAAAGATATAAAGTGTAACAGCTCAGATATTCTGTCCACATGATCCTGCATATCAATTAACTTTACTTACAGAAAACTTTGGCGTTCTCTTATTTCATATAACATATTCATAAAATTTGTCTGCTGTTCATTGGGCATCAAAGACAAAAACACAGTTACCTTTATTAACCTTTGACTCCCGCCTGTCCACCACATCCAGTATATTCAACGAGCAAAGCAAAACTAACTTATTCCTCACCTGTCACACAGTCCTGCAGAAGCTAGTGATAGGTGAGAATCAGTTATTTTTCATTGGTGGATGAGGTGCGGAGTCAAAGGTAGAATGCAAAAAAAAAAAATACACATGAACAAAACATTCTCAACTCAACTCCAAGTTAAGTACAAGATATCCTCAAAACGCCCTGAACTGATCAACAAAATATCGCAAGACATCCTGACTTTCATAAGGAATCGAAAATAGAAATCATTCAAGAGAGATTCCAAATGGTCTATGGAATCTGAAAATGGAAATTATTCAAGAGCGATCCCAACACTTGGATTCACATTGTTCACCCAGAACTGTCAGCACTGAGTAAGAATCTGGAAGATTCCTCGAGTCTCTATAAAACCTATGCATGTGCAAGGTCATTAAAATCAATGGAATGGGACACAGATTTGACATCAAAGATTAAACCTCTGCCTCCTGCAGGACAGCTGGGTAGCTGAACGAGCAAAAAACTTAAGGTTTTGACTCCGTTATCCAAGCTTTGCAGGAAGCTGGTAGATAGGGTGATGGAGTCAAAGGGTTAAGGTTTTGCAGCTGGTTGATAAGGTGCAGAATCAAAGGGTTAATCAGACACCAACAGAATTATTAGCACATTAATGTAAAATGGGCAGCATGTGGGTCATATTGGGACCGAACTGCTGAAGAAAGCTTATTGTGATAGCGAATCTAAATCTTTATCAACTGACTGTATATAAGAACCAGAAAAAACACGAAAAAAAGAATAAGAATGCGTATTTATACATACAAGACTTGTCTTGTTGTATTAAATAAGCATTCTTATTCTTTGTCTTATTGTATTAAATATGCGTTCTTATTCTTTCTTTGTGCCTTTTCTGTGTCTTGTCTTGTAGTAAATACGCGTTCGTCTTCTTTTTTCATGTTTTTTTTTCTGGTTCCTGTTTGCTTGAACGTGGGCAGTCACACTTGTTTTGGATGACTCTATGCAAGCCAATAAATCAATCTAATATCCACAAAACACCCTGAAATCATCAAATGGAACATCCACGAAACTGTTATGTGTTAAGCCACCGACGCGAGAGCCATATCAGGGCTTGTCTCAAAACACACACAATACTTCAACAGGAAAAAAAGGAGAAGAACATTAAGTACACATATCAATGCATTCGCGCACATAATCTAAGGACATGCCCCTGAGGCTGACCATTCCATCAAATTTATCACAGAAGGATTTAAAAACATACCTGGAATACAACTTTAAGCATACTTAAGGACACCAAAACATACATAAAAACAGGCCTAAATGACATAACCTCACCTCTCTAGAGCCAAAAATGCATTTAATACATGTACCCAATTATCAATCCTAACAAAAAGCACTAAGACTTTATCAAACACATACAGGTGAATGGACCAGCAAGGCAGAAAATAACAGGAAGAAATGACAGAAAGCAAAGGAACAAGGCAGAAACAAAGAGAGTGACAGAAAAGAGGAAATTTCTATCAGAAAATTTCCAGAAGGTAGGGATACTGTTTATACTGAAAGAGCCCCGGCATCTCTACTCGGGGGAGGGTGGGGGGAATCCACGAAATATCCACACTTACTCATTAAAGATGGCAGAAGCTGTGACCTCGGAAGGTCGAGGTGACTGCAAGTTAGAGAGTGTTGACACTTGCTCTGATATTTCACGATGCATCAAGGCATACTGGCGCAATGTCAGAGATCGGCACGAGTCCACACTCTTCGACCTGGTGTTGACCTGCATATCGAGAAAAAACAAAAATGGTCAGAGGACAAATCTCTCATCATTTAAAAGTAAAGTATGAAACTTATGTTGTTGGTGGGGTTTTGTTTTTTTTTTGGGGGGGGGGGGGGGGGGGGAATCATTGCACTCAGGGAGGTTAACTTTGTGCTCACCTTTTTGTCTCCAGTCCCATTTTCTATGCCACTTCACCCATAGACTCTGCATCTATCACAACTGCAATCTCAACCTTACACCATCAAGCAAAATCTCAACCCTTTGACTTCCGCACCTATCACCAACTGCAAAATCTCAACCTTTGACTTCGCACCCTATCCACCAACTGCAAAATCTCAACCCTTTGACTTCCGCACCTATCCACCAACTGCAAATCTCAACCCTTTGACTTCCGCACCTATCCACCAACTGCAAAATCTCAACCCTTTGACTTCCGCACTCTATCCACCAACTGCAAAATCTCAACCCTTTGACTTCCGCACTCTATCCACCAACTGCAAAATCTCAACCCTTTGACTTCCGCACTCTATCCACCAACTGCAAAATCTCAACCCTTTGACTTCGCACCCTATCCGCCAACTGCAAAATCTCAACCCTTTGACTTCCGCACCCTATCCACCAACTGCAAAATCTCAACCCTTTGACTTCGCACTCTATCCACCAACTGCAAAATCTCAACCTTTGACTTCCGCACCCTATCCACCAACTGCAAAATCTCAACCCTTTGACTTCCGCACCCTATCCACCAACTGCAAAATCTCAACCCTTTGACTTCCGCACTCTATCCACCAACTGCAAAATCTCAACCCTTTGACTTCCGCACCCTATCCACCAACTGCAAAATCTCAACCCTTTGACTTCCGCACCCTATCCACAACTGCAAAATCTCAACCTTTTGACTTCCGCACCCTATCCACCTACTGCAAAATCTCAACCCTTTGACTTCCGCACTCTATCCACCAACTGCAAAATCTCAACCCTTTGACTTCCGCACTCTATCCACCAACTGCAAAATCTCAACCCTTTGACTTCCGCACTCTATCCACCAACTGCAAAATCTCAACCCTTTGACTTCCGCACCCTATCCACAACTGCAAAATCTCAACCCTTTGACTTCCGCACTCTATCCACCAACTGCAAAAATCTCAACCCTTTGACTTCCGCACCCTATCCACCAACTGCAAAATCTCAACCCTTTGACTTCCGCACCCTATCCACCAACTGCAAAATCTCAACCCTTTGACTTCCGCACCTATCCACCAACTGCAAAATCTCAACCTTTGGCTTCCGCACCTATCCTCCAACTGCAAAATCTCAACCTTTGACTTCCGCACCCTATCGACCAACTGCAAAACACAACCCTTTGACTTCCGCACCCTATCACCAACTGCATAAACACAACCTTTAACTCGCTCACCCTATCACCAGCTTCCTGGGTTAAGTTTTTGCTTTGCTAGCATGGTTGACAATGCAGGATGCTGGTGGACAGGGTGTGGGAATTAAAGGGTTAAGTTTTTGCTTTGTTAACATGGCTGACAATGCAGGATGCTGGTAGACAGGGTGAGGGAGTCACAGGGTTAAGTTTTTGCTTTGCTAGCATGGCTGACAATGCAGGATGCTGGTGGACAGGGTGCAGGAATCAAAGGGTTAAGTTTTTGCTTTGCTAGCATGACTGACAATGCAGGATGCTGGTGGACAAGGTGCGGGAATCAAAGGGTTAAGTTTTTGCTTTGCTAGCATGGCTGACCATGCAGGATGCTGGTGGACAGGGTGCGAGAGTCAAAGAGTTAAGTTTTTGCTTTGCTAGCATGGCTGACAATGCAGGATGCTGGTGGACAGGGTGAGGGAGTCAAAGGGTTAAGTTTTTGCTTTGCTAGCATGGCTGACCATGCAGGATGCTGGTGGACAGGGTGCGGGAATCAAAGGGTTAAGATTCTGCTTTGCTAGCATGGCTGACAATGCAGGATGCTGGTGGACAGGGTGCGGGAGTCAAAGGGTTAATGGCCACAGAAGCTGGCACAGATTTTACAATGCGGTGAGGATGATGGCGATGAGGATGATGGCGATGAGGATGATGGCAATGAGGACGATGGCGATGAAGACGATGGCGATGAGGATGATGGTGATGAGGATGATGGCAATGAGGATGATGGCGATGAGGATGATGGCGATGAGGATGATAATCATGATGCTATGGAGTTCCATTTAGGATTGAGGCTGTGTGACAAGGCTGTGCTGTACACTTATTATCATAATATATCCTGGAGTCAACCAGGCCCCGAGAAATTCAGACACCTGCTGTGCTGATCAGAAGATTTGAGCAACACCCTCAATGATGTATCTGTGAAGTGGATGAGACTTGACTGTGTGGTCCCAGTCATCCCAATGAGCCCATAGCACGCCCTGTCTCAAAGTTGCGCCATTTGCTGTTATTTTCCTCTGTCTTAGGCCAACATACATACAGACTGCCAAGTGCCTGCACCTCACCCCTCCGGTGTTAAACATCATGTAAGCCATGATAATGTTTTGGCTTATGAAGTTATCATTATCATCATCATCATACGCCCTGCCACATGGCGTTGGCGATCATGGCCCTCCATATGTAACTGTCCCTTGCTGCCACAAGCACATTATCCACCCTCTCTGTCTTCAGCCATCCTGCAAGTCTGTCCAATATTTTCTCCCTGGGTCTACCTGGTGCTCTCTTTCCCTCCACCTTTCCTACTGTGACCAAGTGCTCTAATTCCCTTTTCCTCATAAAATGGCCTATAAATGTTGCCTGTCTTTTCCTAATCATCCTAATGAATGATCTTCTTGTGTCTGCATCCATCAGCACTGTCTTGTTTGTTTTCTTTGCTGTCCATGGAACTCTCAACATCCTTCTTAGAAACCACATTTCAGTTGCCTCAATCTTGTTCTGACTTTGCATGTTGGCTGTCCAGGCCTCACAACCGTACACCAGTATCGGTTCTATACAACTTTCAAGAACTCTCTTCCTGATGTCAATTGATAGGCATTTGTTGGTAAGAATGCTTTTCATCTTCTTGAATGCTGTTTTGGCTTGGACAATTCTGCTGGCTATTTCTGATGTGCATCTGCTATCTGGTGAGATGACTGTTCCCAGATATTATCAACCTGTCTCAAAGTTTTGCCATTTGTTGTTATTTTCCTCTCTCTCAGGCCAACATATACACTGACTGCCAAGTGCCTAAACCTCACCCCTCCTGTGTTAAGCATTCTGTACGCCATGTTAATGTTTATGGCTTATGAAGTTATAGAAACATGAAAATATCTGTATGTGATTCCACGACAATTAGGACTGCATACTTGGCAGGGTGACTCAGAATACAGATCACAATATAAAACACACCAACATAAAACCTGCACAAGAGGGCCGAAGCAACCAGAACAATGTGTATTATCACACATCTGAGAAAACACCAGTCAGAACTGAAGCAAAAGTATAAATAAAATGAAATAAAACACAACAAGAACAATAACAATAATAATGGAAATAAAAAACAACAAGAACAACAACAACAATAATAATGAAAATAAAAAAGACATCAACAGAAACTGAAAAAAAAACACTGTTCAGAACTGAAACAAAAACACAAATAAAACAAAATAATAATAACAGTAATGAAAACAAAACGCAACAATACACAAACCGTTTTGCAGCTGTAACAACACATCTCCAAAAGCACATTTACGGACAGAAGCACACCTTGTAACAGCGTATCCTGACAGTAGCTTTCCACAGGAATGAGTCATCGGTCCCCCTTTTTATCACAAACTGTAATGTTTGCCGTGACTGTCGGTGAACGTGCTGGTCCTGGTTTAAGAAGAAAATATTCAAAAAGATTCAATGCTTTAAAAGATCAAATGGATCAGGTCTGAGAAAAATAATACATTCTAAAAAAAAACTTTCACTTAACATTTTCATTCAGGGAACTTTCACTAACTTTATTCAGGAACTTCATAACATTTTCATCAGGGAAAAGCTAAATGATTTATGATTTAAACAACAACAAAACCATAAAAAAAAAGCCCCATCAAAATAACTTCACTAAAAACTTTTTAAGTTGCAACATCTTATCTACCAAACAAATCATTTATTCAAGCAAAATTTGATAATTTGTGCATAAACATATAAAATATCTTTGCTGACACATTTTGTTTACACATGTATACAAACAGACACACACAGTGACCTACACATACCCTACAAAAAAGCAAAACTGCAGCAAAAAAAGCTCTATTTTTTTTTGGCATGTGGAAATGTTTCTTTCTTTGTGTACATATGGATGCATGCTTTTTCAAAATGTAAGTGAAAACCTCACCTTAATCAATAGTCCACAAAAGAACATAACATGTTACAGATCCTGTACATCATCATGTTGGTACTTATGGCTTAACCAGTAGTTATGCATGTCCAATGAAGAAGAGACTTAACCCTTTGACTCCCGCACCCTATCCACCAACTGCAAATACTTAAGCCTTTGACTCCCTCAACCTATCCACCAGCCTCCTGCAGGAAACTGGTGGATAGGGTGAGGAAATCAAAGGGTTAAGTTTTTACTTTGCTAGCACAGCTGACAATGCAGGATGCTGGTGGACAGAGTGTGGAAGTCAAAGGGTTAAGCAGACTGTGCAGCAACAAGCTGCTTGCACAGTGTGGGCAAAACAAAGACACACATGCATCCAATAAAAACCTGAATGCTGAAAACAAAAAAAACAAAAGGATTGTACCAGTAATTTAACCCTTTGACTCCCTCACCACATTTACCAGCATCATGCATGGTCAGCTATGCTAGCAAAACAAAAACTTTAACCCCTTCATTCCCTTACCCTATTCACCAGCTTCCTGCAGAAAGCTGGTGGACATGGTGAGGGAGTGAAAGGGTTAAGCTTTTGCAGCTGGCAGATAGGGTGTGGGTGTAAAAGGGTTAAAACAATGATGCCAGTGCAAGTATAACACTACTACAACTACATACGTACATTTTATTAAGCTCATCCACAGATGTTTGGAAGTCCTCGTAGGTGAGCGTAGCCAGCTGACCCAGCACAGCAATGTGAGCATTCAGCTTCAACTCTGCCAGACTCTGGTCCACACTGCTTGCCTGACCCATTGTCCTGACGTGCTGAGGGTGATCACAGTTACTTCCCTTTCTGTCACCTAGTTTTACGCCTTACGTTCATGGATGCCACTTCATTATGGTCAGCAACATCTGAGAAACTGCCAAAGCAAAACAAAACAAAAAATCAAAAACATAAATAAAATAAAAAAAATAAAAAAAATAAAATAAATAAAAAAAATGAAAGAAAATAAATAAACGAAACAAAAAACAAAAAACAGTCAGCACTTGTACTAAGCCTCATCTCACAAGTCCTTATTGTTATTGTTTAATTTAAAGCCCAGCCGACTGCATAGATCCATATCAGGGCTATAACTACTCAATATATACAAAACATCAACAGGATTTTAAAAAAAAGAAAAGAAAATTAAGTAACATATCAATGCATTTGAGCACATAATCTAAGGACATGCACCTGGTGTTGACCACTCCGCCCAATTTATCGCACAGGGGATTTAAAAAACACACTTGAATACAAATTTAAGCATTCCTAAGGACACCAAAATATATATATAAAACAGGCATAAATTACCTAAAATTGCTTCCACATATCTCACCTCCCTAGTACCAAAATTGCACATAATACATGTACCCAATTATCAATCCTAAGAAAAATCATGTAAGACTTTATCGAACACATACAGGTGAATGGACCAGCAAGGCAGAAAATGATAGGAAGAAAGGACAGACAGCAAAAGTACAAGGCAGAAACAAAGACACTGACAGAAAAGAGGAAATTTCAAGCACAGAATTTCCAGAAGGTGGGGATACTATTTATACTGAAAGAGCCCTCCAGCATCCTCAAGGTGGACACAAGAGCCATAAGTGCTTTACCAAAACATGAGTGACAGAAGCAGACACATGTAAAGCAAATACAGGTCCATCCAAACTGCTGCAATGAAAACAGACAAACGACACATGTTGAAAAAGATTCAAACAATAATAATAATTTATCTCCTTCCACAAAGTAATTAAATAGGTCAAGCAACAATGATGACTGGGGAAAAAGAAGTACAAAAGCTGACTATATCACTCCATCTTACACAAACACACACACACATGTATGCTCACACACATAAAACACATGTTTGCACACACACCCAAGAAACTCGTGAACATAGAGGCAAAAGCGGACACACTAAAAACACAGAATTTAATGTGGTTTCTTAATCTTCAGGATTGTACTGTTCATCAGCCTGTGCAATGATGAATAATACAGGTCCTAATGATTAGACTTTTAAAATGTTTGATCTGGTCAATCAACATACACACACATATCAGAGTACATACTTTAATAACAATAATATCTATCATGATTACTTGTATAGTGCTTCATCTTAAAATAAGAACCTCCTAAATACTTCACAAATGTATAACAGTCAAAACTAGACACATCATCATCATCATCATCAGGTGCCCTGCTGCATGGCGTTGGCGATCATGGACTTCCATCTGTCTCTATCTCTCGTTGCCCCTAGCATCTCGCCCACCCTCCTCGTCCCCAGCCACTCTACAAGTCCATCCAGCATTTTCTCCCTGGGTCTACCCGGTGCTCTCTTTCCCTCCAGCTTTCCCGTTATGACCAGGTGCTCCAAATCCCCCTTCCTCATAAAATGGCCTATAAATGTTGCCTGTCTTTTCCTAATCTTCCTTATGAGTGATCTACTTGTGTCTGCCTCCATCAAGACTGTCTTGTTTGTTTTCTTTGCTGTCCATGGAACTCTCAACATTCTTCTTAGTAACCACATCTCGGCTGCCTCAATCTGCCGCATAAAGTAAATATATGCTAACACTAACCACCATGATGAAAACAGATGAACTGTAATGATAAAAACGGTAAACAAGATAAGATATGAATCATTACAAGCATCCACTTTATGATCTGTCGACAGATTATGGGGGAAAACAAAACAAAACAAAAGATCAGACCAACACACACACACACACACACACACACACACACACACACACATAGAGCACAGACAGGTACACATATATCACTTACTAAAACACAAACACACATACACAATCATGCACACAGACACCAGCACATATACGGACACATGCTCAGGCACATCCCCACATACACAAATACACACAACACACTCCCTCACATACATACTCACACATCCTCACGTACATAAATATCACAACACATACAAACGCAAGCACGCACACACTGGCACATGTGCACACATGCACACACACACACACACACACACACACACACACACACACACACACACACACACACATATACATATACAGACCATGCACATCCCCACATACACACAACACACTCCCTCACATACGGACACGTGCTCACGCACATCAACAGATACATAAACACGCTAGCATGGTTGGCAATGCAGGATGCCCGTGGACAGGGTGTGGAGTCATAGCGTTAAACACAAACATAATACTCTTGCAAACTTTATATTATATAATTACTACTGTTGTGTATTGGCACATGTTCTGAATCACAGTTTTTGTGTTGCTGCACGTAATTCATTACGTGTTGTTTTAGTGAGTGTGACAGCCTGACCAATACTCTGTAAATCTGCACACTGATACAGCCTACAAATGTGATGTTATTGTCAGTGTTAATTATTATTCTCTCTCGGAAAACTTTCAACGTAAAGAAAATTATAATAAAGAATAAATAGTTTGTTTGCCTGCTGATTTTCTCTCTTTATTTTATCTTTTTGTTTTCCTCCCCTATATTTTTTTCCTTTCCTTTTCTGCTGTATACTTTATCTCATTCCGTTTACATGATTTGAAGTTTATTTTCTAAGTTTCTGCACACACACACACACACACACACACACACACACACACACACACACACACACACACACACACACACACACACACACACACCTGCCTAATTTGCAGCCCATTTTGTTTTGTCTAAGCTGCATTTTTTTTTTTTTATTTTATACAGCAGTTTGTAACATCTGGTATCATTATCAATGTTAAAGTCCCCAAATGCACGACTCTATTCTTGCAACAGATGATGGAGAAACAGTATTAAGGCTGTTTTGACTCTTTTTTACTGTTGTTGTTGATTTTGTTTCTATCTTTCAGGGTTTTTTTTTAATACAATTACCTTATCTTTGTAATTTTGTTTACATCAAATGAGTTCAAAATATACATATAGTACATAAGAATATTATGTATACATACATAAACACAAACAATATCTATACATATACATAGACATACCTTCATCACTGGCAAACACACAATCATTCCCTTCACCATTTGCAAACACACAATTATTTATTGTGGGGGAAAAAAGGCCTATATGGGGTCACCATTATATTGGATAAACAACATGTTGCAGCACTGAAAAGCTACAACACAATGAATGACTGACATTTAACTGTTAAACCTGAATGCCAAGAAAACAAAAGTGCTACATATTAAAGGCAAAGACAAAGAACACAATCAATACATCTTAATTAATAAAGTTCCCTTACAAAATGTTAAACATTTTAAATATCTTGTTTCTGTAAAAACTGATGATGGAATCTGCTCTAAAGACATCAAAATGAGGTTTGGAACGGCAAAGCACAAAAATGATCCAACTCAACAATATATATGCAAAAACAGAGGCATATCAAACGGTCTGAAAATCAAACTTTGAAAATGTTAGATCTGGCCAGTCATGATTTATGTATGCGAAGCCTGGACTCTCAGAAAAGCTGACTGCAAAAGAACAGTGGCAGCAGAGATGGGGCTTTATAAGTCAAATGGACAGATAGAAGAACTAATGAAAGTGTCCTAGAAGAACTTGATACAGTAGAAAACTACTACTACTAGCAGGCATCAACAAGAGACGACTAAGTAAAATATACTGGCCATGTGTCACGTAGCAAGAACACAGATCTCATGGCAACCAATTTTTCAAAGAAAAAAGGAGGCAAAAAGGAAGAAAGGCAGACCTCCAATCTCATACATCAAGATCATAACTAACATCAGCGGCCTAAATATTCAAGAAGTTGTCCACAAAAGTCAAGACAGAGCCATTTGGAGGAGGGTGAACATTGAACCAAATGACACCAACCAGTGAGGTGATACACACTTCACATAAGTACATGTATACACATTTATAAGTTGTACTGTACAGTATGATACAAACATGTTTATGTACAAGTATCGCACATTCACATGCGCGCGCGCACACACACACATGTACATTACATAACGTTATACATACATTTTTGCATCATTACATAAAGAAAACTACGTGCCATTTCCAGTGATACCTCAAGAACCTGCTATCTCCAATACATGTAGAAGAAGATGATGGTGATGATACTGATGTTGATGATGATATGATGATGACTATGATGACAATAAACTCTCCCATAATCAAGTGGGTGAATTGGCACACTGGTCCTCATTGCCTGGTATAGGCCTTCAATGCTTGACCAGCAGAGAGATTTCTTCAAGTGTGGATGGGTTGCTATACACTTGCCTACAGAGTACACAGTTCACAGTGCAGGAACTGCCTCATGTAGAAACTTAGAAAGTCCTCAGCAGACCCGTCACCGTAGTGTAGAGGTTAGCCCAATGGACAACTGACTGGGAGGTTGTGTGTTTGAATCCCCATCAGTCCCTTCAAAGATCATTGTCGGATTTTTCAGCTCTAACTGGCTCCTACCCAGAGTTGGGCGTGCTATGGGCTCATTGGGAAGACTGGGACCACACAGTTGAGCCTCATCCACATCACAGATGTGTCACTGAGGGTGTTGCTCAAATCTTCTGACCAGCACAGCAGGTGTCTGTATCTCTCGGGCCTGGTTGGCACCAGGATATATTATGACAGTAAGCACAGAGTACAGCCCTATCACACTGTCTCAATCCTAGATGGAACTCCACAGCATCATGATCATCATCCTCATCGACATCATCATAATGGCATTGTAAAAACTGCTCCAGCTTCTGCGTCATTAAGGTGGCATAGAATATGGTAAAGTGGGGGAAAAAAGGTGAGCATTAACTGCTAACCTTCCTGAGTGCGATGATCCTATACAAAAAAAAAAAAACAAACAAAATAAATATAAAAAAAAGAAAGTCCTCAGCATATGAAATTTTGTTGTTCGGAGTCAAGAGTATCCGTCCGAAGCCCCTGCCTCAAAAACCTTCTTTGGAGGAGTGGGGCATTTAACCATGGCTGGCACACTACACGGTTTGTAATCAGACACACAGGTGCGACAGTCAAGTATGCAGTACATCAGACTCCCATTCACAAGGCCTGGGCCTGATCCTACCTGAGTACCTCCTACCTGGTGGGTAAAGGGTGGAAATTTTTCCCATTTCGAGGTAAACATATGTGTAGACCTAGTGTTAGAGCCTGAACTCATTTGTCTGTTTTCATGTACAATTATTATTATTGTTGATGTTGTTTAAAGCCCAGCCGACAGCACAGAGCCATATCAGGACTATAAGTATAACTGCTTCAAAACATACAAAATTTCAACAGGGGGAAAAAAAAAAAAAAAAAAAATTGAGTGCACATATCAATGCATTTGCGCACATAATCTAAGGACATGCCCCCGGCGCTGACCACTCCACCAATTTATCGCACAGGGGATTTAAAAAACACACTTGAATACAAATTTAAGCATGACTAAGGACACCAAAACATATAAATATGGGCATAAGTTACCTAAAATTGCTTCTGCATATCTCACCTCCCTAGAGCCAAAAATGCACTTTATACATGTACCCAATTATCAATCCTAATAAAAAGTACTCAAGACTTTATCGAAAACATACAGGTGAATGGACCAGCAAGGCAGAAAATGATAGGAAGAAATGACAGAAAGCAAAGGAACAAAGCATAAACAAAGAGATTGACAAAAAAGAGGAAATTTCTAGCAAAGAATTTTCAGAAGGTGGGGATACTATTTATACTGAAAGAGTCCCCGGCATCCACAGGGGGGGGGGGGGGGGGGGGGTTTATGTAGAAGATCAAATGTGCATATTAAAAATCCTGTAAATAATGTCATTACCCAGTGGCTTATGGAAACATAAAAACATCCAACAAGCATAAACATTGAACATGTCATATGCAGACAGTGCAGTAACACACTACCAGTGCAGTATGGGCAAAATAACATGCAAAAAAAAAGAAATCTGAACACTAATTATGATCTTATGAATCGAAGCTATCCCTATTGTAGATGGAAAGCCCTGACACAGTTAATGAACTTCATCTACTCAGGATGTATCACGATCCTTTTCTGTATGATTTGTGCAAATTTGGTGGCACCTATCTCCTGTTGAATATTGTAAAAAAAATTATCATTCAGTCGTTCAGGATTTGAACTTCTGCATTCTGAACTTTTTATTTCCTAGGATGGGTAGGCTACTTTTTTTTTTTTTATCCACTGTGCAAATGAGCAGGGGAGAGCAGGAGGGGACAGGGTGCTGTTTTATTATTGCTGTTTTATTATTTTAATTTTGAATCTCTGGTATGTGATCAACTGTTGCAACTGTTGCACTAAATTTCCAGAAAGTTCTCAATGAATTAGGAATCATTCTCTGGCCTTTCATACATATAATACTAGGTGTACTGTGAACTTTTCTTTCTTTGGTTAGTCCTGTGGTGTCTTGTCTTATGATCTGGAAATTTGAGCAGGATGAATTAAAACAGGATAAGACCAATCTTTATTTCCAAGGATGACAGTAAGAACTACACTTGCTTTTTTGCTCCTTTACCCCGGCCTATGCAGTACAAAAATATCAAACATGTAGATCTAAAACAATTTTATGGTCGTGACAGTGACAATGACTGATGAGACTGACTGAGTATTTTCTCATTTCAAATCGTCATGTCACACATGTACACCTACATGACACGTAGCTAGTCGTATCTTATCATAGCTCTGCTTTTCTGAAAACATCAACAATACAGCTGCAGTAGTACCGTTAAGTGTTCAGCCTAAGCATAGTTGAGTAATATACTATAATACTATTTATAGGCCTAGTTCGTTTTAAACCGAGTCTAGGAGTCTAGAGAGTAGACCGTAGATAGAGGCAATTTTGGATAGACTCTTCATTATACAACTTTTTTTGCACTTACTTTGGCCTATCTCAAATCAGAGAGCTGCAATCTTTGATCTACTTCCAATGATACACCCAAGGTCCGTTTCTAGTCGGTGACAGCCTTGTTTCATACCACGAGTATCGATTACTAAATTGCAATTGGCAATCCGAAGAAAATAGTAAACACAAACTTTGACTTCCGGTATCAACGCCAAACTTTTCCCTCGTTAAAATATTATCCGGACAACGAGTTATCACGCACGCGTGCGCGTGCGCACACACACACACACGCACTAACACACACACACACACCACACACACACACACACACACACAACACTGCACGCATGCATGCACGCATGTGCTTGCACAATACAAACAAAAACATTCATCTCTCTCTCTCTCTCTCTCTTGAGCCAATGTAAAAATCAACAGAGAAAGCCACATGAGATAGACACTTGGCCTGAGGAACGCTGACTCAAGAATAGACCAAAATGTCACCTCTCTAGCATTCTACAAAATTGGCGAAGAAAAATTCTATCGTAGTTGGTGATGCCGTGGTGGTGACGGTGTTATCAATTGTTGTTATCATTGTACAAGTTTTCAAGTGTCGTATCAATTGTTGTTATCATTGTACAAGTTTTCAAGTGTCGTATTATAACACCTGCTTTACAAAGAATGTCCACCTTGTCATGGTTGATAGAGCCTGCGTGCTTCTGGGTCCTTGAGAGCTATGCCAACGGAGCTTTAGTTGCTTTACAGGACCTCCCATGCTAAAGAGATCTGAAGGTCATCATCATCATCATCAGGTGCCCTGCCGCATGGCGTTGGCGACCATGGACTTCCAACCATTTCTATCTCTCGTTGCTCCTAACATCTCCCCCACCCTCCTTATCCCCAGCCACTCTGCAAGTCCGTCCAGCATTCTCTCCCTGGGTCTATCCGGTGCTCTCTTTCCCTCCAGCTTTCCCGTTGTGACCAGGTGCTCCAAATCCCCCTTCCTCATAAAATGGCCTATAAATGTTGCTTGTCTTTTCCTAATCTTTCTTATGAGTGATCTACTTGTGTCTGCCTCCATGAAGGTAGAGACCTGAAAAAGCGTGATCCACTGATCTTCCTGTTTGTGGGCGGGGCACATAGCTAACAACACACACACACACACACACACACACACACACACAATTCAAACCAGCCCCAGAAAATGTCTTGTTTTTTGGAATGCTGGAAGAAGGCAGAAAACCACCGACAAAATCACTGACTAAGGCAAGAAACCTACAAATCTGCTGACCCACACCATCTTCAACAACAAGCAACTAATCGCCCAGTGCAAGACAGTAGGGACACTTATCGTGGAAGTGGATGAGACATGTTGTATATGCAACATAACCAGACACACCATCTGCAACAACAACAACAACAAAATATATATATAAGGTAACACCACATGTACTGCCCTAAGCTGAACACCAGAAGGAAGACCTCTAGAGGAATTAAACATCTCAGAATACTTAATGACAAACGGTAAAGGCAGAAAGAACTCAAGATCTTGAAATACAAATAGGGTACCATTTAAAGGCTGGCCTTGAACAAAAAAGAGTGGCAGACCTTTGTTGCTGTCCTACACACCAGTGGATTATGGACAGCGAGTAGGCCTGAGCATAAACTATCATCATCATCATCATCATTGCTGCATGACTTTGGCGATCATGGTCTTCCATACGAATCTATCCCCTTTTCCCTGCAAGTACATCTTCCACCCTGTCTGTCCTCAACCATCTGCAAGTCCGTCCAATATTTTCTCCCTGGGTCTACCTAGTGTTGTCTTTCCATCTAGCTTTCCTGTGTGAATAGGTGCTCTAAATTCTCTTGCCTCATAAAATGTACTATAAATGTTGCTTGTCTTTTCTTAATCTTCTTATTAATCAGCGCCTGTCTTGTCTGGTTGTATTGAATACACGTTCTGATTCTTTTTTCGTGTGTGTGTGTGTGTGTGTGTGTGTGTGTGTGTGTGGTGTGTGTGTGTGTGTGTGTGTGTGTGTGTGTGTGTGTGTGTGTGTGTGTGTGTGTTTTGTCTTGTTTGTTTCCCTGGTTCCTGTTTGCTTGAATGCGGGCAGTCACACATGTTTTGGACTTCTTCATTAATGTTCTTCTTGTGTCTGCCTCCTCCAAGACTGTCTCGTTTGTTTTTCTTTACTGTCCATGGAACTCTCAACATTCTTCTTGGAAACCACATTAAATTTCAGCTGCCTCAATCTTGTTCTGACTTTGCGTGTACCTAAACTATCTGGTGTACAAAAAAAGTAAGTAACCGTTGAGTTATCATAAAACAAGGACTCGGAAACTGATTTTGATTTGTTGTGTAAAAGAATAAAAACACAAAAACCTAAGTATCAAAATTGGTATTGCATAAAAATGACCTAATGAGAGTGTCTGATATTAAATGTGTTCGTTTATTTTACTTGCTTCTTCATTGTTTTCATTTCGAATTCAACCTTTTTGAAATCACGTTGGGAAATGTCGTCTGCTACAACAGTATGTTTCGATCGCGACATACGCTAGGCTGTCTGATATTTGGGGAGAAAAAGTATCAACAGAGCAACGCAGAACCACTGATTACGTAAAGATCAAGTGCATTTGAATCTGCTTTATTTTAGACAAATGAAGTAAATAGAAAATGGATTTTTCTTTGCTGATTCTGTTAACACGTTTCAACCTATCAGTAATCAATTATTATAATCTACCAATCATCGTCAACTGATCAAGGTTGACTTACGTAGACACGTTGGCCGGTGGTAGGGCGGGGACACATGACAGAGACAATTCACCGGCCCTTTTTGTGGTAAGTGCTCGTTTCTGTCACTGTCGAATGTGTTGTTGCAACTGCTGTGATTTTGTGTTGTATGTCACCATCGAGTGACTTCGTTACTGTAGTTGATGTAGGCTACCTTACGTAGGTGTCACTCATCTCACTTCGAAGGATAGAAATAGGCCTATGTCCGTGTGTGTGTGTGTGTGTGTGTGAGAGAGAGAGAGAGAGAGAGATCATGTTGCAGTGCAGGGAAAAAAGTACTACACTTTGCATGGCCAGTGTGTATATACATAGTATGTGTGTGTGTGTGTGTGTGTGTGTGTGTGTGTGTGTGTGTGTGTGTGTGTGTGTGATCATGTTGCAGTGCAGGGAAAAAAGTACTACACTTTGCATGGCCAGTGTGTATATACATGTAATGATGTATGTGTGTGTGTTTGTGTGTGTGTGTGCGTGCATGCATGCATGCGTGCGTGCGTGTGTGTATATGTGTTGTGTGTGTGTGTGTGTGTGTGTGTGTGTGTGTGTGTGTGTGATATCATGAGTAAACTTGCATACTTATTTTTCACATCAAACTAAGAGGAAGAGTGCTAAAAGAGCATTGCCCAAAGATGGTGTGGAGGAGAAACACTGATTGAATTAAGTTTTGAATGAAAATGTTGGTGCTTATTTAAAAAAATTCTGCATGCACAACATAAAGAAATGAAACATCTGTTCCAAAATGTAGGCTGATACTCACATCACTGTGTTTTATATGTATGACAGTTACTCAGCTGGAGTTCTGTAGCCTGGTTTGCTGGGAGAGTAATGTTTCGGTCTTCTCTTGAGATCTGCGTCAATGTGGGTGACTGGCTGTATGGTTAGCCTATTTCTTTGCTGTAAAACAGAAAAAGACAACAAAGCCAGTCGCCGTGGTGTAGTGGTTAACGGAACAAACCACTGACTGGAAGGTTGTGGGTTCAAATCCCCATCCGTACCATCAAAAATCATTGTGGGATTTTTCGGCTCTAACTGGCTCCTACCCAGAGTTGGGCTTTCTATGGGCTCATTGGGAAGACTGGGACCACACAGTCAACTCTCATCCACTTCACAGATGCGTCATTGAAGGTGTTGCTCAAATCTTCTGACCGACACCACAGGTGTCTGTATCTCTTGAGCCTGGTTGACGCCAGGATATGTTATGATAGTAAGCATAGAGTACAGCCCTGTCATGCAGTCTCAATCCTAGATGGAACTCCATAGCATCATGATTATCATCCTCATCGGCATCATCATCATTGCATAATAAAAACTGTTCCAGCTTTTGTGGCCTTTAAAGTGTCATAGAAAATGGGATGAAACAACAACAACAACAAAGGGTGAGCACAAAGACAACCGCCCCGCCCTCCCCAAATATGATAACAACAATAACATCCCAAACCATACAGTAGTCTACCGCATGACTTGTAATGGCTGTGGTGGTGAACACATGAAAGAGTGCCAGAATGTTAGGCACCACAATCAAAGAGCTCCAAAACACCGCAAGTGTCTCATCAAAGCAGTAGGAAACCACTGCAAAGAAACTGGACACAAAGTCTCCATGGAAACCATCAGAATTCTGGTGTCTGAAATCACATTTCAGTTGGAGAAGCACTGAAAACCATGGAAGACAAACCATCTTTATAGGAGACACTGGGTTTGAGCTGCATACAAACAAATGCTTACACCAGGTGAACATTGATCAGCCAGTGACAGCAAGGCCAGTCACTCA
The DNA here is from genome assembly GCA_030674185.1 of Monoplex corrugatus. Classification (NCBI taxonomy): domain Eukaryota; kingdom Metazoa; phylum Mollusca; class Gastropoda; order Littorinimorpha; family Ranellidae; genus Monoplex; species Monoplex corrugatus. The sequence goes on from JAPXFY010000024.1 coordinate 57,567,939, forward strand.
GCCAACCAGCTGACTTGACAGAGGTCTCAAGAGGAGACCAAAACATTGCCTCTCTGGTAAATCTGCACACTCTGGATAATTTCTACATAAGAGATGTCTAGATCTATCCCAGATGATTACTGCCTTTTAGCTTATGTTCATAACACGTAGAGCTCAGTTTGTAAATTTGCTCAATATTTTGTAAACTAGTTTGGTGAAAATTATACTGTGCATCAAACCCAGATTTGACAACATTCTAGTAAAATGCATTAAACTGGTAGGACATCTGCTTTGGTAGATTGATTGCCACATTTTGGGTCAGTGGCCTCAGAAGATAACATGCCAGCGTAAAGTTATGCATTTGTGATTGATATTCAGTTTACATAGTCTCTGACTCAGATGGTACAAACAAAAATACATCCATAAATACCAGATAACTTTTGTTACACATTTTGTTCACACTCACATACACACACATTTAGTGAGAGACACTCAAATGTACGCACACTCTATACATACACTCTCACTCTCTCACTCACATGCATACACTGAAATTTGTTTCTTTGTCTTTCCCTCTGTCTCACACACACACACATGCATGCACACACACACACACACACACATGCACGAACGCATGCACGCACACACACACACACACACACTCACACACACACACACACACACACACACACACACACACACACACACACACACCACACACACACACACACACACACATACACACACACACACACACACACACACACACACACACACACACACACACACACACACACACACACACACACACACACACACAACACACACAGAGGGACCAGCAACAGTAAGGATTGTAATTTATTACAGTAATTTTACCAAGCAGAAAATTATGCAGACT
>JAPXFY010000024.1:57573815-57586315 GCA_030674185.1 Monoplex corrugatus
TGTGTTAAAACAAATCAAGTTAACATGTGTAGTCGGACCAGTACACTGTTGAAAATTGCACGTGCTTTCATTGCTTTAGAGACAAGACACAGTGAATTGTAGAACGTCCAAGGATCATTTCTCTGTGTGAACATTTGTTCGCTGAGCGTGAAAAGAAGCTTGTCTTTAACGGCATTATGGCTCAGGGAAATTGTGACCCACCCCCTTACCCTAACTTGATTGACTGGCGATTTGCACAGATACAACATGCACTACAATTGCATTCAGCAGCAGTGCAGAGAACCATGGAAGAAAAGTTCAGCAACTTAGACGACAAACTTTCACAGTTCTTTACTGAAGTCAGGAAGCTGAAGGAATGTGTTTTTACAAATAGAGAATCAATTGACGATCTCCAAGAAAATAGCACAATAATGATGGACAGAATTGAAAAACTCGAAAGAAAACTGGAAGCAACTGAAAAAGAAGCAAAAGCATGTAACTTGATATTCATCAATGTAGCGGAGCAAGAATGGGAGGACGACTACGTCACAACCGAAATTATCGTAGAAGTCCTCAACGGTCACACAAGGAAACTAGACTGGTACAAAGAAGACATTGTATATGCATTTCGAATTGGAAAACCGCGCACCCACGGAAGCGGTCCTCGTCCTGTCCTGGTGCAGTTTTGTCGCTGGGCTGACAAAATGGCCATATTGAGAGATCCAGAATTAAGAGACAGCATGAGGTACAACGGAATCAGAGTGGCCTCCGACCTCACTACCTACCAAAGGGAAATGCTCGCATTTCATCGTGGGCTTGGCAAAACAGCGTACATTCACAGGGGAAAGCTCCATGTGAGGAACAGCCAGGACACATACCACCAGAAGTACAAAAATGGCCAATACTTCCCACCAGATACTACATAGTGCATGGAAGACTGGCCTCAGGCCCATGACATTGGACGTGAAGAATACAAAAACAGTAGAGATCCACGGCCCGTAAATACACACCCGGCAAGGCTCAACTATGGACATTATAACAGAGACCACCCCACCAACCATTACGACGATTTCGTTCAGGAAATGGTCACGAACCGAAGGAAGAAGAGACAAAACACCAGGATCTCCCTTACTGACAACGAACACCAATATCAACGTCCCAGGGACGTGTCAGAGAGGAGAGGACATTCCCATACAAACCCTACCTATAACAGAGACATCGAAAGTCACAGAAGTTGGAAGAGCCCGTTTCGTTACGGTTCCAACCAGGATACCGCCACACCTGTTGTTCCTGGAGACTTCATATAGTGAAGTGACACAGAAGGGATGTCAGCGAGAACCGGTCATTACAGGACACAGGAGAGTGGTGTTCCTTAAAGACAGTGACAACAGACGACTCACTATTAATACAGGCAGACACCGACAAAATAATACCAACAGTTACCGCCAAGAAGGCACTGCCGTCACCCATGAAAATGTTTCACGACGAGCACGAGTCAATACCCAAATGACCCACGTTAAAGATGTTGGCAGAAAAATAACCAGAGAGGAGTGCGCACGTGATCATACTGATAGAGACAGTGATGACAATAATGGTAGTGTTTCGTACCCGGACGATAATCATGGCGAGAAAGACGATAATAAAATCGATGTGACTGATGATGACTTATCAGTTGTCACAGACGAGGTTCAGGGCCAGAAGATAGTAGAAAAAGACAATACTGAAATTGAAGCACCAAATGGTATTACAGATGTAAGAGACGATGTTAGTGTCTCACAAAGTGATGCGCAAAATGATAGTGACCTTGATGATGTTAGTCGTGAAGACACTGACAAAACAATGACACAAGTCAGAACAGCACTTAGGGCTGACACAGACAGAGAGTCAGATGGACACATTGACGAGTCCACTAGGCACACGCAAGCAGCACCTGTAGAATCCCAGCAGGATTCTGCAGAGAAAGAACAGGACAGTGGTTCATGTTCACCGAAGCAGCAGCGGCCAAAACGTACTGCCCCTCCTAAAAAGAGAAGCAGACAGATGCGCAGTACAACAGACAGGTCAGGCACTCAGACCAGTATTCTGGACTCTATGAAAAGAACAGCTGCTGATAGCTCAAAAGGCGATAAAAGTATGAAATGTAAGTCCAAAGCTAGCTCTAGTGGTGCCTCGGGCACTGATAAATAGGACATCGGCCGGGCCACTACAGCAAGTAGTAAAAACAAAAGAATAAGTTCTTTACCAGGATCCCAAAATGTGGATGTATCCCAAATGAGATCGTGTCCATCAGTGGTGAATTTACATGTTCATAATGTTAATAATCCACAGATTAAATTTCTCACTTATAATGTGAATGGATTATTACCGAAACTGGATGATGAGGATTTCATTAATTTCATTTCGCAGCATGATTTCATTTGTCTCACTGAGACCTTTATAGCGAATGATTTTGATTCATCTTTGTTTCAAGAGTTTGTTGTATTTACACTAAAAGCAAAGAAACTATCTCATCAAGGAAGGTATTCCGGTGGAATAATAGTTATGGTAAGAAAGACTTTAAAATCGTTTGTTAAACGAATTGAGGTTGGAAACGAAAATGCTATTATTGTTGAAATCAACAAAGATTTGTTTTCAACAAATAAACCTATAATGTTTGTATGTACATATATTCCCCCTCATGATTCCACATACTGGAATAATCAGCATGATGGGTTTGGTATGGAAGTGTTGGAACAATGTTTGTTAGATTTACAAGTTTCGCACGACGACTTTTATGTTTTGCTGACTGGTGATTTAAATGCAAGAACAGCTGATGGTAACTACTGTTCATTTGGATATGACAGTGGCAGTGTTTTAACTGACCTTTCGGTATACAGTGATTTTTTGAGACAGTCTCATGATTGCCGCACAAATGTTTTTGGAAACCAACTGCTCGAGCTATGCAGTATGTTTGACTGTATCATTTTAAATGGTCTGTGTAAACTGGACTTTGATGGTAGTTATACATACATTGGGGTTTCAGGGTCGAGTGTAGTTGACTATTTCATCGTATCATGTGATCTGTTTTCATCAATTAAAATTGCTGCATTAGATGTTGACAGTCTCACAGAATCAGATCATTTACCGGTTATAATGAAAGTGGAGCGAAAGCTTGAAACAGGAATAAAAGCGGAGGGAAAAGTATCAAAAAATAACATCACACAAAAGTTCATATGGCAAGAAAATAAGAAAGACGATTATACAAACAAATTACAAAGTGAGCACATTCAGAGAAGACTTACATTGGCTTCGGATACTCTAGACACTAATGTAGATAAGGCTTTAACCATATTTGTTGAATGTCTCAAAGAAGCTGGTGCTTGTATGTACCGTAAGAAATGTACAGAGAAGAGAAAAAGATCTGATTGGTTTGATGGTGAATGTGAGAAAGCAAAATCAGAAAGCAGAAAAACTCTCAAACACTACAGAAAAACAAAAGATGAGGATGATAGAGTTGTGTATTGTGAAGCACGGAAGAAGTATAAAAAATTATTAAAGAATAAAAAACAGCAGTATAATAAACAAAAAGCAGAATGCTTAGCCAGAAATATTTCAAATTCATCGCAGTTTTGGACTGAGTTAAGAAATATAGGGTATGGTACCAAAAACAAACTCACTAACAATATAAGTATTGATGAATGGTTCAGTCATTTTAAAAACGTATTTCAAGATAACAGATCAACAAATGATGAGCGCTGCATTGTCGAAGTAGATTTAAATGAATCAACAGAACACCCATTAAATTCTAAGATAACTATAGAAGAAGTCAGAGAATCCATCAGAAAATTGAGGATAGGTAAAGCCAGTGGAATGGACGGTGTTACAGCCGAGATGTTAAAAAATGGTAACACAAATATCCATAATTTTCTTTTGAAGCTGTTTAACACTTTATTCGACCGAGGAATTTATCCTCAAGACTGGTCAAAAGCTATTATCATACCAATATTTAAGAAAGGAGATCCTGATAAAGTGGACAATTACAGGGGTGTGTCGTTATTAAGCATTGTTTCAAAATGTTACACATCAATACTGAATACTAGATTGTATGCTTGGTTAGAAAACAATAATTTAATATCAGAAAGTCAGGCAGGTTTTAGGAAAAAATATTCTACAGTGGATCAAATTTTCAGTCTGTATGCTATGGTTCAGAAAACTATGTGCAAGAAAGGTAGAAAACTATATGTTGCTTTTGTAGACTTTAAGAAAGCCTTTGATTCGGTTCAGCATGACAAACTCTTAAAGTGTATTCAAAATCAAGGAGTAAAAGGGAAGTTTTTGGCTTCGCTAAAAGCAATGTATGAATCATTATGCTCATGTATTCGGGCAAACCGGGAATTATCTGAAATATTCGATAACCCCATAGGCGTGAGACAAGGATGTGTCTTAAGCCCTACTTTATTTTCGGTATTAATAAATCAATTAGCCAATTATATGGATGAAAAGGGGCGACATGGCATCCAGTTGATGCCAGGTTCAATGGAAATATTCATTCTTCTTTTTGCAGATGATGTAGCCCTTCTGTCAACAACACCAAATGGTTTGCAAAACCAGTTAAGAGTCTTGCAGACATACTGTGCCAGCATGAAACTGGAAGTTAATCTTGAAAAAACTAAGGTTATGGTTTTCAGAAGAGGGGGCTTCTTAGGACGACATGAACAATGGTTTTACAAAGGGACAAAATTGGAAGTAGTTAGTAAATATTGTTATCTGGGGTTCAGTTTCACGACAATGATTAGCACCAAGGCCGGCACAGAACATTTGGTGACAAAAGGTAAAAAAGCAACTTTGCTATTAAACAGGACTTTTCAAAAATATAAAGACATGACTATAGAAACTTTCTTCAAGTTGTTTGATGCAAAAATTCAACCTATTTTGTTGTATTCTTCTGAGATATGGGGACTTAACAGACTTCAGCATATAGAGAAAGTACATTTGGTATCGTGCAAAAGACTGTTGGGTGTTCCAGTCAGGACACCTAACAAGATGGTATATGGGGATTTGGGAAGATATCCTCTTTATGTCAACTCCTCAACTACCTGTCTTAGATATTGGTTTAAATTACTGGAAATGAATCCAAATAGGTTACCTTATAAGGCTTACCAAATGTTAGTGGAACTTGACAGGGCTGGGAAGGAATGCTGGGCTTCAAAAATAAGGGACATTTTGTGTGAAACGGGATTTAATATCGTGTGGCTGCAACAAGGTGTTGGTGATGTAAAAGCCTTTTTGCGTGTATTTAAACAGAGACTTGTAGACTTATATATTCAAGAATGGTCTGGGTCACTCAGAGACAGAGATAGGTATGAAAGCTACAGATCATTTAAGACTATCTTTGAAAAAGAGAAGTACATTGACTATATTGATATATACTGTTTCAGAGTTGCCCTTTCACAAACAAGGTTGAACGTTTTACCACTAAACAATAATATAAATAGATACAGTGAATCTGATCAAGAAAAGGTGTGTCCATTTTGCAGGACAGAATCTGAAAACGAAGAACACTTATTATTTAGATGTTCCACTTACGCTGATCTCAGGGCGAAATTTTTAAAGGATTTAGTCAGCATGCCTATGTGCATACTGCTCCAATCAACAAATAGCCACCGAAGCCACAGCGTATCCAGATACGTTTTCCACGCCATGAATAGGAGAAAAAAATTGTTAAAAGGAGAAGAAAAGTAAATAGTTATGTAGATACTAGCACTAGAATTTCAGACAATAATTAATTTTAATTGTAAAGAAAAAAAAATGTTTATTTGAATATGAAAGGGGTGCTCATATAGAGACACATGTGCATAGGTGCCTGTGTATTCACATTGACGTTGGTGTACTTATGTGCATATATAGGTGATAGTATCTACATTATGTATATGTGTGGGTACATATGTATATATATCTATGTATGTATATATGTATGAGTGATTATGTATGTGTGCGTGTATATAGATGTGTATGTGTGTATGTGCGTTTATACATACCCTTCAATTCAGTCTATGGCCTGAACCATTGCTGACCGCCGAAGATTGAGTTATCTCTGAACTAAAAGATGCACGAAGTGCTAAATATGCGTTGAATGATCATTTGGTATTGTCTCAATGTCAATTGTTTTGGTAAATGAGTGACTGATCTGCGATTAGTCTGATTAATGGATTGGCATTATGAATGTCTGTTTTTGCCAATTAACCGACTGTTTTGGGGTCGAATTGCTCCTATGTCATATATTTCTTGTTTCACTTCATTGTACATTAATTCCATTGATTGGTTTAGATTCACTGGTGAATAAATTGATAAACTGAACGCATGATTAGCTGACAACGGAATGATTATATGATTTGTTAATTGATGGCGATGGGTGGCTCACCGACTGATCGATTTATAGATTGATGGTTTTAGCTATTGATCGATCAGTGATTGAATTATGGAATGTATGGATGATTGATTCGCGTTATTTGAAGTAACGATTGCAAATTGATATATTGAACTCAGTTAAATTCTAGGTTATCTGGTCGATTAAGTCACTGGATGACTGATTAACTGGTTAAATGATTGATCGATTGATTGATTGAGAGAGGGAGTGATTACGTTAAGTGATTGTTACTGAAGTGATATCGATTGTACAGTTGGATGATGCATCTGACCCAGTCAATTGAAAGCTGATTTGTCAGTTGAATCACGGGCTGAATGGCGGATTATTTGATTGATCAACTGGTAAATCAGTTGATTGATTGGTTAGTTGATTGGTTGACTGTTTGATTGATTGGTTGTTTGGTTGATCGATTGATGGATTGAGTGTTTATGTCAAGTACCTGTGATTGAATATATTGATCAACTGTATGATCTCCGAAGGGTACAAGAAATGTCAGATCTGTGCACTAATTAAATGGTTTGTTTGTCTGATAGCCAGTTATTGTAAAATTGACAATTGGACGAATGATATAGATGCGGTTAATGACAAATATTCTTAGCTGGCCAGTTAAGGAATATGGACTAGAATACAAATGAAAGGACCACTGTAAATGCAAAGATGAATGTATCCCAGCTTATGTGACGGTAAACGATAGAAGGGGACAATGTGACAGAGTTCACTGCAGTTTGAGAGTATAACTTGTATGAATGTATAAGAAAACCTGATCTCCTCCCCTCCCCTTTCCCATGCATGTATTGTGGCCTAAGGCCGATGTACAATAAACATTTTCTGAGTTCTGAGTTCTGAGTTCTGAGTTCTCTCTCTCTCTCTTTCAGCGGGCCTCTGTAGCTCAGTTGGTTTGAGCGTCGGATTCACATGCTAATGGTTGTGGGTTCGAATCCCGGGGTGCGCTACATTAAATCTGGCCTTCTCACTGTCCCATCTTAGCATCATTGTTGTTCTGGTGGTGTCAGTATAGGATTAGATAAGTCCCCCATTGCCCCCATTTTCCTGGGATGGTTATCCCCGTCGGCCATATCACCTGAGGTGGGTGCTGACGTAAAACTGAATCAAATCAAATCAAATCTCTCTCTCTTTCTCTCTTTCTCTCTCTCTCTCTCTCTCTCTCTCTCTCTCTCTCTCTCTCTCTCTCTCTCTCTCTCTCTCTCTCTCTCTCCTTTTCACATAGTGTAGGCACATCATGTCATGATATACGAGTCTTGTATTGTTTTGTTTGTTTTTCATTGATCTTGCATTGTATTGGTTTGTTTATTTTCAGTGATCTTGCGCCTGTTTTGTCTTGTCTTAAATACGCGTTCGTATTCTTCTTTCGTGTTTTTTCTGGTTCCTTATTGTAATGTTTGTTTTCAGCAACCTTGCATTGTATTGTTTTGTTTGTTTTCAGTTTGTTTTCAGTGATCTTGCGTTCTATTGTTTTGTTTGTTTTCAGGGATCTTGCGTTGTATTGTTTTGCTTGTTTTCACCAGCAGAGTCATGTATCGTGTTTTGACTTGGCTATTCACATCTAGATTCTAGTATAGTCTAGGTGGGTCTTTCAGTGACAGTTGTTTCGTCTGTATGTATGATCAAAGATTTTTAAAAGGCGATGAGCGTGTCCACTTGTGCCGACTTTTCGAGGGACATTTCTTTGCTGGTTTAACATCATTACGATAAAACTTGCATTAGCACTTTTTAATTTTTGTAATTTTGTGTTTGTTTATTTTTTTTATTTATTTATTTTTTTTCGAGAAGATACAGAACTCTTCGTTGGCTTTTCCAGACCTAAAGGAGTTGCTTCCCCTACCTCTCTCGCTCTCTCTGGAACTGTCTGCCTCTGCCCCCCCCCCCCCCCCTCTCTCTCTCTCTCTGTCTGTCTGTCTGTCTATCTCTCTCTCGCTCCCTACTTCTCAGTGTCTCCCTCTCTCGTCTCACACACACACAGGTCTGTCGTGGTGACTTCCACTGGCGCTAGTATTTGAAAGTGTCTAAAATTCTTACACGTGTATTTGTACGTGTGTGTTTGTGTGTGTGTGTGTGTGTGTGTCGTGTGTGTGTGTGTGTGTGTGTGTGTGTGTGTGTGTGTGTGTGTGTGTAGGCGCGAGCGCGCGTGTAAGTGTGTATGTTTATGTATTGTATTTGCACGTACTTGCATGTATATGTATGTCTCGTATGCGCAGTAGGCCTTTCTCTCTCTCTCTCTCTCTCTCTCCTCTCTCTCTCTCTCTCTCTCTCTCCTCTCTCTTTCTCTCTCTCTCTCTCTCGCTCGCTCTGTGGTGTGTGTGTGTGTGTGTGTGTGATGTGAGAGAGAGAGAGAGAGAGAGAGAGCCATTACGTTTGATTTGAGAATAGACTTACTTCACTAAAACAGGAAAGTACCACCGATTGTGTCTACGTTGCTGACTTAACCCTTTGATTCCCATACCTGTTAACCAGCATCCTGCATTGTCAACCACGCTAACAAAGCAAAATCTTAACCTTTGACTCCCTCACTCTGTCCACCAGCTTCCTGCAGGAAGCAGGTGGATAGGGTAAGGGAATCAAAGGGGTAAAGTTTTTTCAGGTGGTGGACAGGGTGCGGGAGTCAAAAGGTTAATCAACTTCATTAACGTGGAACAAAAAGATTAATCGAAATCAGTAATGGTAACGAGCATATGAAACAGCTGTAGCACTGCGAACTCACCTGAGTAACATACATTAACTGTATCATATGATGTTGTTTTGCGAAAGCAGACAACAGTCCGCAACTTCATGGGACATTAATTCAATTGTCTGTAGGAAAACACTGACAGATGGCCACGCCATTAGACCGATTGACTGGTTTGACTGTAGCAACAGTGAACGTAAATATAGAAGTCAATTATATATACTATATAAAATAATGTTTGTGTGACTGGACGCATGTGAATAGATAGAGAAGAGAGAGATAGAGAGAGAGAGAGAGAGAGAAAGAGGGGGGGGGCTATACGCACGTGAGAGAGAGAGAGAGAGAGAGAAGAGAGGACACACATTTTCATTTTCGAGGGCACTGGCTTAGGCCCATTAATGCTTTCCTACATTCAGCCTTCGCCCATGGAGGGTCTGCTCTAATTCAGATACACTATTTACACTGCTGGAGTGTCTTATAACACAGCAGAACGATATTAGCATAGAAATGTCAAAATTAGAGTAGTATTCAGAAAGAGGTTGGTAGGACGAGGGAGGGAGTGAGAGAGAGAGAGAGAGAGAGAGAGAGAGAGAGAGAGAGAGAGAGAAGAAATGTTAAACGTACAGGAACCATCACTACAACTATCATTATTAATTCTGTTGTTCTGCAAGAATAGTTTAACTACGAACATTCAAATACTGACACGGAAGTAGCGAGAAACCCCGGGAAGAGTTGGACAGTAGAGGGTCCCCAGAGGACAAGCTTCCCTCAAGCAATTGCCCCGGCCCTTCGCTCGTTACACTCTAGGGGGTTGGGCCGCATACAGGTCACGACTCATAGATGCCATTTGTTGTCAAACGTATGCCTTGAAGATGGTCGCGCGTCTTAAGGCCAATTCACACCTATGACGGATGTCTTAACCTCTTAACTATTGTACACCTAGGAATTTTTAAGCTTTACGAAGTTCACTTACTTTCCTCTTCGACCAGATCCAGTTGGAACGCTTCCAGCTGTTTCTGCCATTTCCTTTAGGTCTCTAGTCCTCTCATTCACAGAAACCGAGAACTTTTTTTTATGAAGTAGTTGGCACTTACGCATCCATCCACCCCGTTTGCTCCAACACCTACAACGAGGACTTTGGCGTGGAAGCCGGATTTCCTCAAACTGCTGGCTAGACTGACATATTTTTCAGTCTTGTAGATATGGGTTTCCTCCACTCTGCTGGTCCATTCACCTGTATGAGTTTGATAAAGTGTTAAGCGCTTTCTCTTAGGATTGATAATTGGGTACATGGATTAAATGTAACTTTGGTTTTAGGGAAATGAGATATGCAGTAGCAATTTTAAGTAATTTAGGCCCGTTTTTATAGATGTTTTAGTGTCATTAGTTATGTTTAAATCTATATTCAGGTATGTTTTTTTTAAATGCCCTTTGTGATAAATTGGACAGAGTGATCAACGCCAGGGGCATGTCCTTAGATTATGTGCGCGAATGCATTGATATATGTACTTGATTTTCTTTTCCTTTTTTTTTCTGTTTTGTTTTTTGTGTGCTGAAGTACTGCATGTGTTTTGAAACGGTTATGGCCCTGATATGGCTCTACGCAGTTGGCTGGGCTTTAAACAAAAATAACAGTAACAATTCTGCTTTCATACGGCACGATGACTTCGATCAGAATTATTTTTTCTGGTGCATGGGAATGAGGTGGTATAATTATCCATCTCGTGCCAGTCTTGCTGATGATTTTGGGGTGTTGTTTTCCGTTCTGGAAGATTTAATAATAATAATAATAATAATAATAATTAATAATAATTACAATATTTATATAGCGCAAAATCTTGATAAAATCAAATCTAAGCGCTGAAACACACACACACCACGCACGCACCACACACGCACGCACGCACGCACGCACGTACACACACGCACCACGCACACACACACACAACACACACACACACACACACACACCACACGGCTATAAATGGGGAGAAAGAATAAAAACAATGGAAAATTATAGAGAGCATATATATACAATTATATATTGCAATGTGATTCCCCTCCGAGTGGAGACAGGCTGCAGAGGGGATTGAGTGAGGTCAGGATTTTATGCAGAGGAGAAAAGGTGAGTTTTGAGAGCGGACTTGAAGGAGACAAAAGTAGGTTGCTGACGGACTGAGAGAGGAAGTTTGTTCCAGGAGAGCGGACCAGAAACAGAGAAGGCTCGTGGACCATAGGTATTGAGCTTAGTGCGTGGAAAGCGAAAAGTCAGAGGATCGGAGGCAGAGCGGAGGGTACGTGAGGGAACATAGATCTCAAGTAGGCTTGACAGGTAATCGGGGGCTGCGTTATTGAGGCTTTCGTAGCACATGGTGTCTAGTTTGTACTGTATGCGCTTTGATACAGGGAGCCAGTGAAGTTGTGCCAGGAGAGGAGATATGTGGTCAGCTTTTTTCTTTTTGAGTACAAGGCGTGCAGCATTGTTTTGAATGCGCTGTAGGATGTGAGTGGTGGAGGCAGGAAGACCGGATTTGCTGTGTACTCCCAGTCTTTGAAACGTTTTAGTTATGGCCTCGTTGAGGATTTGACAGGTGCAGAAAACAAGTCTGTGTTGATCAAACCACGAGCTTATTTTAGATTGTTTCGCCCTATTTGCCATGATGTTGCTCTTCTGTCCTGGAAGGAAATCTCGTTTCTTTGTGTTATTCGCATGAACTGTCTGTAACACTAATTGTTCACAATGACAGTCGTTGCTGACCCAGCCATTTGGGTTAAAAAAAACTTTTTTTTTTAATCACGAGTCGTGCATGCGTTATTTGCTTGCCAGGAAATTTGCAATTGTCCTCCTCTGTCCATTCTGTGTGCTCTCTGGATGGGGCATGAATATCAAGTATGCAAATCATAGCAGCATCACCGGCTGGGGGGGGGGGGGGGGTTAAGGGGCAAAAGTGGGGAGGGGCTATCCAATGTTCCCACGGATCATGGTGTTCCCATGGGCCGATGTCCATTCCAGCTGACTCAGCGCGATGACAAAGAAGCCAGGGTCCTCGTCATTTTCTAAAATCAGCGCTGACTGGTCAGAGAGAGAGAGAGTGAGTGAGAGAGAGAGGGGAGAGAGGGGGGAGAGAGAGTATGTGAGAGAGAGAGAGAGAGAGATGACTAAGGGTGCATGTAAGCAGGACGTTGTGCTATGGACTGTCTGGGGTCCGACCTCACGTGACCTGGCTGTCCAGAGAAAAACAGAGGAAACTGCACTTGATCTGCTGAAGTATAGTCGAATTCAGATACAAGAATCTTGTTCTTTTGACCGAAATTATACTTTCCTTCACCTTCAGTCGAAACTGTCAAAGTCTCACAGCATGGCTTGCATTCAATGGCCGACGTGTATTATGACTCTCATAGTCTATCAGTGGAAGAGATATTAACTCAGAT
>JAPXFY010000024.1:57591315-57593815 GCA_030674185.1 Monoplex corrugatus
AGTAAGACATTTAGGTTTCTCTTTGTTGGAATGGCAGTAAGACATTTTAGTTTCTCTTTGTTGGAATGGCAGTAAGACATTTTAGTTTCTCTTTGTTGGAATGGCAGTAAGACATTCTGGTTTCTCTTTGTTGGAATGGCGGTAAGACATTTTAGTTTCTCTTTGTTGGAATGGCGGTAAGACATTTTAGTTTCTCTTTGTTGGAATGGCGGTAAGACATTTTAGTTTCTCTTTGTTGGAATGGCGGTAAGACATTCTGGTTTCTCTTTGTTTGAATGGCGGTAAGACATTTTAGTTTCTCTTTGTTGGAATGGCGGTAAGACATTCTGGTTTCTCTTTGTTGGAATGGCGGTAAGACATTTTAGTTTCTCTTTGTTAGAATGGCAGTAAGACTTTTTGGTTTCTCTTTGTTGGAATGGCAGTAAGACATTTTAGTTTCTCTTTGTTGGAATGGCGGTAAGACATTCTGGTTTCTCTTTGTTTGAATGGCGGTAAGACATTTTAGTTTCTCTTTGTTGGAATGGCGGTAAGACATTCTGGTTTCTCTTTGTTGGAATGGCGGTAAGATTTTCTGGTTTCTCTTTGTTGGAATGGCAGTAAGACATTTTAGTTTCTCTTTGTTGGAATGGCGGTAAGACATTCTGGTTTCTCTTTGTTGGAATGGCAGTAAGATATTCTGGTTTCTCTTTGTTGGAATGGCAGTAAGACATTTTAGTTTCTCTTTGTTGGAATGGCGGTAAGACATTTTAGTTTCTCTTTGTTGGAATGGTAGTAAGACATTCTGGTTTCTCTTTGTTGGAATGGCAGTAAGACATTTTAGTTTCTCTTTGTTGGAATGGCAGTATGATATTTTAGTTTCTCTTTGTTGGAAATGGCAGTAAGACATTGCTGTGCTTCTGTTCTTTGTTGGAATGGCAGTAAGAATATTTTAGTTCTCTTTGTTGGAATGGCAGTAAGATATTTTAGTTTCTCTTTGTTGGAATGGCAATAAGACATTCTGGCTTCTGTTCTTTGTTGGAATGGCAGTAAAGATATTTTAGTTTCTCTTTGTTGGAATGGCAGTAAGAATTTGAGTTTTCTCTTTGTTGGAATGGCATAAGATACTTTTGAGGCTTCTGTTCTTTTGTTGGAATGGCAGTAGGATATTTTAGTTTCTCTTTGTTGGAATGGCAGTAAGACATTCTGACTTCTGTTCTTTGTTGGAATGGCAGTAAGATATTTTGGTTTCTCTTTGTTGGAATGGCAGTAAGACATTCTGGCTTCTGTTCTTTGTTGGAATGGCAGTAAGATATTTTAGTTTCTCTTTGTTGGAATGGTAGTAAGATATTCTGGTTTCTCTTTGTTGGAATGGCAGTAAGACATTTTGGTTTTCTCTTTGTTGGAATGGCAGTAAGATATTCTGGTTTCTCTTTGTTGGAATGGCAGTAAGACATTTTAGTTTCTCTTTGTTGGAATGGCAGTAAGACATTTTAGTTTCTCTTTGTTGGAATGGCAGTAAGACATTTTAGTGTTTCTTTGTTGGAATGGCAGTAAGACATTTTAGTTTCTCTTTGTTGGAATGGCAGTAAGACATTCTGGCTTCTGTTCTTTGTTGGAATGGCAGTAAGACATTTTAGTTTCTCTTTGTTGGAATGGCGGTAAGACATTCTGGCTTCTGTTCTTTGTTGGAATGACAGTAAGACGTTCTCATCTCTTCTTTGTTGGAATGGCAGTAAGACATTCAGGTTTCTCTTTGTTGGAATGGCAGTAAGACATTTTAGTTTTCTTGCCTTTGTTGCAGTAAGATATTCTCACTTTTTCTTCTTAGCAGAACTGGGGGTAAGACAATCTGACTTTCTTGACTTTTAAAATCAAAGTGACTGCCAGCATTCAAGCAAATAGGAATAGCATCAAACAAAACAAGGCAGGGGCAAATTTTCAGCCAAATGGCGTTTGTCAAGCGTCTGCGAAAGACAACAACAACAACAACAACAATGCACAAACGTAATTGAAGAACAGTAGACGACTACCGTGACGTTATGTTGAGCAGGAGAAAATGGGAGATAACTTATAAATACGCTTGTATCTGTAATAAATGCAAGTGGGTATGGTAAATAGCAACCGTCCATGACCAACTCAGAAACAATAACACAACATTACTTATATTGTATCTCTAATAAATGCAAGTGGGTATGGTAAATAGCAACCGTCCATGACCAACTCAGAAACAATAACACAACATTACTTATATTGTATCTCTAATAAATGCAAGTGGGTATGGTAAATAGCAACCGTCCATGACCAACTCAGAAACAATAACACAACATTACTTATATTGTATCTCTAATAAATGCAAGTGGGTATGGTAAATGATCATTCATGACCAACACAGAAACAACAACACAACACAATCCATCTTGAAAAAAGAGGAAAGCAGGAAACGACAACAATTAATCGCCAATCAGTTATAACAACAACCAGGACTGGCTGCAAGCAAACAAAGAACAGCACAGAACTGGAA
>JAPXFY010000024.1:57598815-57613815 GCA_030674185.1 Monoplex corrugatus
CTTTGATTCCCTCACCCTATCCACCAACTGCAAAAATGTCACCCTTTGATTCCCTCAACCCTATTCACCAACTGCAAAAATGTCACCCTTTGATTCCCTCACCCTATCCACCAACTGCAAAAATGTCACCCTTTGATTCCCTCACCCTATTCACCAACTGAAAAAATGTCACCCTTTGATTCCCTCACCCTATTCACCAACTGCAAAAATGTCACCCTTTGATTCCCTCACCCTATCCACCAACTGAAAAAATGTCACCCTTTGATTCCCTCACCCTATTCACCAACTGCAAAAATGTCACCCTTTGATTCCCTCACCCTATTCACCAACTGCAAAAATGTCACCCTTTGATTCCCTCACCCTATCCACCAACTGCAAAAATGTCACCCTTTGATTCCCTCACCCTATTCACCAACTGCAAAAATGTCACCCTTTGATTCCCTCACCCTATTCACCAACTGCAAAAATGTCACCCTTTGATTCCCTCACCCTATTCACCAACTGCAAAAATGTCACCCTTTGATTCCCTCACCCTATCCACCAGCTTCCTGCAGGAAACTGATGGACAGGGTGGGAGAGTTAAAAGGTTATGTTTTTGCTTTGGTAGCGTGGTTGACAATGCAGGATGCTGATGGACAGGGTGCGGGAGTCAAAGCGTTAAGACAAGCAGCGATTGAGGATCATTCTGTGTGTTGCGGGCTAGGATTAAAACTCGAAATATTATCTCAATTCTTGTAACCCTGATATGGCTCTGCGCAGTCGGCTAGGCTTTAAACAATAACAATAACAGTAATCTCAATTCTTGAATCCATAAGTGCGACGTTTTGTTTCTGAGGTACTATCAAACACTTTGTTATTGTATTCATTTTATAAACGTGTTATGTCAACTGAGTTAGCTTGTCGATTCTTTGGGTCAAGTCTTTTGCTTTACTTAACGGTTAAAGATTCATTCTATGGAAACAAGCCCGCCTCAGTAAAAATCCTGTTGTTGGTTGAGTAGTGGGCCAAGGCAAGAGAGAGATACATGTATATACGTGACCTCCCACCACGAAATCAGTCTTAACTCGCAGTCAGTCGAATAGTACTAGGAGCTGAAAAGGTGACTAAGGGTCTATCTGGGATGTTTTGACTTTTTCTCAAAATTGATTTCTGTAGACTATAATCTATCCCCCACAGAATTGTTTTTCTTGAAAAAATATTATCAATTTAAAATGGTATTTTAATGCACTGATCGCAGCAGAAAGAACGCAATTTCCTATCAAAAGTACCTATTTTTGTCTCTTATTATGAACCGTAACCTGTACAGTACCCGCACCTTTCAGATAATGACAGCAAAAGTTAGAAACAAACTGGGTCAAAGTCACTAAAAATTTTATTTTATAAAGAAATTTAAGGAAAATGTGTAGGAGAGCACACAAAAACTTTAGAGGCCGTTTTCTCAAAATGGCCGTCATACAACTTAATGACTATAAACATACATAACTTCTACATTTTTTTTAGTACAAGCTTTATTCAAATACCAAAATAATCAGCAGAATGTACACTTTCCAGTGATATGTATATCTCAACATGCCCAAAAAGCTAGTTAAGACAGATTTCGTGGCGGGAGGTCACATACATCTCTATTGTCTGTAGTGGCCAAGGTTTTCCGTTTCCCAGGTGGGGGTTTACGCAGCGTGGAGGAAAGGTGTGTGACGGGTCAGCAGTCGGACAGGTGAGGTGATTAAGGTGCTGTCACGCTTGGTGAGAACCTGGGTGGCACAGGCAGGTACTTCTTTGAAGCGTGTCGTTTTTCGTCGAGGAGTTGAAGAGCAGAGTTAAGTGGTTTTTCTTTGATTTTAGACTTTTTCATTCAGTCAGTTGTGTGAAAGTGAAGTTATCTATGGTACGGGTTTTCGACGTCCTCTTCTGAGGCGTGTCATTTCTGTGGAGTGTGGGCTTAAGAGGTCATCTTTTGGTGTATTTCAACATTTAGTCATTTCTTGTGGCAAAGGAAAGTACAACGAAACTGAACACCACGTTGCCGCTGTTTGGAGTCTATGATTGTTTCATTTCTGGTGGGAGATTTGTGAAGTAAGTACCGGTACTCTCTCTCTCTCTCTCTCTCTCTCTCTCTCCTCTCTCTCTCTCTCTCTCTCTCTCTCTCTCTCTCTCTGTATGTATGTGTGTGGGGGGGAGGGGGGAGGGTGTGTGTGTGTTTTTGTGATTGTGTGTGTGGTGGTGGTGGTGGTGGTTATTGATTTTGCATTACTGCCTTCCCTCTGTAAACTCTGTTCTGTTCGTTGGTCAGTCATAATAAATCATAGCAAATCGTCGTCGTGATTATCATTATCACCGTCATTGCCCTTCTAGTTCTTTCTGGAACACCTCCAGCATTTCTGTATTCCATCTTCTCTCTCTGTTTCTGTGTCTGTCTGTCTGTCTGTCTCTCTCTCTTTCTCTCTCTCAGCCTTTCGCTGCCTCTCTGTCGTTCTCTCTTTCATATAAACATATACTTTTTTTCTTTTGCAGTCCCTAACCCCCTCATATTCTTTCTTACCCTTTCGCTGTCTGTCTGTCTATCTCTGTCTGTCTTTCTTTCTATCTCTTTCTTTATCTCTGTGTTGTTCTCTCTTTCCAACATTTTTCTTTGCCATCCTCAACTCACACCCCTTCTCTCTCTCTCTCTCTCTCTCTCTCTCTCTCTCTCTCCTCTCTCTCTCTCTCTCTCTCCTCTCTCTCTCCTCTTTGTATGTCTCACTCTCTCTCTGTATGTCTCACTCTCTCTCCTCTCTCTTTGTATGTCTCATTCTCTCTCTTCCTCTCTCTCTTTGTATGTCTCATTCTCTCTCTCTCTCTCTGTAAGTCTCTCTCTCTCTCTCTTTGTATCTCTCTCTGTATGTCTCTCTCTCTCTCTCTCTCTCTCTCTGTATGTCTCTCTCTCTCTGTATGTCTCACTCTCTCTCTCTCTCTCTGTATCTCTCCTCTCTCTCTCTCTCTCTCTCTCTGTGTATGTCTTGAATGTGCTTTCTTTTGTGGATTTTATGTTATTCTCGGTCTAAATGGCAATCTATGGGCCTGTATGTATCCATCCTGCTTTCCCTCTTCCCTCCACCCTAACCGCCATCCCTACTCCCTTCTCTCTGCTTCAAAAGCATACAAATGGAAACAGTGGAAGAGGTAATTGCACAGGTATCGTGGCCGAGTGGTTGGGTTGATACTGTTATTGGATACGTGTCCCCCAGTTTTCTCCGGTAGGCGCGTAATAACTATACGCTGTCGGGCTTATGTATAATATGTACACTCGCGCTTACTGGGTATGACACGCTCCGGTCCGCTGGCTGCCGATGCCACTGTTAAGGGATCAGGTTATTGTGACCGTGACCGAGTTTCACACACACACGCACACGCGCGTGCGCATACACACACGCGAGCGCGCACACACACACGCACACGCACACATACGCACACGAACACACATACACGCACGCGCACCACACACATCACACACACAAACCACACACACTCTCTCTCTCTACTCTCTCTCTCTTGGTTTTATGTTTTTTCTCTCAGTTTATACCCCCCCCCCCTATTTTTTTCTCTTCTCTCCTACTCTCTCTCCCTTGTTTTTATGCTCTTATTCTCAGTTTATATTACCCCTCTCCTCTCCTCCTCTCTCTCTCTCTCTTGTTTCAAGCTTATTTTTTTCTCATTTATACTCTCTCTCTCTCTCTCTCTCTCTTGTTTCTATGCTTTCTTTTTTATTTAGTTTTACTCTCTCTCTCTCTCTCTCATCATACCCCCCTCCTCTCTCTCTCTTGTTTCAAGCTTTTTTCTCAGTTTATACCTCCTCTCTCTCTTTTCTCTCTCTCTCTCTCTCTCTCTCTCTCCTCTCATCTCTGTCCTCTCTCTCTCTCTCTCTCTCTCACCTCTTAACCTCTCTCTCTCCTCTTGGGTTTCAAGCTTTTTTCTCAGTTTATACCTCTCTCTCTCTCTCTCTCTCTCTCTCCTCTCTCTCTCTCTCTCTCTCTCTCCTCTCTCATACCCCCCTCTCTCTCTCTTGGTTTCAAGCTTTTTTCTCAGTTTATACTCTCTCTCTCTCTCTTGTTTCTATGCTTTCTTTTTTCAGCTTATAGCCTCTCTCTCTCTCTTCTCCTCTCTCTCTCTCTCTCTCTCTCTCTCTCTCTCTCTCTTTATCTATCTTTCTATCTATCTCTATCTCTATCTCTCTCGTTTATGCTTTTTTTTTCTCAATTTATACCCTCTCACTGCCTCTTGGTTTTATGCTTTTTTTCTCAGTTGAAACTCTCCCTCTCTTTCTCTCTCCATCTCTCTCTGTTTTATGCTTTTTTTCTCTGTTTATATACCCCCCTCTCTCTCTCTCCCCTTGGTTTTATGCTTTTTCTTCAGTTTATAGCCTCTCTCGCTCTCTCTCTCGTCTCTCTCCTCTCTCTCCTCTTGGTTTCATGCTTTTTTCTCTCAGTTTATAGCCTCTCTCTGTCTCTGTCTCTCCCTCTCTCCCTCTCCATCCCTCCCTCTCTCTCTCTCTCTCTTTTTTTCTCTGTCTTGGTTTTATGCTTTTTTTTTCTCAGTTTCTAGCCTTTTTTCTGTCTCTGTGGGTGGCCTGTTCGCTGCCCATTCTCAACGCTTGAGTCAGTCTGGTGGTGTCATCAGCTTATTGGTCCATGGAACTCGTTCGCCCCTCCCCTCTCCTCCCCTCTCCTCCCCTTCCTTTCCTTTCCTTCTTCCCCGTTTCAAGACCTTGCATGCGTCTTAGGGTTCTGTGTGCAGGCTCAGGGAGACTGCCAGATAATTGCTGGCAGATTGGGGTGAAGCGATTATGGAATTACCGAGTGTAATGAATCCTTCTTGAAAGATTCCGTACTCGGTACTTTGTGTCTGTCTACTGAAGCAATGATAGCAAAGCAAAAACTTAACCCTTGATTACCTCACCCTATCCACTAGCTTCCTATAGGAAGGTAGTGGGTAGGTTGAGGGAGTCAGAGGGTTAAGATTTTGCTTTGCTATCATTGATGACGATGCAGGATGCTAGTAGACAGGGTGAGGGAGTCAAAGGGTTAAGTTTTTGCTTTATTATCATTGACGACGATGTAGGATGCGAGTGGACAGGGTGAGGTAGTCAAAGGGTTAAGTTTTTGCTTCTCTGTCATTGTCGACGATGCAGGCTGCTTGTGGGCAGGGTGAGGGAGTCAAAGGGTTAAGTTTTTGCTTCTCTGTTATTGTCGACAATGCAGGCTGCTTGTGGGCAGGGTGAGGGAGTCAAAGGGTTAAGTTTTTGCTTTGTTATCATGGTTGACAATGAAGGATGCCAGTGGACAGGCTGCAGGAGTCAAAGGGTTAACATTGATAGGACATTTTTTGAGGAAAGGGGAATTAGAGCACCTGGTCACAACAAAAATGCTTGAGGGAAAGAGAGCACCAGGCAGACCCAGGGAGAAAATATCGGACGGACTTGCAGGGGTGGCTGAGGACAGAAGAGTGGGAGATGTACTTGCAGCAACAAGGGATAGATAGATTCTGTCTAGCTCCTGGCCTTCCCCGTACAACTTCAGGGTTATGCGACAACGCTTACCTGACATTTACAGTCACCCTCGATCCCCCCCCCCTTTTCCTGCAGCCCCTTCCCCCTCCTCCCCCCCCCCCCCCCCCCCCCCCCCCCGCCGCCTCGCCTCTTGTCCTACTTTTTACGTTTCAGTTCCAGGTGTAACACAAGCGATGATGTGTGAGCCGCTATGCAGATTAATCAAGTACGAAGTCCCACCTCACTCAGACAATCACAGAAACACGCACAGATGACTACACACACACACCACAGACACACACACACCAACACGCACGCAGCACTACACCCGCACAAATACACAACACACACGCACGCACGCACCACACACACCACACATACACACACACACACTCCACACACATCCACACACAAAACACACACCACACACACACACACACACACACCACACAACCACACACCACGACACACACACACACACACAAACACACACACACACACACACACACACACACACACACACACACCACACACACACACACACACAACACATTTCACTCTGATTGTCGTTCCTGAGATTCCACTCTCCCCCAACCAACCACCCCTCCTGTCCTACTGGTTCTCACGACACATGCGCACACATACACGTGACGCACAGACATACACATATAGCGCATATACACACTCGCTTATGCAGACTCAAACCGCACACAGGTGTGCGTTCGCATACATATACACAGTGGTGCACAGACAGAGCACACGCACATTTACATGCATACATATTTTTTACTGTACCCATCCCTTTCATTTCATGAATGTACATGTATACCAGCTCCTCTCTCTCTCTCTCTCTCTCTCTCTCTCTCTCTCTCTCTCTCTCTCTCTCTCTCTCTCCTCGTGTCTCTGTCTTTCTTTTTCTCTCTCTATCTCTCTTCTCTCTATCTCTCTCTCTTGTTTCCCTCTCTCTGTTTTCTGTCTGCTCTCTCTCTCTCTCTCTCTCTCTCTTTCTCTCTCTCTCTCCTCTTCTCTCTCTCTGTCTCTCTCTGTCCTGTCTGTCTCTCTCTCTCTCTCCTCTCTCTCCCTCGTCTCTCTCTCCTCTCTCGTCTCTCTCTCTCTCTCTCTCTCTCTCTCTCTCTCTCTCCTCTCCTCTCTCTCTCTCTCTCTCTCTCTCTGTTTTCTTCTGTCTTTCTCTCTCACGCACGACCGAAAACGGAGCTGAAAAACAATTAGCAGTCTTTCGTGAAGGCATGCATACATATTATGTATGGATGGTATGGATCTGTGTCGATGTATTTGCTCAAGGGGAGTGGTAGGACTACATGACTGTAGGAAGGGTCAGATCTTGGTCAGCTATTAATATTCATTTCGTCTCGCTTTTCGCACGAGCTTCTTAACATATTTTACATACTTTGGTGGCTTAATTGCTTGAAATGGGGTTTCAATAGAAACAGGCTAGGAACACCGTGGGGATGCCAGGGTTCTTTCAGTATAAATGGTATCCCCACCTTCTGGAAACTCTGTGCTAGAGATTTCCTCTTTTCTGACATTCTTTTTTTTGTTTCTGCCTTGTTCCTCTGCTTTCTGTCATTTCTTCCTGTTATTTTCTGCCTTGCTGGTCCGTTTACCTGTGTGTTCGATAATGTCTTACGTACTTTTTCTTAGGATTGATAATCGGGTACATGTCTTGGGTGTATTTCTGGCTCTAGGGAAATGAGATTTGCGGAAACAATTTTGGTAATTTAGGCGCGTTTTATATATGTTTTAGAGTCCTTAATTACGTTTAAATTTGTATTCAGGTATGTTTTTTTAATCCCCTGTGAGTTAAATTGGACGGAATGGTCAACGCCAGAAGCACATCCTTAGATTTTGAACGCGAACGCATTGATATGTGTACTGAATTTTCTTTTTCTTTTCTTTTTCCTGTTGAAGTTTTGTATAATATGTTTTGAAGCGGTTATAACCCTGATATGGCTGTACGCAGTCGGGTTGGGGGCTTTTAAGCAAAAATGAGAAATAACGAAAAATAACGATGAGATGACCCGGCAAAGGTCATGAACTTTATGGAAAGAGCCGCTACGGGAGTCCATTGACCTCAGCGTGGTGACCGGATGACACAGTGGCTGCCATCATGCACTGTGCACGCCCTGCATTGCTTGCCGCCATGACTCACACTTTGAAATTTCGCTCGGTGAATCATTCCGCCTTGAAAAAGAAAAACTGACAAAAAAAGACGCAAGGAAGAAGGAAGGAGAACATGGCGGAAGAGGGGAAGAGGGGAGGGGTGGGGGTGGGGTGGAAGGATGAGATTCTTTTCAAAGGCAGGGATGAGAGGTGAAGAAGAAGGAAAAAATAAAACAGAAAGAGTAATGAGTGTTCGCCATTTTATTCGTTAACCCTTTGACTACGGCACCCTATCCACCAACTGCAAAAAATTTATCCTTTGACTCCCTCACCCTATCCACCAACTGCAAAAACTTAACCCTTTGACTCCCTCACCTTATCCACCAGCTTCCTGATTGTGGATAGGATGAGGGAGTCAAAGGGTTAAGTTTTTGCTTTGTTAGCATAGTTGACAATGCAGGATGCTAGTGGACAGGGTGAGGAAGTCAAAGGGTTAAATTTTTGCTTTGTTAGTATGGTTGACAGTGCAGGATGCTAGTGGACAGGGTGCAGGAGTCAAAGGGTTAAATAACTATTGATTTAGAAAAGGGAAGAAGAGGGAGGAGAAAGGGGGCAAAGATGATGGTGGGTGGTGGGGGGGGGGGGGCAGACAAAGGAGCAGGAGATATTGATTTAGATGGACAGTAATGAGGAGCGTGTGTGTGTTTGTGTGTGCGTGCGTGCATGTGTGTGTGTGTGTTTGTGTGTGTGTGTGTGTGTGTGTGTGTGTACATGCATGCACTCTTTCCTTTCTGGACAACAGCGACGTACAAATTTGAAGTTTTAAACATTTCCTTGCTTGTGTTCCAAGCATGCTGATCATACGTATAACTTACATCAGTTTAAGTTCATAGCCGTTTTACTTAAATGCAAGATTAGTGTGTATATTGTCTTGAGTTTCTTTTCAGTTTTGTGTATGTACGTGAATATAGATTCTGTCCTCGTGTGGTAATGTTTTAAAGTAAAATAAAAAGAGAAAGAACAAGAGAAAACAAGCATGTTCTGAAAAAATCAAGAGAGAAGGAGAGAAAGAGAAGGGGGGGGGGGGGGGGGAGGGGGTGCTGCCACTGAACAAACCGAGACTTGGTTCCTTTTCACTTCCTTTTCAGTCCGGTGCTCTCCCCTCGTGGGGATGCCGGGGACTCTTTCAGTATAAACAGTATCCCCACCTTCTGGAAGTTCTGTGCTAGAAATTTCCTCTTTTCTGTCACTCTCTTTGTTTCTGCCTTGTTCTTTTGCTTTCTGTCATTTCTACGTATCATTTTCTGCTTTGCTGGTCCATTCACCTGTATGTGTTCGATATAAAGTCTTAAGTTCTTTTTCTTAGCATTGATAATTGGGTACATGTAATTGGTGCATTTGTGGAAACAATTTTAATTAATTTAGGCCCGTTTTTTTTATATATGTTTTGGTGTCCTTGGGTATGTTTAAATTTGTATTCAGGTGTGATTTTTAAAGCCCCTGTGCGATAAATTGGACGGGAGTGGTCAACGCCAGGGGCATGTCCTTAGATTATGTGCGTGAATGCATTGATATACATGTGTGTACTTGATTTTCTTTTCTTATTTTTCATATTGAAGTTTTGTGTTTTGTGTTTTTGAGGTTATAGGCCTAATTTTTTTTTCTTCTTATTTTTCCTGTCGAAGTTTTGTAATATTTTGAAGCGGTTATGGCCCTGATATGGCCCTACGCAGTCGGCTGGGCTTTAAACAACAATAACAATAACAGTCCAGTGCTTGCCTGTCTGTGCATGCCAGCATCGTGAGCCGTGGTACCTACCATGCCTGTTCTGTCTTTACGGGAAACAGTAGAGAAACTAGAAAAGACTTTTTCCTCTGGTCACCAACAAAGGAAGTATTACAATACAAAGATGTTGACTCCCACAAGAAGCCGTCCCTGTACACATTCGTTAACCTTTGACTCCGCACGCTATCCAACAACTGCAGAAACTTAACCTTTGACTCCTTCCCCTATCACCAGCTTCCTGCTAGAAGCTGGTGGATAGGGTGAAGGAGTCAAAAGGTTGAGTTTTTGCCTGCAGGAAGCTGGTGGATAGGATGAGAGTCAAAAGGTTAGTTTTGCCTGCAGGAAGCTGATGGATAGGGTGAGGCAGTCAAAAAGTTAAGTTTTTGCTTGCAAGAAGCTGGTGGATAGGGTGAGGGAGTGAAAAGGTTGAGTTTTTGCCTGCAGGAAGCTGATGGATAGGGTGAGGGAGTGAAAAGGTTGAGTTTTTGCCTGCAGGAAGCTGGTGGTTAGGGTGAGGCAGTCAAAAGGTTAAGTTTTTGCCTGAAGGAAGCTGGTGGATAGGGTGAAGGAGTCAAAAGGTTGAGTTTTTGCCTGCAGAAAGCTGGTGGATAGGATGAGGGAGTCAAAAGGTTAAGTTTTTGCCTGCAGAAAGCTGGTGGGTAGCGTGAAGGAATCAAAAGGTTAAGTTTTTGCTTTGCTGGCAGGGTTGACAATGCAGGGCGCTGACGAACAGGGTGCAGGAACCAGAGGGTTAACATTAAATTCGGTTACGCCGGTACACACTCTGAGACGCCTCGGCACCGATGTCGTGAAACGGCCCCGAGCGGCAAGGGTCATACAATGAATGTCCAACGCCTGAGCGAACAGACTTGATTGGAACTGCCTGTGTTGTTGAAGTTATGCAAGTGTGGGGGTCAGCAGTCTGTAATCAGCCGTGCAGTGATGGCTGCTTGGTTTTTAACGCTTGATCCTGAATTCGAGAGCCGTTGGTGGCGTGGGCTGATTTTTGGGCGGTTGAATTTGAATCTGTGTTTTTACCTAACGGCCTTGCCTGCCTTACCGTTTTGGTTATAGCGTTGGTTTTTTTGGTTGGTTGATCCGAGTGTCTTTTGCCTCCCAGATGTCTGACTGTAAAAGTGCAGATACCAAAACTGTTGTGCTTTAGATGGTAGTGACATTGCCGATTTCATGTGCTCTGGGATGCACGCACACTCATTCACACACACACACCACACACACACAACCACACAACACACACACACCACACACACACACACACACACACACACACACACACACACACACACACACACACACACACACCACACACAACACACACACACCACACACCACCACAACAACACACACACACACACACACACACACACACACACAGGGAGAGAGAGAGTTTAGACTTCAGAATGGTTTATTACTCAAAGGTAGTTGTGTTAGATCCCATCAGAAATAGCCAGCAGGATCGGCCAAGCCAAAACAGTATGCAAGAAGATGAAAAGCACTTTTACCAACAAATGCCTATAAATTAACATCAGGAAGAGAGTTCTTGAGGCATTGGAGGGCCTTGATCTCCAACGCCATACTGCAGGGCACATGATGATGATGATGATGATGAGAGGGGGCGCCTGCGGGCCTACCTCCTGACTTCACCCCTCTTTGATAAAATCTTGCAAACCATTACCTTTCGACTTTCATGTTTCCCACTGCCTCTATGTAGGTGTTGAGATTGTCCTGAGCGGGTAACCGAGTGAATGTGACTGTATCTACTCCATCAGTAAGTGCTGAGCATTGTAGGCGACATCACGGCTCTTACGTTGATGGACAGAACAAGTAACGGTGTGAGAGAGAGAATCCGATATAGAGGTAACGAGCGGAGGTACTGTATTGAACAGTTGTGAAGTGATAAAATTGTACCCATCATTATTTAGAGTAAGCGCACTGTTCCCTGTTTGCAAGATATACCAGATTTTTACAGGTTTTATAATTCATTTTCAGTTACACACACACACACACACACACCACACACACACACACACACACACACACCACACACACACACACACCACACACACACACACACACACACACACACACGCAGAGACAGACAGACAGAGAGAGATACACAGAGACAGAGAGAGTGACACACACACACACACATATACAAGGGGGTGCAAAAGTAGGTGTACAGTATCACATCATTATTATAATGCTTACTTCATTAAAATTATTAGCACATTAAGTTAGTTGGTCTTGTTTTCGATATTTTCAGTGTCATTAATTATATTTTATCGTAACTAATAATATGCATGTACTTTTATCCTAACTTTTAATTTTTATTTTTTGCAGGTAAAGCGGCAGTTCAATTTAGATCTAAGCGGCAATTTAATTTAACCATGGCTGGTAATTTGACAGGCAAGGAGCACAAATGGATTTTTAAACACTACTGGAGGACATATGGACTTCTTTTGGGGGGATATGTAAAGGAAAGGGTTTTCGTACGCAAGCCACGCACTGTTAATGACATGATTCAGTACATCTTGCAGGCTTGTCAAGAAATTGATGCTGATAAAGATCTTTGTGCTAGAGTGTGCATGAGTGTCTGCTCTCGATTAGAGGAGTGTGTGAATACCGACGGCAAGCAGTTTGGGTATCTGAGGGATTAAGGCTGTGCTTGTTATTACATGTATATGCAATATTAATTTGTTTGTATAATAGATGCAATGAGTATTGTACGTGTTTTCTTTTTTCATAACTGTATACCTACTTTTGCACCCTCCCCCCCCCCCCCCCCCCCCTGTATATCTGTATGTATGTGTGTCTGAGTTTGTGTGTGTGTTTCCGCGGGTGAGTAAACAAATTTGCAAGCGCTTTAGTGTTTGTGTGCGTGAGTCAGTGCATATGTGTATTTGTGCGTGCGTGCGTGCATATGTTACACACATACCCGCACATGGGTGCACGCGTTAGGTGTATGCACATTTTAGCGCAGATTCATACAAAAAGACACGCACGACTTTTGACTAAAAACTTTCCCTCATTCTTCCAGTATCGGCCCACTCATAAGGCTTTTTGTGTGGCTGAACTTAGAGCGCTAGAAAACGAGTCACGTTGTATGGCTGGGAGAAGACAACAGCAGCCAAAACCAACGGCTTTGTTTTTGATGAGCGCTGACCCAACAAACCCTGGGTCCAGCGCCACTGGCCACGTCCGGTAATTGCACTGTCAACAACTGCACCGCACGATACCACAGCAAATCTGCACTGTCACGGTCCTGTGCTCTTTGCATGTCACAGACTTCGAGCCAAGCTGTCTGGCCCGGTGTCAAACGCACGGAAAACACGTGTTTCAGTTTTCTCAGGGGGTCATTCTCGAGCAGATGATGTCACGTGCGTCTCATCATAGTCTATGCAATAACTGTAGTGTATGATTAATAAAT
Organism: Monoplex corrugatus; assembly: GCA_030674185.1. Taxonomy (NCBI): domain Eukaryota; kingdom Metazoa; phylum Mollusca; class Gastropoda; order Littorinimorpha; family Ranellidae; genus Monoplex; species Monoplex corrugatus. The sequence continues at coordinate 57,611,691 of JAPXFY010000024.1, forward strand.
TGAAAACTTCCTGGCAGTAGAGATTCGAAGTGTATTAGTACGATCTGAACTTTGATATCTGCCATGACGTATGTGAATTTTTTTTTAAATCCCTGAGGAAGGGCTAGCGCCTTATTAATGTTATTTTTGTTTAAGGCCCAGCCGACTGTGTAGAGCCATGTCAGGGCTATAACCGTTTCAATACACATCTCTCGACAAGAAAAGAAAGAAAAAAGAAAAAAAAAGGAAAAGAAAATTAAGTACATACATCAATGCATTCGCGCACATAACCTAAGGAGATGCCCCTGGCGTTGACCATTCCGTCCAGTGTATCACACGGGATTTAAAAAACATACTGAAGACAAATTTAAAACATAACTAAAGACACTAAAAAATATTAAAAAAACGAGCCTAAATTACCTGAAATTGCTTTCGCATATCTCATTTTCCTTGAGCCAAAATGCACTTAATACATGTAGGCCTACCAGCTATCAATCCAAAAGAGACAACATGCAAGACTTTATCAAACACATACAGGTGAATGGACCAGCAGGGCAGGAAATTATAGGAAGAAATGACAGAGAGCAAAAGAACAAGGCAGAAACAGAGAGAGTGACAGAATAGAGGAAATTTCTAGCACAGAATTTCCAGAAGGTGTGGATACTAATTCTACTGAAAGAGCCTCCCCCCTCCCCCGAGCATCCATGGGGGGGGGGGGGGGGGGGCTAGCACCTAAATATCGGACAAAGTGAAAATAAATTAGGTCAACCAGTCCTGTTCAGGGGATTCTCAGTCTCACAGATAACATCCTGGCAGACGTCAAAATCACCTGCGTAATTCACAATAGATTGTACGAATAGAATCTCTACTGTCCAGTCGTTTTTGTTTCGTCATTTTTTTGTTTGTTTTTGTAATGAATCTTTATCAATTTAACCAGAATCCTGTCCTTTTGGCATTAGTGTGACTGCACTGACCTCCCCCCCCCCCCCCCCAACAGATGTCTTAGTTCTGATCTGTTGATCGAGTTATTGCTGTGACATATATAGCTCTGTGTGCTAGACATTTGTCCGTGATTTTATCCATGTTTTGTATGTATGCATTACATGGTCAACAGCAATTGCTAATTTCTCATTTGGAAGACTTTATGATAATATGGTTGTCTAAAGGCTGAAGTGGACCTTGTTTAATTTAAGTAGTTGTGTGTGTGTGTGTGTGTGTGTGTGTGTGTGTGTGTGTGTGTGTGTGGTGTGTGTGTGTGGCGCGCGGCGCTAGACGGTGTGTGTGTGTGTGTGTGTGTGTGTGTGTGTGTGTGTGTGTGTGTGTGTGTGTGTGTGTGTGTGCTGCGAGCACGTATTTGTGCCTGAGCGCGTGCGATGACTAACAGAAAAGCGTAGAAGAACGGTCTTCGGACAACTAGCACATTAACAGACAAAAATCCTTTGTAGTCTCCTCCAAAATGACTATAATACACAGGCAGTAAAAAGACCGTATAGTTCACCATATAACGCCTTGAAAACTACCCATACCTCAGTGTGTGTGTGTGTGTGTGTGTGTGTGTGTGTGTGTGTGTGTGTGTGTGTGTGTGTTGTGTGTGTGTGTGTGTGTTGTCTCTCTGTCTCTCTCTCTGTGTCTCTCTCTCTCTGTCTCTCTCTCTGTCTCTCTCTCTCTGTCTCTCTCTCTCTCTCTCTCTCTCTCTCTCTCTCTCTCTCTCTGTGACTTCTCACAAATATCTATAAATAGTTTTCTGGTCCTTCATGCGCTTATGATACCTGGACTTGTACAGTTGGCTACCAACGGCTTTCATAGTGGGTGAAAGTGTTTTTGTGTCTCTGTATTGGTAGTACTTGACAGAAAGTCCTATTATCTGCGTGTGGCACTAGGGGTAATATAGAGACATTGAAAAAGGGAGTTGAGCAGTGAGGGAAGTAAGCTGGTAGGGGTTGTGGTGTGTGTGTGTGTGTGTGTGTACGTGTGGTGTACGTGTGTGTGTACGTGTGTGTGTGTGTGTGTGTACGTGTGTGTGTGTGTGTGTGTAAGCTGGTAGAGGTTGTGTGTGTGTGTGTGTGGTGTACGTGTGTGTGTGTGTGTGTACGTGTCTGTGTGTGTGTGTACCCGCGCGTGCGATTTTGAAGAATAAGAGCTATTG
>JAPXFY010000024.1:57618815-57646315 GCA_030674185.1 Monoplex corrugatus
TATACTTTTGAAATCATAACAACGAAGACAGTTAGAAACACAACAAAATGCCTAATTCCTCGTGTCAGATGAACAGATAAGAAAATACAGTAATAGATTATAAGGCAATAATGAAGGGCGTTGATAAGAATTGCACAAATTAAACCCGTAAGTATATTACAGTGAATACCTGACCGGTAAGTTTGGCAAATGTGAGTTCTCTTGAGTTTTTGTCAAATTGAGCGAATTTTTAATGAATGATGAGAGTGTGCGCTTTGATTTCATCTGTATATCAAGATTTATTTAATTTGTATATCAAGATTTGACGCCTTATAAATATTATTATTAGTCTTATTATAACGATAAATCTGGTTTTAGGTGTCATTGTACACTTCATAAAAGCACAATTTTCAACAGTTACAGTGTGTCAGCGGAATTTAAACTTGTCCTTGTTTTCGAGCAGGAGTGTTATAGTATGTTAATTACGCAGGCAGAACGGTAAGGTCAGCTGTGTGACACCGTGTCAGTGAAACCAGTGGCATTAACCCTTTAATTCCCGCACCCTATCCACTAACAGTAAAAACTTGACCTTTTGATTTCCTCATCCTATCCACCAGCTTCCTCCCAGGAAGCTGTTGGAAAGGGTGAGGATTCAAAGGGTTAAGTTTTTGCTTTGCTGGCATGACTGACAATGCAGGATGCTAATGGACAGGGTGCGGGAGTCAAAGGGTTAAGGCAGTTATTTATAGTTGACACGTGCATGTTTCCTTATGCTTTCCACTGTATAAATCCTTTTGCGTGTGCTGGGCACGTGGGAGTGTACAGTCGTGTCCGTAGTGTGGAAACGCTGCGGAATGTTAATGGCTTTTCTTTCCTTTCTCCCTGACTGAGCTTGACATACATGACATTGTTTTTCTGTGTGACTTCCCCGTCTTGGAGCTTAGCTCTTGCTTTCTTTTCGTGTCTTGTTGTGTTCGTGAAGGTGTGGGTTTGAGGGAGGTCACGAACAGTCACGTAACGTGTACGTGACAACGTAAGAGTATGTAGAAATGCTTACTTCTGCTTGGTGCTTTTCTTGTGTGTCCGTTTTTTTTTTTTTTTTTTTTTTTTTTTTCTTAATGCTTTGTTTGATAGGACTTCTTGCATTATCGTATCAAGGGATTTCATGATTGACTGATCGATCAATTTGAATTTATATCTTTACCGCATGAAATTTGCTCTGCTTTTCCCAGAGAGAAAATTTGGCCACAACACGGTATCATACTTTCATTTTTTTTTCTCTAAATAATGGATTTTTTAACATAATACAGGGGGGTGAAAAATAGGTATACAGTAAGTATGACATCATTATCATAATGCTTAATTCCGCTCTCGATTAGAGGAGTGTGTGAATGCCGACGGCAAGCAGTTTGTGTATCTGAAGGATTAAGGCTGTGCTTGTTATTACATGTGTATGCAATATTCATTTGTTTGTATAATGAATGCAGTGAGTATTGTACGTGTTTTCTTTTTTCATAACTGTATACCTACTTTTGCCCCCCCCCCCCCCCCCCCCCTTGTATTTCCATAGATAGCACCTTTGTTGTCTTGGGTTTTTGAACGTGCACATAGTGCATGACACACATGGCACCTGAGTTTATTGTTTCATCCACAAGACTGGCGCCCAGATCAACATTCACTGGAACTGATGAAAGGGGAGAGAAATACCTGTTTGGTCGGGTATTTTGCGTATGTGCGTGTGCATGTACTTGCTGCGTAACTTGCTTTTTGGAAGGAAAAAAAGATCAACTGAAATTAGCAAAATTTATCAGATTTTCTAAAATTGTATAATTCTCTTCTGAACAGTTGAGTAGGCCTATCCTATCGCAAGAATATATATATAATATATTTATATATATATATATATATATATGTGTGTGTGTGTGTGTGTGTGTGTGTGTGTCTGTGTGTGTGTGTGTGCGTGTGTGTATACATATATATATATACATATACATACATCTATATAGATAGATAGATAGATTTTGTTGTTGTTGTACTGTTATGAATTCTGTCTGATTGATGTTATATATTGATTCTGATGGATTTTCGTGTGTTTATTGTTACCCACAATGCCCCAGTTACAGTTAAGGAATCTATTAAACATTGAGTTGAACTGAAAGTTGAGTTTGTTATATCATTCATTTATTTTTTATATGCATTAATATTTCAAAATAGATAATTGGACTGTGTCTCTTATTTTTTGCAGATCGCTTCACAGAAGAGCTGGTGACCACAGAACTTCAAGAACTTCAGGGAGTGGAACTGGATTTCTCACAGTTCACGTGAACAAGACACAGTTCACCCAAGATATGCTTGAAGTATAACGCCGTCACTGCACGACTTCCCTGGAACCGTCAGCGCCAGCCATGGAGGTGAAGGTGTGGGTGGATGGAATCCAGCGCGTGGTATGTGGCGCCACCATGGACACCACTTGCCAGGACGTGGTTATCGCCCTTGCTCACGCCATGGGCCGCACAGGACGGTTCACCCTCATCGAAAGATGGAGGGAAAACGACCGTCCTCTCACCCCCGCTGAGTGTCCACTGCAGGTTCTGCAAAAGTGGGGAGAGTATGCCGCAGAAGTCCGCTTTGTGTTGTGCCAGGCGGACTCAGAGCACAGGAAGCAGACGAGCCAAGAGAGGCTGTTGAGGAGAGGCATGGGGAAAAGTATGTCTGCGCACACAGTGGGAGAAAAACCTTCGTCTTCCCACAGAGTGCTGTCCCCTCAGATTCAGAGCATGGCCGGGGAAGCCAGCGTTAAGCGGTCATTAACTTTTAGCGGTGCCCACAACCAGCTCGTGGGGGAGTCCCCATGGCTGAATTCCTCAGCCCCTACCAGCAAGTTCCGCAAGACCCACTTGGGACCTGTGCCAAACAGTGAGCTGAGGCATGTGGCGGGTCCTCACCACGCTCCTCATTTATCCGCACACACACTTCCCACACAGGCGAGGGTTGGAGGGGAAATCGGGGATCCTCAGACTACAGCCCCATCATCATCATCTCTTCAGTCATCTCATCATCGTCGTTCTTCACCTGCCCGACCTCAGCAGGGAAAAGACAATGTCTACAACGGTCCGTCAGGTCCTTCCTCACCGTTGTCTGCATCGCTAAGTCATCCTTTCGGGAACGCCAACAGACGATCAGCCTTTCAGCCGCCCCAGTCACTTCATTCCCGGCAGATTTCCCCATCAAAGTCCGCGGTAGTCCCAGAAGGATCCAGTCACCCAGCGCCGCATTCCCGTGTTCAGCCTCAACCAGGTTTTCTTCCTCAGACAAATTCCACGTCTCAGTCCCAGTCCCAGTCCCAACAGCCTGATCCCAGTACCTCAACTGCTCACCCTCAGGCTCAGGAACTGCCTCATCCTCAGAGCAGACCTCGACCACATTCTCCTCAGGGTGGTCTGCATCAGCAGAGTAAGCCAGCTCACCCGTCCGCCTATCATCACACCCCTCATTCTGATCATCACCCTCACACTGTTACGCCAAAGTCCCCCAGCACGTCAGTCCCATCTTCAGAGCCCAACCTCTACAGCAACATCGCCTCCAGCCAGATGCACATGACTTCCATCTCCGCGTTTACAGCCGTCTCGGGTCATTCCGTGGGTCTGCAGATAGAGGAGTATGACCTGGACCACAACTTCCCAAACTCGCACAAAGACTGGAACCACAACGACCAGCCTTCAGACAGCCTTGAGTACCGCCTAGAGGATGCCCTGGGGTCGTCAGGGTCGGGGTCGGGGTCAGGGTCACAGGTGGAGGGGGAGCACGCCAAGTTGCTGAGGCTGGTCAGCATTCAGCAACAACGTCTGAAGACACAGGAATCCCAGATCAGTTTTATCAATACAGGTTAGTGTGTGTGTGGGCGTGTGTGTGTTGTTTGTGTGTGTGTGTGTGGCGTGTGGTGTGGGAGCGTGTGTGTGTGTGGTGTGTGTGGGGGGGGGGGGGTGATAGGGTGTGTGTGTGTGTGTGTGTGTATGATGTGTGTGTGTGTGCGTATGATGTGTGTGTGTGTGAGAGAGAGAGATAGTTTTGTGTGTGTGTGTGTGTGTGTGGTGTTGTTCGGTTTGGGTGTGGGGTATGTGTGTGTGTGTGTGTGTGTGTGTGTGTGTGTGTGTGTGTGTGTGTGTGTGTGTGTGTGTGTGATAGACAGACAGACAGAGAGCGAGACCGCTCAGAACTCAGAATGTGTTAATGTATCAAGGCCTTGGGCAACACTACATAAATATGGGTGGCACATGTGATAGGGGATGGGCGTGGGTGTTGGGGAGTAAGACTTTAAGAAGGAGAGAGAAATGCATGTATGCATGCGTGTGCTGTCACGTGAGTATATGTTTGTGTATATAAAACACAGACCAGAGTGTGTGTGCTTGTTTTGTTCATGCAGACGGTGTGTGGTGTGTGTGTGTGTGTGTGTGTGTGTGTGTGTGTGTGTGTGTGTGTGTGTGTGTGTGTGTGTAAAACAATATATTTCAGGAAGCTGGTGGATAGGGTGAGGGAATCAAAGGGTTAAGTTTTTGCAGATGGTAGGGTGCAGGAGTCAAAGGGTTAAGGCGAAGAGTGGCAGAATGGTTCAGATGTTCGCTTGCCATAACTAAACTCAAGGTTCCAGGGTTCATTTTCTGTTGAGGCCTCAACTTTTCTCCTCAGTTTGACTTAAAAAGTCTAACTGGACACCTAGTCCTTTGGGAGGGGACAAAAAACGAGTGGGATCCGTGTGCCTTCTGGCCTGCACACATCGAAGATCCCACAGCAGTTGAAAATCGTGAAGAGCAGGGCTTTCGCTTGGCTGCACAAGTATAAACATTGGAGAGATAGGTTGATTTCCCAGTTCCCTCCCTTTGAAGGCTAATTAGCCTTTTTGCCTTTCTTAAGTCTTAGTCAAAAAAAAAATTGGGCGGTGACGTGCTCTTAAAGGGGAGAGCGGCTTGAGTTTCGCATAATAAACCCATTGTGACTAAAGAAATGAATATGGATATAAATATGAATATTTAATTTTGTCTTTTTACATCTTACGATTCAATAATTTTGGGACCAAACATCTGCAGAAGACATTGTCACATCTGAATTCTGACGACATAAACTTCAGTTAAAGGTTAATTAGAATCTTTGAGATAATGTGTATCACATGTGGAATCATTCAGTCACTGACACCCTTTTATACAGTCTGAAACTAAAACACAAGACACAGATTTTTCTGGAAAAAAAAATTTACAGTCACCCATTCTTTTCAAAATTATCTGTCCATAATCTGGTCTTTAATACATTCACTCATCAAGCCTTCGTTTTGATTGTTTGCACAGAGATTTCGAACCTGGAAGACAAAGAGATGGAGTACGAGGAGAATCTCCACGTTATCATGGAAGAACTGCTTCTGCAAGAGAACCGCCAACGTGACCTTGAACCTCAGCTGACCGAGCTGGGAAAAGTTGAATGGGAGACCGTTTTGGAAGACGAAAAAAAGTGTGAAATTGACTTAACTCTAAAAGTTGCTTCGTACAAAGCGATGGTTCTCGAAGACCAGCAAAAGCTGGAGGACATGAAATCCCGAGAGAGTGAACTCTTCAGTGAGCTGAAGAAGGAAGAAGAGAACATTTCACAGGAAAGAGAGCGACTGAAACAAGAAGAAGCCGGAGCCAAAGAAAGAGAGGAGAACACCAAGGAAGAGATTTCCAAGCTTCAGACCGAGTTCTCTGAATTGCAGAAAACGTCAGCAGACTGTGACACATCCCTGGCGCAAGTGGAAAGTGAGCTGACGATAGCGGAGAAAGATCTTGGGGAAAAAACAGAACTGCTGAAACAGTTGGAAACTGACCTGAAAGAGGAGAACTTGAAGGATTTTGGTGCCCATGTGCCTGAACTGGGTATCAAGGATAAAGATGGTCAGCAGGGTAAGCTTTTGAAATGAGATTGTGTGTGTGTGTGTGTGTGTGTGTGGTGTGTGTGCGGTGCGCGCGTTTGTGTGCGTGCACGCACGCGTTTGTGTGTGTGTGTGTGTGTATTAGTTAGGTGTGTGCATTATCTGTTTGTTATGTGTGCGTTCTGTGTGTGTGTGCGCGTGCGTGTGTCAGCATGTGTGTGCGTGTGTGTGTGTGTGTATGTGTGTTTTCTGTGTGTGTATATATATATGTGTGTGTGTATATATATATATGTGTGTGTGTGTGTGTGCGTGCATGTGTGTATATGTGTGTCTGTGTATGTCTGTGTATGTGTGAGTGTGTGCATGTGATGTACGTGTGTTTATTTGTTATGTGTGTGTTATCTGTTTGTTATGTGTGTATGTGTCTGTGTATTAAGTTCTGTGTCTGACTGCATTTGTGCTAATGCATGTGTGTGTGTTATGTGTGTGTGTACATATGCATGTCATACAAACACATCTGTTTGTGCATGTGCATGTGCATACTTATCATCTGCATAATTATGTGTGTGTAATGGCTGCAGTATACGTTTTCCGTGCTCCTTTTTGCTTCGTAAAACTGCAAACAAAACAAAATGTGTTTAAGACAGGATATATGCGTCATTGCTCTGTGTGTGTGTGTGTGTTGCAGTGTTGCGGAAGATTCTGGAAGACAGCTTGTCTCCACGTTTGACCGTCAACTTCCACAGTCCAGGTCCGGACAACACGCCTGCAGGCCCCTCCCTCCTGGCGGCTTTTGCCACCGCTAACCAAGTGGGGTGTGGGTTTGACCAAGTCATCAAACAATTAAGTCTGATCACCTGCAAAATTGAGAAAAAACAGTGAACCAGAAAAACATGAAAAAAAAATAAGAACGCGTATTTCATACAACCAGACGAGACAGGTGCAAATTTTCGGCCAACTGGCCTTTGTCAAATCAAGCGTAAGATCACAAACAAACAAACAAAACACCAGATACAAAAATTAGAAGATTTTTTAGTCAGTTTAATCCTTTTCTCACACTGGACGGAGCAGCAGAGAAGTTTCAGTCTTTTCCTCCTAATTTTTGTATCTGGTGTTTGTGATCTTACGCTTGACAAAGACCAGTTGGCTGAAAATTTGCGCCTGTCTTGTCTCTAGTTGTATTAAATACGCGTTTCAGTTCTTTTTTCATTTTTTTTTTCTGGCTCCTGTTTGCTTGAACGTGGGCAGTCAGACTTGTTTCGGATAAAGAACAGTGAATTCATCATATACCTGCATGTTTCACTGATTGACTGGTCTGCTTTCATTATCATTGCCTTCTACAGCCTATGGGACTGGTCTGTGTTGCCTGGGACTAGATTTATATTCATAAATTGATTATCAGTCAGTGCTCCATGGTTGTCAGGCCCGCCTTCAAAGCAGCATGCCTGGCATTCCACTGCGTGACACACTCCATGGTTGTAGTGTAGATTTACGCAGAAACTGGATTTTGGTCTTATTTATGCATATGTTTATTGAGAGAGAGAGGGAGAGAGAGAAAGAGAGAGAGAAGAGAGAGAGAGAGAGCTTTATAACTGTTGTCCAAAGGTGAATTGTTTAGGTAGAAAGCCGTTTTCCAAATTTGTGTCCACACAGAAAGAGAAAGTTAAGAAGATCACGAATGCCTGAGAGAACTTAGAGAGTGAGAGAGAGAGAGAGAGTGTGTGTGTGTGTGTGTGTGTGTGTGTGTGTGTGTGTGTGTGTGTGTGTGTGTGTGTGGTGTGTGTGTGTTTGCATGTTTGTGAGTGTGTGTGTATGTGTGTGTGTGTCTGTAGATGAGAGACAGAGAGAGAGAGAGAATTATGGAAAGCGTGAGGTGTTTAAAAGCCTTCTAAAAAAAAAAGCCCGGATACAGAAATTTATTATCATTGGAACAATTTTATCGAATGTGGATTTTTCGATACCACTTTACAGTTTTAGGACTATTTTTCTATCGTTGATTAACTCGAGCAATTGCAAATTGTTGTCGACGTTCCACTTCTCTCTCTGCAGCATATCACTGCCCAGATATCAAACTCTATTTAAATCATGCTATTGCCTTGGCCTAAGCAATCGATATATATATATGTGTGTGTCCCTTGTCAGACTTTGTCTTAATAATGGAGTAACAACATTAAAACGAACTCGATGACAATGAATATGCAAAATCTGCCTAACGTATTTACACAAGCACGGTGGTTTTTGTACTTCATTTTTTTTTTTAAAAACTTTCCAAATCATATGTAAAAAGAGTACATTTTGATATTTCTGCACATTTATTGTGGGTTTTGATTCGTCTCTGCTTGTCTCTTCTACTCGTCTGTATTGTTGTGAGCTCTATACACTTTTTTACATTGTATTTTTGATAGTTGTCGATTTTCTATCTTATACATGATATTGTAAACCTGAACTATGCTTGTATGTTGGTCTGTCTGTAGGTCTGTCCTACTAGTACTCGTCCGTATCGTTGTGCGCTCTGTCTATACAAGTTTTACATTATACTTTTGATAGATGTCAATTTTCTATCTTATACATATTGTAAACTTGATCTATGCTTACCTGTTGGTCTGTCTCTATATGTCTGTCTTCTTCTATATCATTGCGCACTCTTACTATACAATTTTCACGTATATACTTTCAATAGCTGCCGATTTTCAATCTAATACATATCTTAAATTGAGCAGTGCTGATCTGTTTGTCTGTCTTGAACTATGCCTATCTGTCTGTCTGTCTTGAACTATGCTATCTGTCTGTCTGTCTTGAACTATGCCTATCTGTCTGTCTGTCTTGAACTATGCCTATCTGTCTGTCTGTCTTGAAACTATGCCTATGTTTGTCTGTCTTGAACTATGCCTATCTGTCTGTCTGTCTTGAAGTATGCCTATCTGTCTGTCTGTCTTGAACTATGCCTATCTGTCTGTCTTGAACTATGCCTATCTGTTTGTCTGTCTTGAACTATGCCTATCTGTCTGTCTGTCTTGAACTATGCCTATCTGTCTGTCTGTCTTGAACTATGCCTATCTGTCTGTCTGTCTTGAACTATGTCTATCTGTTTGTCTGTCTTGAACTATGCCTATCTGTCTGTCTGTCTTGAACTATGCTATCTGTCTGTCTGTCTTGAACTATGCCTATCTGTCTGTCTGTCTTGAACTATGTCTATCTGTTTGTCTGTCTTGAACTATGCCTATGTTTGTCTGTCTTGAACTATGCCTATCTGTCTGTCTGTCTTGAACTATGCCTATCTGTCTGTCTGTCTTGAACTATGCCTATCTGTCTGTCTGTCTTGAACTATGCCTATCTGTCTGTCTGTCTTGAAGTATGCCTATCTGTCTGTCTGTCTGTCTTGAACTATGCCTATCTGTTTGTCTGTCTTGAAGTATGCCTATCTGTCTGTCTGTCTGTCTTGAACTATGCTTATCTGTTGTCTGTCTGTATAGATCTTTCCAACTCGTCTGTATCGTTGTGAGCTCTTACTATACACTGTTTACATTATGCTGTTGATTACTGTCAGTTTTCTATCTTATACATATTGTAAACTTGAGCTATGCTCATCTGTTGTAACCGAGTGAATATTGTTGCATGTTCGTGTCTGTTTCTGTGTAGTTCTCTCTGTCTTTGTGTCTATCTCTGTCTTTGTGTCTATCTCTGTCTTTGTGTCTATCTCTGTCTTTGTGTCTATCTCGTCTTTTGTGTTTTGTCTATCTCTATCTTTGTGTCTATCTCTGTCTTTGTGTCTTTTTGTCTATCTCTGTCTTTGTGTCTTTTGTCTATCTCTGTCTTTGTGTCTTTTTGTCTATCTGTCTTTGTGTCTTTTTGTCTATCTCTGTCTTTGTGTCTATCTCTGTCTTTGTGTCTATCTGTCTTTGTGTCTTTTGTCTATCTCCGTCTTTTGTTTTTGTCTATCTCTGTCTTTGTGTCTATCTCTGTCTTTGTGTCTTTTTGTCTATCTCTGTCTTTGTGTCTTTTTGTCTATCTCTGTCTTTGTGTCTTTTTGTCTATCTCTGTCTTTGTGTCTTTTGTCTATCTCTGTCTTTTTGTCTATCTGTCTTTTTGTCAATCTCTGTCTTTGTGTCTTTTTGTCTATCTCTGTCTTTGTGTCTTTTTGTCTATCTCTGTCTTTGTGTCTTTGTGTCTATCTACATCACTTTGCCTGACTACACTTTGTGCTTGTACTAAACACTCCTTTACTCTACATTTTTATAGCTGTTGGTGTATTTGTTTCTTCTTTCTTTTTTAGGATCACTGTACTTAGGCAATTTCCTTTGTGCTTACGTTTTTCTATTGTCCCATTTTCTATCTACCTTAACCCTTTGACTCCTGCACCTTGCCCGCCAGCATCCTGCATTGTGAACCATGCTAGCAGAGTAAAAACAACCCTTTGATTCTCTCACCCTGTCCACCAGCTTCCTGTAGGAAGCTGGTGGATAGTGTGAGAGAGTCAAAGGGTTAATTTTTGCAGTTGGTGGATAATGTGCGTGAGTGAAAGGGTTAATAGCCACACAAGCTGGGATAGTTTTAACAATGCTATGGTGATGATATTGAAGAGGGTGGTGCTGTGGTGTTCCGTCTAGGATTGAGACTGTGTGACAGGGCTGCACACTATGCTTACTATCATGATGTATCCTGGGGTCAACCAGACCTGAGAGATACAGACACCTGCAGCATTAGTCAGGAGTTTCGAGCAACACTTCAGTAACACATCCATCCGTGAATTCATGAAGTGGACAAGACTTGACTGTGAGGTCTCAGTCATCCCAGTGAGCTCCATGGCACACTCAACTCTGGGTAGAAGCCGTGGAGGTTCGAAGTCACAACCTTCAAGTCAGTAGTTCGTTGTGCTGACCACTACTCCATGACGACTGGTGCTGTCAGTTTATTGTCTTGCATTTTGATGTAAACCTAAACTGAGATGACAGAGAGATCTTTTCAACGCTTTGTAAGTTATGCAGTTTTCAGGGTCTCCTTTCTCTTGGCTCTGACCTTCCTATGCCACAAAGCCAGCTCATGGGTTTATGTGCAGGCTTAAGGCTTGTGCCATGATCACCATACACATGACACCTGTGATATTAGTGCATATGGAATTCGTTCCAAGCGTGGAGAGGTCGTCTTGTGAAACTGAAACGGAAACTGCCATAATCTTCTATGATCATAAGATTATTTTGACATCCTATGTATGCCATAATCTTCTATGATCATAAGATTATTTTGACATCCTGTGTAATCTTCTATGATCATAAGATTATTTTGACATCCTGTGTAATCTTCTATGATCATAAGATTATTTTGACATCCTGTGTAATCTTCTATGATCATAAGATTATTTTGACATCCTGTGTAATCTTCTATGATCATAAGATTATTTGAATCCTGTGTAATCTTCTATGATCATAAGATTATTTTGACATCCTGTGTAATCTTCTATGATCATAAGATTATTTTGACATCCTGTGTATGCCATAATCTTCTATGATCATAAGATTATTTTGACATCCTGTGTATTTCTTTTCCTTAACCTTCAACTGTGGTAATCTATATTTCAGTGATAGTCCTTTTCATATGTGTGCAGAGCTCTGCATTTCACAGTTTGTTGATTTTAATACTTTCTGAATTGGAAAATGTTGACGGTGTACTTCTATATAACAAAATGTATTCTGCTTTTAAAGGCAAAGTGCATTCCATTTTTTTAACAGATATATTGCGTTTCATTTTCCGTTTTTGAAGGCACAATGCATTCCATTTTCAGGAGAAATGTGGAGTATTTTCCTTGTAATCTTTTTTGCCTGAAAATGAATGCAGATGAAAATTGAGTCGTGTGGTCATAGATGACCGATATTTTAATAATAATACCCTTTGCAGAAGACCTCAGTGTTCTACCTTGTGGTATTTGTAGACCCCGGAATTATCTGAAATGATGAAACAGAGACTGCATATTCAGGAAGACTGTGTGTGTGTGTGTGTGTGTGTGTGTGTGTGTGTGTGTGTGTGTGTGTGTGTGTGTGTGTTAGTGTGTGTGTGTGTGTTGTGTGTGTGTGTGTGTGTGTGTGTGTGTGTGTTCATGCACGCCTGCACCGGTTACGATGTTTATGCCCGAATTAGAAGAACATGAATCGAAATTTTGAAGAATGGATTCATGCACATTTTAATGAAGCCAAGAAATTGATGACTATGTATATAGCAAAATAGTACCGATATATGCTCATTCGTGAATACCATTTATTGATATTGTTTGTGCCAGCACACACATACATGTATCTATATGTGATGTAAATATAATCATAATGTAAATTGTGCAAATGAATTATTTCCCAACATGTTCAATTTCATGTGCAATGAAAACCGAATGATACTTTCATAAGTCAGCCTGTATTGTGTTTTTCAAAGTTGTTCTGTGGTTTGTATACTGATGTTTTGTGTTGATTTGTTTTGTTTGGAAAAGGTCTTGTTTCACTATACGAAATACAGAATCTTGGTTTATACTTTGAATGAATCTGGTGTTTTCTTGTCAGCATGATTAGGAGTTGGTCTTCTAGACTTTGCCTTACTTGTTTTAACCCCTTGACTCCCGCACCCTGTCCACCATCATCCTGTATTGCCAACCATGCTTGCGAAGCAAAAACTTAACCCTTTGACTCTCTCACCCTATCCACCAGCTTCCTGCAGGAAGCTGGTGAATAGGGTGAGGGAGTCAAAGGGTTAAGGTTTTGCAGATGGTGAGTAAGGTGCGGGAATCAAAGTTTTAACATCGGCTGCAGCGAAAAAAAAAACCCACTTGGTTGTAGTTTCTTTTTGAGTTTGCCCAAGACGATTTTACAGTACGCAGATGATTCTGTCAAGTGGGTGTGAACATCACAACAGATACCTTACATGCACTGACAGAGAAGTTTAACCTACATGCACTAACGTCACGGCAGATGGCGTACACGTATTTACATGACAGTAAACAGCCTTCGTGCACTAACGTCACAGCAGATGGCGTATGTGTATTTACATGACAGTAAACAGCCTTCGTGCACTAACGTCACAGCAGATGGCGTATGTGTATTTACATAACAGTAAACAGCCTTCGTGCACTAACATCACGGCAGATGGCGTATGTGTATTTACATGACAGTAAACAGCCTTCGTGCACTAACGTCACGGCAGATGGCGTATGTGTATTTACCAGAGCCTGGAATTCGTCGCGGAAACGAGGATTTCCGCGGAAATCAAAATCGAAAATCGCGCAAAAAAAAATTTTTTCGCGTTAAAAAAAAAATCGACGACCATACTTAAAAAAAAAGAAAAGAAAAAAACAGCTGACTTGGATAAGCCTTCTAGCTAGTTTTGATGAATATGTCTGTGTATGAACACACTGAAACGATCTGCTGTGTATGATGGATCCTGATCTTGTGCCCAATGTTTTATTAAATACTCTTTTGACTGATATTCATTGTGATTTTCAGTGTGTTAGATGCCTTTAAATTTGTCTCCAGAATGCACAGATTTTAGTCTTGATTTTAAAAATTTTCCGGGGGAGCATGCCCCTGGACCCCCCTAGAAGTTTCCTCTTTTTTTTTTCTTAGCAATTCCAGGCTCTGATTTACATGACAGTAAACAGCCTTCGTGCACTAACGTCACGGCAGATGGCGTACACACATTTACATGACAGTAAATAGTCTTCACGCACTAACGTCAAAGCAGATGGCGTATGTGTATTTACATGACAGTAAATAGCCTTCGTGCACTAACGTCACAGCAGATGGCTTGTGTACATTTACATGACAGTAAACAGCCTTCACGCACTAACGTCACAGCAGATGGCATACATGTATTTACATGACAGTAAACAGCCTTCATGCACTAACGTCACAGCAGATGGCATACGTGTATTTACATGACAGTAAATAGCCTTCATGCACTAACGTCACAGCAGATGGCATACGTGTATTTACATGACAGTAAATAGCCTTCATGCACTAGCGTCACAGCAGATGGCATATATACATTTACATGACAGTAAACAGCCTTCGTGCACTAACGTCACAGCAGATGGCGTACATGTATTTACATGACAGTAAACAGCCTTCGTGCTCTAACGTCACAGCAGATGGCGTACATGTATTTACATGACAGTAAACAGCCTTCGTGCACTAACGTCACAGCAGATGGCATACATGTATTTACTTGACAGTAAACAGCCTTCGTGCTCTAACGTCACAGCAGATGGCGTACATGTATTTACATGACAGTAAATAGCCTTCGTGCTCTAACGTCACAGCAGATGGCGTACATGTATTTACATGACAGTAAATAGCCTTCGTGCACTAACATCACGGCAGATGGCGAACATGTATTCACATGACAGTAAACAGCCTTCGTGCACTAACATCACAGCAGATGGCATACGTGTATTTACATGACAGTAAACAGCCTTCATGCACTAACGTCACAGCAGATGACATATATACATTTACATGACAGTAAATAGCCTTCGTGCACTAACATCACGGCAGATGGCGTACATGTATTTACATGACAGTAAGCAGCCTTCGTGCACTAACGTCACAGCAGATGGCGTATGTGTATTTACATAACAGTAAATAGGCTTCGTGCACTAACGTCACAGTAGATGGCGTACATGTATTTACATGACAGTAAATAGCCTTCGTGCACTAACATCACAGCAGATGGCATATATACATTTACATGACAATAAATAGCCTTCTTGCACTAACGTCACAGCAAACAGCCTTCGTGCACTAACGTCACAGCAAACAGCCTTCGTGCACTAACGTCACAGCAAACAGCCTTCGTGCACTAACGTCACAGCAAACAACCTTCGTGCACTAACGTCACAGCAAAACAGCCTTCGTGCACTAACGTCACAGCAAACAGCCTTCGTGCACTAACGTCACAGCAAACAGCCTTCGTGCACTAACGTCACAGCAGGTGGCACACATACATTTACATGACAATAAATAACCTTCGTGCACTAACGTCACAGCAAACAGCCTTCGTGCACTAACGTCACAGCAAACAGCCTTCGTGCACTAACATCATGTCAAACAGCCTACGTGCACTGACATCACAGCAAACGCCTTCATGCACTAACATCACAGCAAACAGCCTTCGTGCCCTAACGTCACAGCAAACAGCCTTCGTGCACTAACGTCACAACAAACAGCCTTCGTGCACTAACATCATGGCAAACAGCCTACGTGCACTGACATCACAGCAAAAGCCTTCGTGCACTAACATCACAGGAGGTATCCTAACCTTGCGATAGAAGTCTCTCAACTGTCTTACCTGTCGGCGTCACCGGGTTGAGTGTTCGCTGCTGCACTCTTTGATACCGCCACTCTCCTCCAAAGGGCTCTGTCTTGACTTTTGTGGACAAGTTCTTGAATATTTAGACCCTGGAAATATCCACAGTAAAATACAAGCGTAGTAGACGCTCTAAGAATGAGGTAAAGTCCTATGTATGTAAATAAGATCTTGGGGTTTCAAACGACATTAACTTTCCAATCCTTTTACACTTTCTACTGCTACAATGACATAATATGATACATGTCATATCTATCTTCTATATTGATACCAACCACATGATTCAAAACCCTAGAAGTTAGATGTGCACTATGTCAGCATGGGACGAGAAAGTATTGAGAGTTCCCTGCCAGAAAGGTGCATCTTCCTTCTTTATTCCTCTTGTGATACTCCATTCTAAGTAGGGAACACTCAGATTATGAAGTCCTCATAGATTTAGCTGTACTTTATGTTACGACAGTTAATAACACAGAGCGTAGATTGTTATTTTGTAAAACATGCTTCGGAAAACACCATGTTTGTTGCTGTCTACATAAACCCTGGAATTTCGTATAGTAAAATAGGAAGATTTATTACATAATTTCCTTTTGAAAATGTTTGAAAGAAATGGTGTTGTTTGAAGTCGTGTGTCTATGTGTAAATCTTGTCGTTCCATTACTGTTTTGAATTATGATCTTGTATGATCAAAACACCACGGTGGCCTTTCAGTAAACTGAAGAACCAATTACAAATCTTTTTTTAGGTTCTGTTTAGAACCTCTCTTTTCTGGAATGGAATGATTCACATCGAGCAAAGGTATGCGTGTGTGTGTGTGTGTGTATGTGTGTGTATGTGTGTGTGTGAGTGTGTGTGTGTATGTGTGTGTATGTGTGTGTGTGTGTATGTGTGTGTGTGTGTGTATATGTGGTGTGTGTGTGTGTGTGTGTGTGTGTGTGTGTGTGTGTGTGTGTGTGTGTGTGTGTGTGACTCGTTTATCATGTTTTCTTTTGTCGGTATGACTTGCCTGTTGTTTTGTTGTTGTTGTTGTTGTTGTTGTTGTTGTTGTTAGTGTGACTTGACTGTCATTGTTGATATGGCTTGCTTTGTGTTCTGTTGTATGGATGACTTGACTATCTTGTTTTTATTGATTGTCCTGTTATTATTGATGGTATGACTTGGTTATTGTGTTAGTATTGATGGTATGATTTGATTATCTTGTTATTTTTGATGGTATGACTTGATTGTCCTGTTATTATTAATGATGTGACTTGATTGTCCTGGTAGTATTGATCATATGACTTGATCGTCCTGTTCTTATTGATTGTATGTCTTGATTATCTTTTTGTTGTTGTTGTTGTATGACATGGTTTTTATTTATTGTGGTTTTCTGTTGTTGGTATGGCTTTTGTGTGTGTGACATAATTATCTTTTCTTACTTTTGGTTAGATTTGATTTGATATTTTTTATCATCGTTAATGTGACTTATATTCTGTTATTAATATTCAGGGCTTAAAACGTTCCGCGTCTGGGCGGAATTCCGCGATTTCGGTTTGTCTTAAAAAAATAAATAAATAAATAAAAACCGAAAGGAGCAAGGCATCCGTGATCGGCTTGCAATCGTTCATAGCAACGGCACGCAAGTTATGGCCCCTGATTTGCCCCCGGACCTCCTAGTTTCAGTGGTTTTTTCCTCCTCCTGTTTTAAGCCCTGAATATTACTTACCTTTTTTCGTTATTGGTGTGACTTGTTTTTTGTTATCAATCTGACTTGTTTATCTTGTTTTTTTATTGGTGTGACTTGTTTTCTGTTATCAATCTGACTTGTTTATCTTGTTTTCTGTTATCAATCTGACTTGTTTATCTTGTTTTCTGTTATCAATCTGACTTGTTTATCTTGTTTTCTGTTATCAATCTGACTTGTTTATCTTGTTTTCTGTTATCAATCTGACTTGTTTATCTTGTTTTCTGTTATCAATCTGACTTGTTTATCTTGTTTTCTGTTATCAATCTGACTTGTTTATCTTGTTTTCTGTTATCAATCTGACTTGTTTATCTTGTTTTCTGTTATCAATCTGACTTGTTTATCTTGTTTTCTGTTATCAATCTGACTTGTTTTCTTGTTTTCGTTATGGTGTGACTTGTTTTCTGTTATCATCTGACTTGTTTATCTTGTTTTCATTATGGTGTGACTTGTTTTCTGTTATCAATCTGACTTGTTTATCTTGTTTTCTGTTATCAATCTGACTTGTTTATCTTGTTTTCTGTTATCAATCTGACTTGTCTATCTTGTTTTCGTTATTGGTGTGACTTGTTTTCTGTTATCAATCTGACTTGTTTATCTTGTTTTCATTATGGGTGTGACTTGTTTTCTGTTATCAATCTGACTTGTCTATCTTGTTTTCGTTATTGGTGTGACTTGTTTTCTGTTATCAATCTGACTTGTTTATCTTGTTTTCATTATGGGTGTGACTTGTTTTCTGTTATCAATCTGACTTGTCTATCTTGTTTTCATTATGGGTGTGACTTGTTTTCTGTTATCAATCTGACTTGTTTATCTTGTTTTCATTATGGGTGTTGACTTGTTTTCTGTTATCAATCTGACTTGTTTATCTTGTTTTCATTATGGGTGTGACTTGTTTTCTGTTATCAATCTGACTTGTTTATCTTGTTTTCATTATGGGTGTGACTTGTTTTCTGTTATCAATCTGACTTGTTTATCTTGTTTTCATTATGGGTGTGACTTGTTTTCTGTTATCAATCTGACTTGTTTATCTTGTTTTCGTTATTGGTGTGACTTGTTTTCTGTTATCAATCTGACTTGTTTATCTTGTTTTCTGTTATCACTCTGACTTGTTTATCTTGTTTTCATTATGGGTGTGACTTGTTTTCCATTGTTAATTTGACATGCTTATCTTTTTTTTTTAATACTTGATGTGACTTGTTTATCTCGTTTTGTAATGTAGTTATGGTCTGACTGTCTTGTCTTGGTATTTACTGTTAACATCAAAGGCAACTACAGTTTGCAAGAGAATTATACATGTGTGTGTTGAATTCATGTGCATTTGTATTGAAGTAGATGTGTATGGGTGTGTGTGTGAGTGCATTTGGTGTGTTTGTGTGTGTGTGAGAAAGAGAGAGAGAGAGAGTGTGTGTGTGTGTGTGTGTGTGTGAGAGAGAGAGAGAGAGACAGACAGACAGACAGAGAGAGAGAGAGCGTATGTGTGTGTATGAGAGAGAGAGAGGAGTGTGTGTGTATTTGTGTGTGTGAGCAGTGTGTGTATATGTGTGTGTATATGTGTGTGTGTATGTGAGAGAGAGAGTGTGTGTGTGTGTCTGTGTGTATTTGTGTGTGTGTCTATGTGTGTGTGTGTGTGTGTGTGTGTGTGTGTGTGTGTGTGTGTGTAAGGAAAGAGAGAGAGAGTGTGTATTTGTGTGTGTGTGTGTGTGTGTGTGTGTGTGTGTGTGTGTGTGTGTGTGTGTGTGTGTGTGTGTGGTAGGAGAGAGTCAGGGAGGGAGTCAGGTGTTGAAATGGAGTAACAAAACCTACTTTCTGTTCTTTACCAAATTGGAACTTTGCCCTTTGCCCTTTTGCCCTTTTTTCCCCAAATTTGGCATCAAAGTGGATTGTGCTTGTACTTCTACATAGACGGAAGCATTAAGGGATGAAAAGTCAGTACAAAGTCAGTTGGTATAAATGTATATACATGTAAATTTATGTATCTACCCATCATTGTTGTGGTGGTGTAAATCTTGTCAATGCCTGTGTTTGTGTCAACATTTTACAGATGTGTGGATGTACATATCAACTATCATTGTTGTGTTGTTGTATTTCTGTAAGTCCTGTCTTTGTCACGGTAATGTAGTCTTTGTACTACTGAGTCACATGTTTACACTCGAGCATGAAAATCGTCAGTGTTTACTTCTGGCAGAGTGTTGAGATTCCAAGAAGCTTCAGTGACAACGAGACACGATTATGTCCATTGTGCCAAAATTGAACTCATCTCTCTTTGACCCCCTCATAATGACTCGTTCCAGTTTCGGACATTTATTTATGATTTACTTAGGGGGACCATGAGGTGTCTGCCAGCGTTTTTCAAAAACATATTTGGAAACAAAATTAATTAGGAGTGATTGTTGAATTAAGAAAACACAAGTCGCTGTTTTTTTAACAGGCTGAAAACTTAAAACCATTAATACTCAGAGACTATTGCCAGCAGATATGGTTAGAATACTAGTCTGCGTCACGGTTGGAAAATTGTATTTCCACCTAAGAAATTCCTATTTCCACCTAATAAATTTCTATTTCCACCTACGAAATTCCTATTTCCACCTGATTAAATTTCTATTTCCACCTACGAAATTCCTATTTCCACCTAAGGAATTCCTATTTCCACCCAAGGAATTCAGAAATCGATTGGCTCCACTGTAGTACTAGACTGTTCAGATGGTCTCGTCTATTCACCACAAGATTCATGAATATGTAAAATAAAGTTAATCTTGTTCTTATGATTAAGGGCGAGGCCAGCTTGTGCGCACATAGCCTGTCTTAATGGCGTTTGGAAACAATTCAAGAAAAGTTGAAGAGGGGGACAGTCCCATATGTGTTCAAGATGAAATGATTGATTTCAAGTATGTCAGTATGAGATTGTGCAGTCTGATCCCTCAGATCGTCAGTAGTTGAAAATAAACTGGTAGAAAGTTTACTCTTTACAGCTGGTACTAAAGTTTACTCCTGAGAGTGGGTAGTGAAGTTTATTCCTGACAGTGGGTAGTGAAGTTTACTCTTTACAACTGGTAGTAAAGTTTACTCCTTACAGCTAGTAGTAAAGTTTACTCCTGACAGCTGGTAGTAAAGTTTACTCTTTACAGCTGGTAGTAAGGTTTATGCTTTGCAGTGGTTATAAAGTTTACTCTTTACAGCTGGTTATAAAGTTTACTCTTTGCAGCTGGTAATAAAGTTTACTCTTTACAGCTGGTAGTAAAGTTTACTATTTGCAGCTGGTGGTAAGTTTACTCTTTACAGCTGGTAGTATAGTTTACTCTTTGCAGCTGGTAGTAAAGTTTACTCTTTGCAGCTGGTAGTAAAGTTTACTCTTTGCAGCTGGTGGTAATGTTTACTCTTTACAGCTGGTAGTAAAGTTTACTCTTTGCAGCTGGTGGTAAAGTTTACTCCTGACAGCTGGTAGTAAAGTTTATTCTATGCAGCTGGTAGTAAAGTTTATCCTTATAGCTGGTAATAAAGTTTACCTCTTTGCAGCGGTAGTAAACTTCATCCTTTACAGCTGGTGGTAAACTTCACCCTTTACAGCTGGTAGTAAACTTCACCCTTTACAGTTGGTAGTAAACTTCACCCTTTACAGCTGGTGGTAAACTTCACCCTTTACAGCTGGTAGTAAACTTCACCCTTTACAGCTGGTAGTAAACTTCACCCTTTACAGCTGGTGGTAAACTTCATCCTTTACAGTTGGTAGTAAACTTCATCCTTTACAGTTGGTAGTAAACTTCATCCTTTACAGCTGGTAGTAAACTTCACCCTTTACAGCTGGTAATAAACTTACCCTTTACAGCTGGTGGTAAACTTCACCCTTTACAGCTGGTAGTAAACTTCACCCTTTACAGTGGTAGTAAACTTCACCTTTACAGCTGGTAGTAAACTTCACCCTTTACACTGGTAGGTAAACTTCACCCTTTACAGCTGGTGTAAACTTCACCCTTTACAGCTGTAGTAAACTTCACCCTTTACAGTGGTAGTAAACTTCACCTTTACAGCTGGTAGTAAACTTACCCTTTACAGCTGGTGGTAAACTTCACCTTTTACAGCTGGTAGTAAACTTCACCCTTTACAGTGGTAGTAAACTTCACCTTTACAGCTGGTAGTAAACTTCACCCTTTACACTGGTATAAACTTTACCTTTACAGCTGGTAGTAAACTTCACCCTTTACACTGGTGTAACTTCACCCTTTACATGGTAGTAAACTTCACCCTTTACAGCTGGTAGTAAACTTCACCCTTTACAGCTGGTAGTAAACTTCACCTTTACAGCTGGTAGTAAACTTCACCCTTTACAGCTGGTAGTAAACTTCACCTTTACAGCTGGTATAAACTTCACCCTTTACACTGGTAGTAAACTTCACCCTTTACAGCTGGTAGTAAACTTCACCCTTTACAACTGGTGTAAACTTACCCTTTACAGCTGGTAGTAAACTTCACCCTTTACAACTGGTAGTAAACTTCACCCTTTACATCGGTAGTAAACTTCTCTTTACAGCTGGTAGTAAACTTCACCCTTTACAGCTGGTAGTAAACTTCACCCTTTACAGCTTGGTAGTAAACTTCACCCTTTACAACTGGTAGTAAACTTCACCCTTTACAGCTGGTAGTAAACTTTACTCTTTACAGCTGGTAGTAAACTTCACCCTTTTGAGAAACCTTTTTGTGGTAAACTCACCCTTACATGGTAGTAAACTTCACCTTTACAACTGGTAGTAAACTTTACTCTTTACAAGTGGTAGTAAACTTCACCCTTTACAAACTGGTAGTAAACTTCACCCTTTACAACTGGTAGTAAACTTCACCTTTACACTGGTAGTAAACTTCACCCTTTACAGCTGGTAGTAAACTTCACCCTTTACAGCTGGTTTGTAAACTTCACCCTTTACAGCTGGTAGTAAACTTCCCACACCTTTACAGCTGGTAGTAAACTTCACCCTTTACACTAGAACTGATAACGGGTAAACTTACTCTTTACAGTTGGTAGTAAACTTCACCTTTACAACTGGTAGTAAACTTCACCCTTTACAACTGGTAGTAAACTTCACCTTTACAACTGGGAGTAAAACTTCACCTTTACAGCTGGTAGTTAAACTTCTCCCTTTACAGTGGTAGTAAACTTCACCCTTTACAGCTGGTGGTAAACTTTCACCTTTACAGCTGGTAGTAAACTTCACCCTTTACAGCTGGTAGTAAACTTCACCCTTTAAACTGGTAGTAAACTTCACCCTTTACAACTGGTAGTAAACTTTACTCTTTACAGCTGGTGTAAACTTCACCCTTTAACTGGAGCTTTGGGTGGTAAACTTCACCCTTTACAGCTGGTAGTAAACTTCACCCTTTACAACTGGTAGTAAACTTTACTCTTTACAAGCTGGTAGTAAACTTTACTGTTTCTGGCTTTGGACCAGTGGAACTGTGTTGCAGCATTTTAAGTCACTGTGCATCAGAAGTAATCTTAACCCTTGACTCCCAAACCCTGTTGACCAGCATCCTGTATTGTCAACCGTGCTGGCAAAGCAAAACCAGATCCTTTGACTCTCTCACCACTGTACGTCAGCATCCTGCAGGAGTCAAAAAGGTATGTTTTGGCAGTTAGTGGATAAGGTGCAGGAGTCAAAAGGGTATGTTTTCACAGTTAGTGGATAAGGTGCAGGAGTCGAAAGGGTATGTTTTCACAGTTAGTGGATAAGGTGCAGGAGTCAAAAGGGTATGTTTTGGCAGTTAGTGGATAAGGTGCAGGAGTCAAAAGGGTATGTTTTCACAGTTAGTGGATAAGGTGCAGGAGTCAAAAGGGTATGTTTTGGCAGTTGGTGGATAAGGTGCAGGAGTCAAAAGGGTATGTTTTGGCAGTTAGTGGATAAGGTGCAGGAGTCAAAAGGGTATGTTTTGGCAGTTAGTGGATAAGGTGCAGGAGTCAAAAGGGTATGTTTTGGCAGTTAGTGGATAAGGTGCAGGAGTCAAAAGGGTATGTTTTGGCAGTTAGTGGATAAGGTGCAGGAGTCAAAAGGGTATGTTTTGGCAGTTAGTGGATAAGGTGCAGGAGTCAAAAGGGTATGTTTTCACAGTTAGTGGATAAGGTGCAGGAGTCAAAAGGGTATGTTTTCACAGTTAGTGGATAAGGTGCAGGAGTCAAAAGGATATGTTTTGGCAGTTAGTGGATAAGGTGCAGGAGTCAAAAGGGTATGTTTTGGCAGTTAGTGGATAAGGTGCAGGAGTCAAAAGAGTATGTTTTTGCAGTTAGTGGATAAGGTGCAGGAGTCAAAAGGGTATGTTTTCACAGTTAGTGGATAAGGTGCAGGAGTCAAAAGGATATGTTTTGGCAGTTAGTGGATAAGGTGCAGGAGTCAAAAGGGTATGTTTTCGCAGTTAGTGGATAAGGTGCAGGAGTCAAAAGGGTATGTTTTCACAGTTAGTGGATAAGGTGCAGGAGTCAAAAGGGTATGTTTTCACAGTTAGTGGATAAGGTGCAGGAGTCAAAAGGGTATGTTTTGGCAGTTAGTGGATAAGGTGCAGGAGTCAAGGGGTTAATGGATTTATCACAGAATGAACAGTTTTCAAAGACAGTTTTTTACAAGGGGAGAGTGGATGTAATTATGACTGTACAGTTCTGTCCATGTCGACATCTTATTCATTGTTTGGTTGTACAAACATCCCTTTTTCTTTGCATCTTTGTCACTGTTGTGTCTTTGTCAACAATTTTATTCGTTGTTTGTCAACAATTTCGTATGTTGTTTGTCAACAGTTATGTATGTTGTTCTCCCCCGTTGGGCTGCCGGGGGCTCTTTCAGTATAAATAGTATCCCCACCTTCTGGAAATTCTGTGCTAGAAATTTCCTCTTTTCTGTCACTCTCTTTGTTTCTGCCTTGTTGCCTTTCTTTCTGTCGTTTCTATTTATTTTCTGCCTTAATGGTCCATTCACCTGTATTTTTTCGATAAAGTCTTACGTACTTTTTCTTCGGCTTGATAATTGGGTACATGTATTAAGTGCATTTTTGGCTCTGAGGAGGTGAGATATGCGGAAGCAATTTCAGGTAATTTATGCCTGTTTTTATATATGTTTTGGTGTCCTTATGTATGCTTATATTTGTATTCAGATGTGTTTTTTAAATCTCCCCTGTGCGATAAATCGGACGGAATGGTCCAACGCCAGGGGCATGTCCTTAGATTATGTGCGCGAATGCATTGAGATGTGTGCTTAATTTTTTCTTTTTTTTTTTCCTGTTGAAGTTTTGTGTGTTTTGAAGCGGTTATACCCTGATATGGCTCTGCGCAGTCGGCTGGGCTTTAAACAACAATAAAAGAACATGTATGTTGTTTGTGACAGTTTGTACATTCAGTTGTCATGCCATTTCATATGCAAATGTCATAACTATTTAAGAAAAAATTTTAACAACACGTGCATGGGTTGGCACAAATGCATGTATATTGGATTTCCATCAAGTCATATATTGCGAAGTTTTCTCCATGATCTATGACGAATATGGACAAATTTGGATGCCTGTATTTATCTTTTAGATGTGTGTGTGTGTGTGTGTGTGTGTGTGTGTGTGTGTGTGTGTGTGTGTGTGTGTGTGTGTGTGTGTGTGTGAGAGAGAGAGAGAGAGAGAGGAGAGGTCGAGAAGTCAAATAATACAGATTGTAGAAAGAGCAAATTGAAGATTACCATTGATATTATATGAGCTGTCTATATCGCTGCTCTGCCGTTCCTGTTGGTTCCACTAAAGTCAGTTATGGAAGTATTTTAAATTGTTTGTTTTTATAGGTCTGTTTTCATTGAAAAAGACAAGAAATGTTTTGGATGTTCTAACTTTAGTTCTGTTTTGTAATGTAATATTTGTGTATTATTACTGTTATTACAATTACTATTATGATATATTATCAGTATTATTGTTATTACTCTTACTATTATTGATACCATCGTGTGACAGTCATTTATTTGCTTGTTGGTGTTTATGCTTTATTACATATCGTTGTTTGAACTTGTCTGACCATGCTTCGAGAGAAATTGGTCCAATAAAATGTCGTACTTTGAATTGGATATATTTTGCTGAATGTAGTGTTTTATTTGTATTGTGTGTGTTTGGGTGTGTGTGTGTGTGTGTGTGTGTGTGTGTGTGTGTGTGTGTCTATTAGTGTGTGTGTGTGTACTATGTGTGTGTGTGTGTACCTGGTCTGGTTTTGATTTTGTTTGTGGCCAACTTTGTATGTGAATGCGTGTATGTGCGTATACATTTGCGCGAACGTGTGTGTGTGTGTGTGTGTGTGTGTGTGTGTGTGTGTGTGTGTGTGTGTGTGTGTGTGTGTATGCACATTCATAAGCATGCTTACAGGTGTGCATAAGTGTATTTATGCATTTGTGTGTGCGAGCTAGTTTGTAGTTGTTAAAAATCCTATGTCAGCTATCATTCATGCAAAGTTGATCACACACACACACACACACACACACACACACACACACACACACACACACACACACACAAGCACACACACACACACACACACACGCACACGCACACACACACGCACACACACACACACACACACACCACACACACACACACACACGCACACACACACACACATTAAGACACAGAACACATAATATCAGCAAAACCCCAACAGGTTTATTCACTGTAAAAACAACAAAACCCCTGCAGAGTTCGCCGAAAATGTGGATATTTTCTTTTAGTACGTTATTTGTAGGAACATATCACTCTAACAATCTCAATCGCCATTCCAACAGAAAACGAAAACACCAATGATCTCACAGCGTACACAAACAAAAAACAAACGGACCAGAATGCTGATCAAGTCAAACATTCAGTGGTTTAAATGGACAAGAAAAGAAATGAAAAGGATGACACGGAAATTCAAAGTCTAGGCTGAAGATCTGTACACGATCGACAGTTTTGAACAAAAATGATATAATACTTCAGTCTAGACTGAAAGATACACTGCTGCTAGAAGATCTAAACTTTTTATTTAAACCAAAAGCCATGCTAGGACAAGTTCTGTTGTTGATGAAAAGTGTTACGAAAGATGGTCCATGCTTTTGATTTCTGCTTAGATCTAGTTTTTTTGTGTGTGGTAAAAATGACCAAAGCTTTTTGCTTTAACAATTATAAAGTCTGCTTGCAATGGTGATTTTTGTCTTTATTCTATTTTAGTTTTTAACAGTAATACGACAGTTTTTTCACATTTTCATACTTTGACAGGACACAATGTTTGCTCTAGTAATGACACAACATTTTCTCTAATAAAGACAGTTTTTCATCCGGTAATGACAACGTCAGCCAAACCTGTAGGTCTGCCTGAAGCTGTTCTAATTCACCCCCATTTAAATTAGGACAGCCTCAGGAAGAGTTGGAACATTCCAGAACCAGTTAGCTAAGCTAGTTGGTAAATGACATACAAGTGGCATACGATCTTTTACTGACATGTCAGAATGAATACTTTGAGCAAACAGGGATCGTAACAGAAATGTGGTTCAAAACTGATGTAAAAATGACCAAAAACACTTATCGCCTGTTTTTTGTGTCAATTTAACAGAAAAAAAGATTTCTGAAACACTTTTGAGCAACGAGGTTAAGGTAAAAAAGTGGATCGAAACAAAAACTCTGTATAAAAAGCACAAAAGAACTTCAAAGGAAAACAGTAGAAAGGGATCACTTCAAAGTCAGCCATTCCTCAAAACGTAGTTGATCCATCAGATGTGACAAACGTGAAGTCTGATTAATTTGTCTGAGCAAAAATCTCCTCTGTCTCATGTAAGGAGTTGAACAAGTTCCTTTTTTCAAAACACTATTTTGCCGCTTTCCCGCCACGTACATGATATCGTCATGCAGGACATACCAGAAACATATACTGTATATACATTATAATACATACATGTACGTGCCCGTTGGTAGACCTACAACATTTCTGTTTTTCAAAAAACTTTCTGCCAGATGACAGGATAAATGTAATAAGATTCTGTCCAATGAGAGTGAGGCGGAGGACGGATGTTCATTAAAGCGGCAACTATTCGGCTAATTGGACGAATCATCAAGGCAGGAATTTGGCGAAGCCAATCGTTACAGGCAGTCCGAGGAAAAGGCGACCAATCAAAAGCTGCAACACACACACACAAACAACCGGTTCAGCAAAGACAGTGATCAATCAAAAGCTGCAATAATAATAATAATAGTAATAATCATAATCAAAGATTTATACAGCGCTACATCCTGACAAACATGCTCCTAAACACTGTCCATTTCACACAAAAATATGTACATCATGACGTAAATCAACATAAATCAATGTATAAGCATGATATGACACAGAACAAGTAAAGACAACTTCTTATATGAATGCATATGTAAACACCAACACACAAACACAGCCACATATGTAAACACCAACACACATACACAGCCACATATGTAAACACCAACACACAAACACAGATACACAGCCACATATGTAAACACCAACACACAAACACACATACACAGCCACATATGTAAACACCAACACACATACACAGCCACATA
>JAPXFY010000024.1:57651315-57656315 GCA_030674185.1 Monoplex corrugatus
AGCAAGACAGAAAGTGATAGGAAGAAATGACAGAAAGCAAAGGAATAAGGCAGAAACAAAGCCGGTGACAGAAAAGAGGAAATTTCTAGCACAGAATTTTCAGAAGGTTTGGATACCATTTATACTGAAAGAACCCCCAGCGTCCCCATGGGGAGAGACATTACGATACTGTCTTGGTTTATGACAAACTTGCAATGCATCATGCACAGATACACGTGTATATTAATTTTTGAAAGACGTCTGATACACGGTGGTCAAACTTGCTTGTCATATTATTAACAACTTGAACTTGGTGACTAGATGTTCACGAAGTCTCCAGACAAAAGCCTGTGGTTGAAATGTTGTGATACACAATTCACTTGTTTTATATTTCTTTTCATGTTCTAACGATTCTAGAATCCTGATCCCATGCAACAGATCAAAGATACGCATTAGGACAGCACTATTACTGTCACACGAATGATCAACCAGAAGAAACAGGTGATGACACTGAACAACCCAAACCCCTCACCATTCCTAGCAGATGGAACAGACCTACACACGACTGAACATTGCACCTACCCAGGCAGTACTGTCAGACACGATGGAGGAGCAGGCAATGATCTCAAGATCCAAAACAAGTATGACTGCCTGCATTCAAGCAAACAGGAACCAGAAGAGAAAAAAACCACGTAAAATGAATAAGAACGCGTATTTAATAGAAGACAAGACAAGACAGGCGCAAATTTTGGGTCTACTGGCCTTTGTCAAGAGTAAGCTACACAAACAAACAAACAAACACCAGATACAGAAGATTCCTTTTCTCATGCTGGATGGAACAGCAGGGAAGTTTCAGTGTTTCTCTCCTAATTTTTGTAATTGGTGTTTGTTTGTTATCTTATGCTTGACAAAAGCCAGTTGGCAGGGGATTTGCGCCTGTCTTGTCTGGCTTTATTAAATGATCTCAAGAGCCACCTCAGCAAAGTCAGGAGCACCTTCAGAATGCTGAATAAGGTGTGGAGGATCCCCTCCACCACCACCACCACCACAGCATCAACACAATCTAAGACTGTGCCAGAGCTGTCTTTCCACCCTCTTTTATGGCTAAGTGTTGAAGGATGACAGAAACACTTCACAAAGCTATCAACCTTTCACACAAAGAACCTCAGAGGAACCATACGAATCTTCTGCACTGTAGTCCTTCGGAAGGGGACAAAAAAACAAGTCTGACACATGTGCCTTCAGGCTGGGCACACATAAGATCCCATGGCAGTTGAAAATCGTGAAGAGCTGGGCACTGCCTTGGTATAAAACATTGAGAGATAGGTTGATTTCCCACGTCCCACTCCTTGAAGACCAATTAGCCTTCTTGCCTATCTGAAATCTTGGTTAAAAAATGTGAATATGAATATGAATTTGAAGCGAATTTGCTGGCCCCGGGAAAAGTTGAAGTCTCTGTCGCCTCGCTAGCAAACAACCTCAGGGTTATGGAACTATCTAGGTAGGACCTCAGGAGCTGGCCAGCTTGTGGGTTTATGTGCAGGATTAAGGCTTGTTCCTTGATCATTCTGGATTTTCTCCATCACATGGCACCTGTGACGATAGTGCATATGGAATTCATTCCGAGCGCGGAGACGTCATCTTGAGAAACTGAAACAGAAACTGCCCCAACACTTCCTCCAACGAACAACTACTTGTCCAATGCAGTCAAAAGAACATGGGCACTACCATCATAAACAGACGATGGAGACCGACCGGGCACATCGTCAAAAGAGAGAAAGACAACATTACCCGAACTGCCCTTCACTGGACACCAGTGGAAAGATGTAAGAGAGAAATATCCAAGGAACACCTGGCCAACTCATGGGTTTATGCGCAGGCTTAAGGCTTGTGCCATGATCACCATAAACATGGCATCTGTGACGTTAGTGCATATGGAATTCATTCTCAGCGTGAAGACGTCTTGAGAAACTGAAACTGGTGATGAACGACAGAAGGGGACCTCAAGATCCTGAAACAGACTTGGGGGTACTATGCACAGGCTTGTCCGACACGGACAGGAGTGGAAAATCCTCATTGCTGCCCTACAAGCCATTGGCATTACAGGGACTAATTCAGAAAACATCATTGTTACCATCATCATCATCAACAAAAATCGACAAAGTGCCTACCAACAATGTAGACACTGATCAGCAACAGAGAGACAATGAATGATACAGAACAGCTAGTAAAACAACAGTGAAATATCACTTTTGACTGATGTTGGACTGTATCTTTCCAGCCTATCTACTATTCTTATTCTTGTTACAAAATGCTGAACACACACACACACACACACACACACACACACACACACACACACACACACACACACACACACACACACACGCACACACACACACACACACAGAATGCTGACACATACACCACACACACAGCACAGCACGAAGCACACACCACACACACACACCACACACACGCACACGCACGAACACACCACACACGCACACACACACACACACACAACACACACACAAAATCTTATCACTACTGAGCACCTAAATTGTCTGCAAGACGATCAAAGCTGAAACAATAAAACATCAAAATATAAAATCACGCACTGGGAACACCTAAATTGTGTTCGACATAATTTCAAATATGCAAAACTCACAGCAGGCGTCACACACCCACACACCAACAACACACATAGCAGCACACAACACACACACACACACACACACACACACACACACACACACACACACACACACACACACACACACACACACACACACACAACACACAAACACAACCACACATTCAAACAGAAACACATATTCACAAACACACACTCATACACACACATCACAAACACATACATGCACGCACGTAATACATACACCACAATGCATACATCCATACATCAAGATGATAATTACACTGCAACCATCACAACCATGCTGATCCTTTCATTCCACTTTCACACACACACACACACACACACACACACGTACAAGCCAATGTACACATGCTTGATATATATATATATCTTTTCACTTACTAAAGTCCCCTTGAGGAAGGTGGGTGTACCGCCGAAAATTTGGGAAATTTTTACATTGATTTGTTGCCTTTTCTGTGCACATGCTGCTTGAATTATATATTACAATCTACAGAAAAGCTAGTATCACTCTTAGTGATCCAAATCGATGACACCATCATCTTCCTCCTCGCCATTGCTTGAGTGCTGTTTATTTATATATTTGTTCGCTGCGACCTCTTCTGAATCCTTAATTGGATCCGGCACGATGGCAACTGACTTCGCAGCACCCTGAAGAAGCTGTCTAAGTCAAGGGATCGACTACTACGTTATGAAACGCATGTCAACTTTTTGAACTGCTGCCTACAAAATCACGTCATCCCAAACGGTATGTGTATGAAATTTGGAAAAGACGCTCTCCCTCAATCAGAGTTTCTTTCCCAAACAGTTGATTTGACCCTCCAGTGTGCTAGCCATGAAATACTTCGTTCATGCAGAGACACATACCAGTCACTGGTTACAAGTGAAATGGCACTCAAACACAAAATTTATACCATTTACATCAAACAACTGATTTTCATCAATTCGAGGCTGTAAGAAAATACGACTATCAGAGATCAATGGTCAAGAAACACAACCTCAATACAAAAAAGAAAAGAAAACTGGAACAATTATTGCATCAAAAACATGAAAGTTCTCCTTTACCTACTCCTCCTAAACCTAAACCAAGATCCCTACAGATTCAAAAGGAAGACAGTGACCGAGAAAATAACAATGATGTACAACATCCACATTCCATTGACAAACACATTTTGATTAAATGTCAAGTGAAACACTCACAGAAACACAGGCAAGTGTCTTAAAATTAGGACCCAAATTTTGCCCAACGCCCCAGGCTTTTGATCAGGAGCAGTTGGTAAAAGATGTCACTGAAGGTTGTCACAGAGTTCGCCTCAAAGAACTGTACTTTGAACTGTACCAGAAGAACAAGAGCCCCCCAAATTTACAAGCGGTCAGGCTTCATGCCACAGCCTGGTAGGGACAGAGCACTGGACGCATTCTGTGCACACTTCAGAGTAAGTAAATGTCCATCAATGCAGAAGTGCCCCCATGACAACCTTAAGCCGCAACAAAGACGGGCACTACAACAGCTCAGAAAAATGGTACAAACGACAGATAAGGATATCCACGCTGATAAGGGTGGTGCTGTGTCATACAAAACAACAGTAGTATCCAGCGACAGTGTGCGTGAAACAAAACATTCAGACTACGACAAGCCTACCGCCAGCTTAACAACACAAATCACTATGAACAACTGGATAAAGATCCAACAATACAGATCGCCAAAGTTTCCAACGATCTGGTCAACAGACTGCACAGAGACAACCTCATAGACTAACAATCAATATAAATGGGCAATAGTGGAACCCAACAAGTCAGATGTCACCGTTTCTACACACTGCCTAAAATACACTAAGACATTGTCCAACCCGCCAGGTAGGCCTATCATTTCCGGAACTAACGGACCCACTGAAAAAATATCCAAACTGGTCGATCACTGGTTACAAGAATATGTAGTGAATCTACCGAGCTATATCAGAGACAGTACTCATTTTCTCCGCACCTTACAAGACTGGAACCAAAACCATGGCCCTTTTCAAAACACCACTCTGGTCACCATAGACATTGTGGGTTTGTATTCAAACATTCCACATGACGAACTCATCACTGCACTCAAATACTACCTCAGAGATGACAACCAGCAGTCCATCGCACCACCAACAGACCGAGTCATAGATTAGTCTCTCATGTTCTCTTTAACAATGTTTTCCAGTTTGAAAAAAACTACTACCAACAAATCTTTGGCACTGCAATGGGAACACCCATTGGCCAACCTATTTATGGGTTGGTTAGAATCTCAACTTTTGGCCAACAGCCCTGTCACCATTTCTGACCAGTACTGGAAACGCTTTATTGATGACAT
>JAPXFY010000024.1:57661315-57693815 GCA_030674185.1 Monoplex corrugatus
TAGGGATGAGAGAAGAGAACAGATTTTGTGAGGTTTTCAGGCAACCATGTGGCTTGGCCTGTTTGCTGGCCGTTTTAACCTTTTGACTCCCGAAACCCATCCATTTGACCTCAAAAACTTAACCCTTTGATTCCCTCACCCTATCCACCAGCTTCCTGCAAACTTAACCTTGATCCTCACTATCACCGCTTCTGCAACTTAACCCTTTGATCCTACCCTATCACCAGCTTCCTGCAAACTTAACCTTTGATTCCCTCACCCTCTCCACTAGCTTCCTGCAAGAAGGAAGCTGGTGGATAGGGTGAGGGAATCAAAGGGTTAAGTTTTTGCTTCGCTAACATGGTTAGCAATGCAGCATGCTGGTGGACAGGGTGCGGGAGTCAGAGGGTTAACGTTCTCCAATTATTTTCGTGTTGTCAGTCACTGCTTCATACCTCGTGTTCCAGCCCCCCCCCCCCTTTCAAAGACCTTGCCAGCACACAGAATTTTGCACCGTTTCAAGGAGTCTGCCAGATAACTGCTGGAAGACTCGGGTGGAGCGCATATGGAATTGCCCCAGTGCAATGAATTTCTCTTGAACAAACTCCAGACTCCGAACTCCACTGGTAGCAGAACTGGGTACAGCAGACAGCAGTGTGACAGTATTGTAGAGAGTGTGTTTGAGGTTCCTGAAGATGTCTGAATAATGTGATCATGTGCGATGGCTGATGAAAGTGGAAATTACCCACACAAATATACTATCAGAACTGGGTACAGCAGACTGCAGTGTGGCAGTATTGTTGAGAGTGTGTTTGAAGTTCCTGGAAGATGTCTGAATAAGTGTGTTCATGTGTGATGGCTGATGAAAGTGGAAATATACCCACACAAATATACTGTCATTAAATTTTGAAAACGGAGACAGAGAAGTGCGTGTGTGTGTGTGTGTGTGTGTGTGTGTGTGTGTGTGTGTGTGTGTGTGTGTGTGTGTTGTGTGTGTGTGTGTGTGTGTGTTGTGTGTGTGTGTGTGTGTGTGTGTGTGTGTGTGTGTCTGTGTGTGTGTGTGTGTGTGTGTGTGCCTATGTGGATGTCTGTGTGATTCTGTTTTGTTTCTGTTTTTTGTTTCCACACACACACACACACCACACACACACACACACACCACACACACCACACACATACATACATAACACACACACACACACACACACACCACACACACACACACACACACACACACACACACACACACACACACACACACACACACACATAGTTGGAGAGAAGACAGACACAGACACATACGTTACACTTGGTTTTACAAGCTGAAGAAGAAAAAGAAGAATGATAGAGAAAGAGACAGACAGACAGACAGACAGACAGACAATCAAGACAGAGAAAGAGAGAGAGAGAATAATAAGAGACAATTTTTTTCAAATCTGATTGATAACGAATCTATCAACAACAACAAAACTGAGACTAAAAATACCTTAGAGGGGGGGGGGGGGGGGGGGCATGTATTAAAAAAAGCCCGACTATGAATGTATTAATATACCTAAGTACATGAAAACATATATACAAATTGCCCTAAGTACCTAAAATCGCTTCCGCACATCACATTTCCTAAGAGCCAAAAATGCAGTTACTACATGTACTCAATTATCTCAATCCTAACAGAAAGCATATAAGGCTTTATAGAACACATACAGATGAATGGACCAGCAATGCAGAAAATGATAGGAAGAGATGACAAAGCAAACGAGCCAGATAGAAACAAAGAGAGTGACAGAAAAGAGGAAATTTCTAGAACAGAAGTGAGGTTACTATTTTACACTAATAAAATTGTGGCCCCTACAAAAGAAGAAACCGAAAACGTGAAACATGAATTCAAAGCATTCAATGACACATCTTACCAAAATTCGTATGTGATACATTGATTACAAAATCAGCTACCAATCTAAGAGAAGTTTCTAAATGAAAGACAAGATTGTAATACAAAATTTGTTGTGCTTCATTGTTGGCTTTCGCTGCTGCCATCAAAAATATACCTAAAGGAAGCACTCAACGACCATTTATCTGCATTAATCACATCTCCTTCTAACTAAACCTTGACACAGTTAATCATGATCATGACAAATTTCACCTTACGCAGACACATCATTGTCAAACTTCCCACGAAAAATAACCAAACTGTCTTCTGCTAATGCTTCTCAACACGTATTGCATGCACTGACATAACATAGCAACGACAAAAATAGATAATGAAATAAATAAATAAATATAAGTCAAGTTTGAAAACGACAATAAAGTGCAATATTTAGTCTCAAACATTCTTAATGACAACATGATACCTAAGTCAACATTACATTTCTTTTGAAAAAGAATGTAGATGTAAAAATGCTACACTGAACACCAAAACTAAACATATTACCTAACAGGAAGACATGTATCTAAAAAAATGATCTGATACCAGTTTCCAAAAAACAATCATATAAAAGTGGAGTTGGTTATTGTGAAGGCAACCAAACTACAAAAGCAACCACAGCATCAAAAAAAACAAAAGTACAGCAGCATCACCTTGTTAATATGTAATATTGACTTGTCAAGGAACAACAGGAAAATGCAAGGTCAGTTTAGGTTTACACAAAAATACAAATGTTACAAAGAAAGACATGTGTAATACTTGAAAAAAGGGAGAGAAAGAGAGAGAGAAAGACAATTTAGAAAAACTACTAATATTAAAAATAAAAACCGTGAAAAGGAATAGAAAGAAAGAAGACAGAAGACACATAAAGGACTAAACAAAAACGAGGAAAACTCACACACAAAAATAAACATAACATTTCAAAGTGAACCAAAGAAAAACAAACACAACTCAATTAAGAGAAAAGAAGATTAGAGAAATGTAAAGAATGCAAATATGGTTGGACAATGTTAACCAAAACTCACAGAAAGCAGCACATGTTTCAAGTCCAACAAACAAAATACAAAAGCAAATTAATCAGGAAAAACCCAGTTCTTTATAAAGACGAAACACCACACAAAGCATGTGTTTATCATGTGGAAAGACACTAGACAGAGGCTCGGGCACAAGCCAAGGAGAAAGGGTTAAAATGAAGAGAAAGGATGAAAAGAGTACAAGAAGACAGGAGAGGGGAGAGAACCCCACAGCACACAGCACAGTTCATTTACCCTCGGCTGTTTTAACTGGAGTCAGAATTAGTGCAAAGATCAGTGAACACAAAATACATGGACAGCAAACATAAAGCTATCAGCTGCCGAAACATCTACAACAAAAAGTTATCACCAAACTACAACGATTAATGCAAAATATCAGCTAGTTACCATAAAGCTGGTGATAAGTATATATCTATAAAAATACAGCAAACGTAAGATAGGCTACAAAAGCTGTTGATCAGTAATACTACAAAAATACAACACCTGATTTTCATCCCAAAGATGTACACAGGTAAAAAGCTTAGTAAATAAGTGAATGTCATATCATGATTCTTTGAGTGTTCAGTCAAATCTGCTTGATGATACTCAACTGAGTTTCCAAACAGACCATCTGTGTTCATTCGTGTTATGAAGTTTACTGATTTATTTCTTTACTTGTAGCATATTCAAATGATCATCAAGCAGACTTGACTAGTTAATTTTGTCCAGTTCATTTTCATACAAAAGCCTGAACAGAAACTTCAAGCAAAATATTAGTGTGCTACCAAATTAACATGAAATGAAAAGGCACATACACTGACCAAAATGACATCTGTAAGGGTTTTTTGTTGTTGTTGTGTTGTTTTTTGTTGTTGGTTGAATGGTTGTTGGTTTGTTGTTG
Organism: Monoplex corrugatus; assembly: GCA_030674185.1. Lineage (NCBI taxonomy): Eukaryota > Metazoa > Mollusca > Gastropoda > Littorinimorpha > Ranellidae > Monoplex > Monoplex corrugatus. The sequence goes on from JAPXFY010000024.1 coordinate 57,665,130, forward strand.
TTGTGTGTGTGTGTGTGTGTGTATGTGTGTGTGTGTGTGTGTGTGTGTGTGTGTGTGTGTGTGTGTGTGTGTGTGTGTGTGTGTGTGTGTGTGTGTGTGTGTGTGTGTGTGTGTGTGTGTGTGTGTGTGTGTGTGTGTGTGTGATTTAAGGACACTGACAACATAAAACATTCACAAGGGCCGATTCAGCTGCACACAGCTTTGAAACAAAAAAGGATGTATATAAAAATAACTTCACAACAAGTTCTCAGGTTTCTGCTGATCCATATTTATACATGATCTGACGTAGTGTGTGACAACGACACACAATACAACCACAGAAACTAAACCGGCCCTAGACAGAGGCATGGCGACAGGTCAGCTTGTTGCCTGCATAGTCCACAAACACGGTCACTACCACAACAACACAGCAGGCACTAATACACACAAGACCACAACAGCTCTGATCAACACTGAGGACAAGGCACCAACCATAAAACACTTCAGTCACTATCAGACAACCAACCACTAACTGAACACATACAAACACACAAATAAACAAAAACCAAAAATAACAAATTAAACAAACAAACAAAAAACAAAACCAAGCCATTACAATCGATTCAAGAAACCAAACAACATGACAAACACACACACACACACACACACACACACAACACACACACACACACACACACACACACACACACACACACAGACACACACACACACACACACTCACATTTAGAGTTAAATTTTCCATACACATTGTTGATGTTAATTGTTAGAGTTAAGTTCTTGTTCCATTTTTCTATTTTCCCACCTACTTATGTCTATAACTATGTCTCCTCTCTGCCCTAAATCCAACCCGCCCATCTCTCATCTCTCATACTCTTTTTTTTTTTTTTTTTTCGTCTAATATCACTCATAGTGAAAAGACGTTAAATCAAAGAACGAAAACACACACACAGACACACACACAGACACACACACAGACACACACACACACACACACACACACACACACACACACACACACACACACACACACACACACACACACACACACACACACACAAACAATGCAAACACACATATAGCTAATATGGCCAAGAGAAAGGCTTCCCAAGTATGGAACATCTCGTGAGACATTAAAACAACAACAGACAACTAAGAACTATGTCTGTGTCATTAGATATCGCTCTTTACTCTAAAAGCAAAGTGTACCCAGGAAATCTAGGGCTGCCATTTGACATCGCCTACTGAGCTTGGCTAATCATCCAAAACTTGTTCTGATTAAAGATCTTTCCATAACCAACTAAGAAATCTTGCTGGCACATTATTTGTACACACAACACACTAACACGCACACACATACAAACATACACACACACACATACACACACACACACAAACACACAAACACACACACAAAATAAAAGACTCGCAATAGGTGAACGCACGCACACACACACACACACACACACACACACACACACACACACACACACACACACACACACACACACACACACACACACGCACGCACGCACACACACACACACACACACACACACACACTACCATCTACCAAAGAATACAATATGGACACTATAGTTACCACAAACAACACAACAAACAAGATTGTGAAACAAATCTGATAATAGTTTTCAGCAAAAACAAATCTACATTACTGAGTCTACCATCTATTTAAAAAGCACTAACAGACACTGGCTAGATCCAAAGATTACAAGCTTCTAACTACACACAAACTATTTCAGCTACCAGCTACATTACTTCAACTACATTCAAAATGCTTATTGTTTTATGACATATATAAATCAAAGCACACATTTTCACAGAGCTGACTATGAAGCTATTTCATATGATTACAATGTTGTGAGGAGTGGAAGTTAAAAGTGAACGATGAAGGCTATAATGACACATGACTACATCCCAAACCAAACTAGTAGCGAATTGGTTAATATTTATTTGACTGTTAATATTTTTGACACAACACATATCTTGTGTGAATATAGGTCGATATCTGATTGTTAATATTTTTGACACGACACACATCTTGTGTGAATATAGGTCGATATCTGTTAATATTTTTGACATGACACACATCTTGTGTGAATATTGGTCGATATCTAATTGTTAATATTTTTGACACGACACACATCTTGTGTGAATATAGGTCGATATCTGTTAATATTTTTGACATGACACACATCTTGTGTGAATATTGGTCGATATCTGTTTGTTAATATTTTTCACACAACACACATCTTGTGTGAATATAGGTCGATATCTAATTGTTAATATTTTTGACACGACACACATCTTGTGTGAATATAGGTCGATATCTGTTAATATTTTTGACATGACACACATCTTGTGTGAATATTGGTCGATATCTAATTGTTAATATTTTTGACACGACACACATCTTGTGTGAATATAGGTCGATATCTGTTTGTTAATATTTTTGACATGACACACATCTTGTGTGAATATTGGTCGATATCTGTTTGTTAATATTTTTCACATAACACACATCTTGTGTGAATATAGGTCGATATCTGATTGTTAATATTTTTCACACAACACACATCTTGTGTGAATATAGGTCGATATCTGATGTAAATATTTTTGACACGACACACATCTTGAGTGAATATTGGTCGATATTTGATTGTTAATATTTTTCACACAACACACATCTTGTGTGAATATTGGTCGATATCTGTTTGTTAATATTTTTCACACAACACACATCTTGTGTGAATATAGGTCGATATCTGATTGTTAATATTTTTCACACAACACACATCTTGTGTGAATATAGGTCGATATCTGATGTAAATATTTTTGACACGACACACATCTTGAGCGAATATTGGTCGATATTTGATTGTTAATATTTTTCACACAACACACATCTTGTGTGAATATTGGTCGATATCTGATTGTAAATATTTTTGACATGACACACATCTTGCATTGATATTGGTCGATGTCTGATTGTTAATATTCTTTACATGACATCATCTTGTGTGGATATATGCCAATATCTGATTGTTAACATTTTTTACACGACAGACATCTTCCGTGGATATTAGCCAATATCTGATTGTTAACATTTTTTACACGACAGACATCTTCCGTGGATATTAGCCAATATCTGATTGTTAACATTTTTTACACGACAGACATCTTCCGTGGATATTAGCCAATATCTGATTGTTAACATTTTTTACACGACAGACATCTTCCGTGGATATTAGCCAATATCTGATTGTTAACATTTTTTACACGACAGACATCTTCCGTGGATATTAGCCAATATCTGATTGTTAACATTTTTTACACGACAGACATCTTGTATGGATATTAGCCAATATCTGATTGTTCACATTTTTTACACGACAGACGTGTGGATATTAGCCAATATCTGATTGTTAATATTTTTGACACGACAGACATCTTGTATGGATATTGGTCGATATCTGATTGTTAATATTTTTGACACGACAGACATCAAGCATGTATCGGCTGTGAGTGAAAAAGAATGAAAGCATAGATCGGTCTATACTGAATTATGCACATACATATTATTTTATTCTCACTAAAAGAATAATAGAAGACAGTCCTGACATCGGTGTCCGCAATGAAGTCTCGGTCGACAGTCGATTGGTTAATATTAACAATACCAACCAGTTTCAGTTTCAGTTTCAGTTTTTCAAGACAAAGTCTCTGCGCTCGCAACGAATTCCATATGCACTGATGTCACCGATGCCATGTGTATGGTGATCATAGCACAAGCCTTAAGCCTGCACATAAACCCAAGAGGTATGATCATCATCATCATCATCATCAGGTGCCCTGCCGCATGGCGTTGGCGACCATGGCCTTCCAACCATCTCTATCGCTCGTTGCCCCAGCATCTCCCCCACCCTCCTCATCCCCAGCCATCTGCAAGTCCGTCCAGCATTTTCTCCCTGGGTCTACCAGGTGCTCTCTTTCCCTCAGCTTCCCCGTTGTGACCAGGTGCTCCAAAATCCCCCTTGCTCATAAAATGGCCTATAAATGTTGCTTGTCTTTTCCTAATCTTCCTTATGAGTGATCTACTTAAGTCTGCCTCCATCAAGACTGTCTCGTTTGTTTTCTTTGCTGTCCATGGAACTCGCAACATTCTTCTGAGAAACCACATCTCGGCTGCCTCGATCCTGCTCTGGCTTTGCTTGCTGACTGTCCACGCCTCGCATCCGTACAACAGTATTGGTTCTACATAACATTCAAGGACTCCCTTTCTGATATTAATTGATAGGTATTTGTTGGTAAGAATGCTTGTCATCTTCTTGAATGCTGTTTTGGCTTGGCCGATTCTGCCAGCTATTCTGATGTGCATCTGTCGTCTGATGAAATGACCGTTCCCAGGTATTTGAACTTATTAACCTGTGTCAAGGTTGTGCCATTTGCTGTTATTTTGCATGAGGGGATTTCATGTTTTTGACTGATCACCATGACTTCAGTCTTCCTGCTGTTTAGTTCCAACCCCTTACCTTTGCTTTCTATTTCTAGTATATTCACAAGGTTTTGTAGGTCCCTTTCATTTTCTGCAATTAGCACGGTGTCATCTTCTCGCAGAAAATGAAAGGCCTATACTGAGGTATACCAACCAATAAACTGTTAGTTTGAGATGTAGCCGCATGTGAAAGAATGGAGAATCTGGAATGAAGAAAATGACGTCTAGTTACTGAATGGCATCAAACTTAAAAACTTACGCCTCCCTTCTCTCCGTCACTGCGCTTGGTGATGACGAAGTTAGGGCCCTTCTTGCTCAGACGTTCCTCCGCCTCTCTCTTCTTGCGTTCACGGTCTTCTTTCTTCTTCTGCTCTTCTTCCGCCTTCTTGCGTCGCCTGTCCTCCTGTGTGCGGTCACAGAACACATCACTTGTCACATGGTGTGGTGTAGTGTGGGGTGGTGAGTATTAAGGTGTTTTTCATTTGTTTAAATTGTTACAAAAATCTTAAATGCTCTTTTCAATGGTGAAAACTGGTTGAATCAGATGATCTGTGCCACATATGCAGGCTTTTAAAAGCAGCGCCCACAAAACTTATTTCATCAAGAGAAACCAAAATGTAAATATTAAAAGTTATCATTAAGATTGGTAAGGTTGTTTTTTTTAACCTTTTTAACATGAAAATCATAATGATATTTGAATTTCGGACAGAATTATGTGTAGGACTTTTCACAGAAACAGTGTTAGTAAAATAAACATAAATAAAGAAATAAAGAAATGAACGAACGAACCAATGAACAAATGAATGAATGAATAAATGAATGAATGAATGAATGAATGAATAAATGAATGAATGAATGAATGAATGAATGAATGAATGAATGAATAACACATGGAACATTGATACTCTTAGGATCTGTATCCCTTGTTAACCCTTTGGCTCGAACACTCTAACAGATCCTGCATTGTCAACCATGTTGCCAAGGCAAAGACTTAACCCTTCGACTCCTTCTCCCTATCCACCAGCTTCCTGGATAGGGGGACGTGGTCAAAGGTTAAGTTTTTGCAGTTGGTGAACAGGGTGCGGGAGTCAAAGTGTTAATGACGAACGTGCTATCTGACTTGAAGACTCCCATTTCAAGATGGAGGGCCCACATATCAGAAAACCATAGCAAACAATGACAGAAACATATCATGTTGTGGTGTCAATGGAAGAATGTACTCACCTCCTCAGCCTTCCTCCTGGCTTCCTCCTGAGCTCTATACTCCGCCAGCTTCTTCTCCTCTTCCTCCCTTTCCTTGGCACGCTGGATCTGTAAGTAGATATAATAATAATAATAATTACAATATTTATATAGCGCAAAATATTGATAAAATCAAATCTAAGCGCTGAAACAGACACACACGCACGCACGCCACACACACACACACACACACACACACACAAAACACACACACACACACACACACACACACCAACACCACACACACACACACACACACACGCACACGGCTATAAATGGGGAGAAAGAATAAAAGCAATGGAAAATTGTAGAGAGCATATTATATACAATTATATATTACAAGTGATTCCCCTCCGAGTGGAGACAGGCTGCAGAGGGGGATTGAGTGAGGTCAGGATTTTATGCAGAGGAGAAAAGGTGAGTTTTGAGAGCGGACTTGAAGGAGAGAATTAAAGTAGGTTGCTGACGGACTGAGAGAGGAAGTTTGTTCCAGGAGAGTGGACCAGAAACAGAGAAGGCTCGTGGACCATAGGTACTGAGTTAGTGCGTGGAAAGCGAAAAGTCAGAGGATCGGAGGCAGAGCGGAGGGTACGTGAGGGAACATAGATCTCAAGTAGGCTTGACAGGTAATCGGGGAATGCGTTATTGAGGTTTTGTAGCACATGGTGTCTAGTTTGTAAGTAGACAGTCATCAGTTTCAGTTTCAATTTCAATTTCTCAAGATTGTTATTGTTATTGTTGTTTAAAGCCAAGCCGATTGCATAGAGCCAAAGCAGGGCTATAACCATTTCAAAACATACAAGACTTCAACAGGAAAAAGAAGAAAAAAGAAAATTAAGTACACATACCAATGCATTTGTGCACATAATCCAAGAACATGCCCCCGGCGTTGATCATTCCGCCCGTATAAAAACGGGTATAAATTACCAAAAATTGCTTCCGCATATATCACCTCCCTAGAGCCAAAAATGCATTTAATACGTGTACCCAATTATCAATCCCAAGAAAAGTACGTAAGACTTTACGGAGCACATACATATGAATGGACCAGCAAGGCAGAAAATGATAGGAAGAAATGACAGAAAGCAAAAGAAAAAAGCAGAAACAAAGAGAGTGACAGAAAAGAGGATAGTTCTAGCACAGAATTTCCAGAAGGTGCGGATACTATTTATACTTAAAGTTAAAGAGCCCCCGGCATTTCCACGGGGGAATTTCTCAAGATGATGTCTCCACACTCATCATCATCATCACCATCATCTGTCAGCAGTAGTACTTAGTACCCATCATGTCTTAAGCGTTTAGGACAGCAATACAGGTTCTCCACTTCTGTCTGTTCTGGGACAGGTCTCTGAACAGTACCTGTCTGTTCGGGACAGCTCTGTATAGTACCTGTCTGTTCTGGGACAGTCTGTATAGTACCTGTCTGTTCTGAGACAGGTCTGTATAGTACCTGTCTGTTTTGGGACAGGTCTGTATAGTACTGTTGTTCTGAGACAGGTCTGTATAGTACCTAGTCTATTCTGGGACAAATCTCTGGATAGTACCTGTCTGTTCTGGTACAGGTCTGTAAGTACCTGTCTTTCTGGGACAGGTCTGTATAGTACCTGTCTGTTCTGAGACAGGTCTCTGTACAGTACCTGTCTGTTCTGGGACAGTCTGTATAGTACTTGTCTGTTCTGAGACAGGTCTCTGTACAGTACCTGTCTGTTCTGGGAAGGTCTGTATAGTACCTGTCTGTTCTGGGACAGTCTCTGGATCGTACCTGTATGTTCTGGGACAGGTCTCCGTACAGTACCTGTCTGATCTAGGACAGGACTCTGTATAGTACCTGTCTGTTCTGGGACAGGCCTTCGTATAGTACCTGTCTGATCTGGGACAGGTTTTGTACAGTACCTGTCTGTTCTGGGACAGCTCTGTATAGTACCTGTCTGTTCTGAGACAGGCTATGTATAGTACCTGTCTATTCTGGGACAGTCTCTGGATAGTACCTGTCCCGGGACAGGCCTTACATAGTACCTGTCTGCTCTGGGACAGGTCTCTGTACAGTACCTGTCTGTTCTGGGACAGGTCTCTGTATAGTACCTGTCTGGGACAGTCTCTGTAATAGTACCTGTCTGCTCTGGGACAAGGTCTCTGTACAGTACCTGTCTGTTCTGGGACAGGTTCTCGTATAGTACCTGTCTGTTCTGGACAGGTCTCTGTATAGTACCTGTCTGTTCTGGGAAAGTCCTCTGATAGTACCTGTCTGTTCTGGGACAGGTCTCTGTATAGTACCTGTCTGTTTGGGACAGATCTCCGTATAGTACCTGTCTGTTCTGGAACAGGTCTGTACATTACCTGCCTGTTCTGGGACAGGTCTCTGTACAGTACCTGTCTGTTCTGGGACAGGTCTCCGTATAGTACCTGTCTGTTCTGGTACAGGTCTCTGTACAGTACCTGTCTGTTCTGGGACGAGTCTCTGGATAGTACCTGTCTGTTCTGGACAGGTCTCTGTATAGTACCTGCCTGTTCTGGGACAGGTCTTGTATAGTACCTGTCTGTTCTGGGTACAGGTCTCTGTATAGTACATGTCTGTTCTGGGAAGGTCTCTGTATAGTACCTGTCTGTTCTGGGACAGGTCTCTGTATAGTACCTGCTGTTCTGGAACAGTCTCCGTATAGTACCTGTCTGTCTGGAACAAGTCTCTCTGTACATTACCTGTCTGTTCTGGGACAGGTCTCTGTACAGTACCTGTCTGTACTGGGACAGGTCTCGTATAGTACCTGTCTGTTCTGGGACAGGCCTCTGTACAGTACCTGTCTGTTCTGGGACAGATCTCTGTATAGTACCTGTCTGTTCTGGTACAGGTCTCTGTATAGTACCTGCTGTTCTGGGACAGGTCTCTGTATAGTACCTGTCTGCTCTGGGACAGGTCTCGTATAGTACCTGTCTGTTCTGGGACAGTCTCTGTACAGTACCTGTCTGTTCTGGGACAGGCCTCTGTATAGTACTTGTCTGTTCTGGGACAGGTCTCTGTATAGTACCTGTCTGTTCTGGGACAGATCTCTGTATAGTACCTGTCTGTTCTGGACAGGTCTCTGTACAGTACCTGTCTGTCTCTGGGACAGGTCTCTGTATAGTACCTGTCTGTTCTGGGACAGTCTCTGTATAGTACCTGCCTGTTCTGGGACAGGTCTCTGTACAGTACCTGTCTGCTCTGGGACAGGTCTCTGTATAGTACCTGTCTGTTCTGGGACAGGTCTCTGTATAGTACCTGTCTGTTCTGGGACAGGCCTCTGTATAGTACCTGTCTGTTCTGGGACAGGTATCTGTATAGTACCTGTCTGTTCTGGGACAAGTACCTTCTGTTCTGGGACAGGTCTCTGTATAGTACCTGTCTGTTCTGGGACAGGTCTCTGTATAAAACTTCTGTTGGACAGTCTCTGTACAGTACGTTGTTCTGGGACAGGTCTCTGGATAGTACCTGTCTATTCTGGAACAGGTCTCTGTACAGTACCTGTCTGTTCTGGGACAGTCTCCGTACAGTAGCTGTCTGTTCTGGGACAGGTCTCTGTACAGTACCTGTCTGTTCTGGGACAGGTCTGAGTACAGTGTACGGTGGCAATTATTCGGGGAGGACAGCGGGAGGCTGGAGTGCCTCACCAAGTGTCCCGTAAGGCGTGGATCTGGCAAGGAGAAACGCTCCTTGGATCTCGACAACAGCAATGATGTCGCCCATTTCCAACACACACACACACACACACACACACACAACACAACACACACACCACACAAACACACACACACACAACACACACAACACACTCACACAAACACACACACACACACACACACACACACACACACACACACACCACACACACACACACACACACATACACATACATATATACATATAATACACACCCTCTTTTCTCTCAGGGCGGTAATCTCAGCGGCCTCTTTTTCACGTTCCTCTCTACGTGATTCTTCATACTCCGCCAGTTCTTCCTTCTGCTTCTCCATTTTCTGCTTCTGGCGCTCCTGGAACATCATCATCATTGATATTGTCATCATCATCATTGATATTCATCATCATCATCAGGTGCCCTGCGCATGGCGCCGGCGATCATGGACTTCCAACCATCTCTATCTCTCGTTGCCCCCAGCATCTCCCCCCCCCCCCCCCCCCCCCCCCCCAGCCACCCTGCAAGTCCGTCCAGCATTTTCTCCCTGGTCTACCTGGTGCTCTCTTTCCCTCCAGCTTTCCCGTTGTGACCAGGTGCTTCCAAATCCCCCTTCCTCATAAAATGGCCTGTAAATGTTGCCTGTTTTTTTCTAATCTTCCTTGTGAGTGATCTACTTGTGTCTGCCTCCATCAAGACTGTCTCGTTTGTTTTCTTTGCTGTCCATGGAACTCTCAACATTCTTCTTAGAAACCACATCTCGGCTGCCTCTATCTTGTTCTGGCTTTGTTTGCTGACTGTTGATACTGTCATCATCATTTTCTCTGACATGTGTTCTGTCCTTATCATCATTAGTGTCACCGTTGTTGTCGTCTTTGTTATTATCCTCGTCAACGAAATCACTGTCCTTTGCAGTCATAATCGTCTTGACTCGTCATCATCATTAACGGAATCAGTATACTGTCGTTATCATCATCGTTGCTGTCATCATCACTGTCTTTAACATTACTACAGTTATTATGACTATCATTCTCATTGCCTCAGTCAACATTAGTCATAATGGCAACCTGGCTAACCCTATCTCTCAGTAAAATGGCTACTCACTTGCGTAGCTTTCATCGGCGATTCGGCCGACTTCTTCAGCGCATTTTACTGAGAGATAGGTTTAGCCAGGTAGCCATTATGTCTACCCTCAGTCGTTAAAACTTCCTCAACATTAGTCATGTTGTTATTACGTTATTATCATCCTCGCCGCTATCACTATCGTGTTCATCATTGTTTTAAGTCGTCGATGCTCTCTCTCTCTCTCTCTCTCTCTCTCTCTCTCTCTCTCTCTCTCTCTCTCTCTCTCTCTCTCTCTCAGACACACCACAACAACACAGCAACACGCACACACTCAAACACACACACATACACACACACACACACATAAACACACACACACATACACACATACACACACATACACACACACACTCAAACACACACACACACCACACACACACACACACACACACACACACACACACACACACACACACAAACAAAGAATCACCATCACCACCACTACGCAGACTGTCATCACAAATATTCAAGCAAAATTACAAAAACTAGTTGACAGAATGATGATAAACATATTCTCCTGTCCAGCTGATGGCATACAGTTTTCAGTGCCTGGTGTGGGTCTTATAAATTCAAGACCAACCCTTGAGACACATATTCTCATCTGTTGACGTTGCATGGCGAGGTGGCCTGTGGCCCTGAATTCAGCTGCTGATGGTCCCTCATCTGTTGAACAGCAACTGTTCTGCTCTGTTCAATGTGGTTGTGTCCTACACACACTGCTGTCGCCAGCACACTCTGTGAATTAATAGACAATGTCTTCCCACATGCTGGCTTTGATGCCACAACTCGTGAGGCTGGCCTTCAGAATACTGTTGTATTGTTTTAGTGGTCTTCCCTAATCATGGCGTCCTTGCTTCTGGTTTCTGTCCTTGCTTCTGGTTTCCGTCCTTGCTTCTGGTTTCCGCCCTTGCTTCTGGCTTCTGTCCTTGCTTGCTTCTGGTTTTCTGTTTCCCTTTTTTGCTTCTGGTTTCTGTCCTTGCTTCTGGTTTCTGTCCTTGCTTCTGGTTTCCGCCCTTGCTTCTGGTTTCGCCCTTGCTTCTGGTTTCTGTCCTTGCTTCTGGTTTCTGTCCTTGCTTCTGGTTTCTGTCCTTGCTTCTGGTTTCTGTCCTTGCTTCTGGTTTTTTTCCGCCTTGCTTCTAGTTTCCGTCCTTGCTTCTGGTTTCCGTCTTTGAGCATCTCTGGGATGCTGTTATCTTCTGTATGGACAGCATGTTCTGTTCAATGAAGCTGGCATTTGATGAGTGTACATTCCATTCCTGGCAGGCCACACGTCTTCTGAACTTTGAAGGTTGGGCGTTTGATAATGCCACGAGTGTTGCAGATCTTACACAGGCAAGATGTCCAACTTAAAAACCCACCTCTTTTCCCAACAGTGAATTCTACAACTACTTCTTTCACTCAGTTTGTGAAGGTCTATGTTTTCTTGTTTATTTTAAAAAAAAAATTTTTTTAAGGTAGTCTTTGCCGATTGTATGCGTATGCCTGGTGTGGTGAGCGCGCTTTGATTTAAACTGTCAAGATTTGATGCCATATAAGTATCGTGATAATTATCTATTAGGCATCTTTGGTGGAACCACTCCAGCTTTTGAATGTATTGTCGGTATATAGTCCAGGTCTGGCAACAGTACAGAGGGTGGCTCAGGACTACTGTTCTGCACACAGCAATCTTTGCAGTGAGCTGATGTAACACCCTCTCTGTAAGCCTTTCAAAGGCAGAGCTAGCTTGGAGATGAGCAGCGTCACGTCTGAATGAAGAAATCCATGGCTGCTTACTGTATTGCCTGAATATCAAATTTGCCTATAGCCTTCATCTCCTGGTTGTTGATGGCAATCACTGGTGGTAAAGCGCCAGAATCCTGCGATGGTACTGGTTGAAGCATAGTCTCTGTCTTGCCGATGTTAGTTGTAAGGTGTCGTTTTTGCAGCAAATTGATCAGTGATGTACTGGATGTCCTTGTGTGAGTGTGTGACCGGTGTACATTCTTCTGTGAATAGAAATTCCCACAGGATGACTGAGTATTTCGGTCTTCTGTTTGAGTCCTGCTGACTAAAAAGTCTCCCATATGAGCAGAATTGGGTAATGGATGTACACATCTCTGCCAAAGTCCAAATACATCATCCATCAGCACTGCTGCAAAAAGGATGGAGAAGAGCAAAGGAACTAGAAGGTTTCCCTGTTTCATCCCATCTGCACTGGAAAGATGCCTCTCCATTTCTCTTGCACCCTGGTCAGCATGCCATTATGAAAGGAAGCAATCAGCGAGAAACGATTCTGAAGACAACCAAATGTTCATGGTAGCTTCCAAAAGTTCTTCCAGTTGACGGTGTCAGATGCTTTGGTCAGATCTACAAACACGGTTATAATAATAATAATAATTACAATATTTACATAGCCCAAAATCTTGATAAAATCAAATCTAAACGCTGAACAGACATGCACGCACGCACGCACACACACACACACACACACCACACACACACACACACACGCATGGCTATAAATGGGGAGAAAGAATAAAAGCAATGGAAAATTATAGAGAGCATATTATCTCTGCCTGCCTGTCCATGTGTCAGTAGGCAGGCAGGCAGAGAGACAGACAGAACACAGCAATGAAAGACAGAAAAACACAAACAAATAAAAACCTACTTCCATGATGCGCTTGGCTTCATCACTGCCAGCTGGCGCCCTGTAAAAACACAACAGACTTGTCAGCACTGACATCGACATTCTTGTAACGGTGACATATCGAGTGAACTGACTGATTGTAACTGTGACATGTCGAGTGAACTGACTGACTTCTCTCTTTATCCACTTATCTCCCTTCTTCTCTTTCTGGCTTTCTCTTTATGCCTCACAAAATTATTCAAAGTAGCCTTTGAAAGTCAAGATGAGAGACAGAGAAAAAATAAGGGAGAGATGGTGCGAGGGTGGGAGGGAGGGAGACAGAGGGGGAGAGGAAGAGAGGCGGGGTAAGCGAAAACGAAAACGAGGCAGAGCATAAAGAGATTCAGTTGAAATCAAAGTCGAACAAATAAGCAAGAAATGAAGTTCAATTCATTTAATATCAAATAAAACGAAACTTTGTCTATTTGAAATGGAACAAAACGAAAATTATTTTCAAACGATATAGATGATAGCACACAGGCCATCTCACAAATTTGCAGTTGCTAATCTAAGAGACGGGAAGCGAGCAAAAGCGGGGAACAGAGACTGGGAAAGCTGAGAAAGAAAGAGCAACAGAGGGAGCAAAGAAAACGAATCACGTCAATCCATATTTTAAAATCACTGCAACAAGCATGTTTAATGTGTCTTAAGATGTTAGGAATGCTTTCTAGCCATTTTTTGCTGGTCGCTAATAATGTTCATCAGGACCAGTCACACATCCCTGAAATAGCGCGGGTCAAAACCAGCAACCGGTGTATACGTTAAAGTAATTAGAAAAATCCAGGTGGGGTTATAGTCAGGATTGGAATGTGGAAGAGAAATGACATTTTCAGCCTACATACAAGCAATATTTCAGCAATCAAACTATCTGTCCTGGAATTTTGGAAAGGATCAAAATGTGCATAGACAGGTCAAAATCATATGAAAACTTGTAATAATTCAAAATTCTGTTACGTGAAATTGGGGACGAAGGGGGTGGGGGGGGGGGGGGGATCTGCAGTGTAGACAGAAATATTTTCAAGAAATGCAAGCGGGGATGGGGTGAGACAACTGCGTATCTTGCAATAATGACATGTTCAAATTATGATTCATGAAGTCCGAAACAGCACCTGGATGTGCCAGACTTATTATAACAAAGACAACAGAAATGTGTAACTTTATCACCTTATCAGAAAACACGGGGGAAAAGCACTAACAAGTGTTTAACTATCATATTGGAAATTATAGAAGTGTCTGACTTGTAAACCACAGAAATGTTTATAACCAGCACTGCATAATAACATGACTGTATAATAGTAGTAAGATGAAATAAAAGCGTATCCAGAAGGTGTAATTGCAATAACCACCACAGGAAAATTACTATATCCCCCAAGACTTGATACATTAATTCAAAAAAAAAAAAATGAAAACTGTAATGTCACTGAACAGACAACCATATTTCCTAAATGATATCCACAAAAGTGGAAAGTACAACGTTCACACAAGTGGAAATCACAATAGAACAAACAACACATTTCACCAAATTGCAATATCTACAAAATGGGAAATCACAACATTTCCAAACTGGAAAACTACACTATCCACACAAGTAGAAACTACAACGTCGTCACAGCAGAAATCAGACAGTGCAATATCCACAAAACTGGAAAAACCACAATATCCACAATAAGCAAACTGCAACACTTCAATAAAAACAAATTAAAAAAACAAAAAACATGTGGACTGCAATATCCACAAAATAACAAACCTACGGTATTCTTCGCTCCCCTGCCCACCCCTCACACCCCCAACACGACAACGCACTATCCACAATCATACAAAAAACAATACAAACAATGCATGGACACTCCAACTTTCTCTTGTGCAGGGTTTTCATCACTCTGTGTGTATCTACGCTATCTGAACACGACAATTCTCATCAGTGTGTAATTTTTGCTCGCATCTATGCATACTAAAGCTACGTCTCTTATAGAATTCTTACGACAGAGCAAGATGTAATCTTTCAAAAAAAAAAATGACGCGTAAAGTTGGAGGGAAACAACTTGTATAGCGGAAGTCTCGCTGTGAACTAAGGACTACTTCAACACTTTACGACAGGCCTCGCATTCTGAGCAAGCAGAGTATTTTCGCATCCAAAACTTGGCTGCCTGGCGTGTTTCACGTTGCATGAATCCATACCATAATAAACAAAACACACAACTAATAACTACCATAACTTCACACATCTTACATGAATTTCCAGCTCACTGCACATGTTCAAAAAATTTTCTGTGTGAAATCAATAGCAGTAATAAACAATAGAAAATACACAACAACAGATCTGAGCGAGCAAAAACAACAAAAACAACCAGAGTATTAGCATGCACCCTCCAGTCCTTCCAACTGCAAACGGAGATCTCCTTATACTGGTCACAGTCTTGGAAGGTAAAAGAGCCAGAGAGGGAACTATGGATACATCTTTCACAAACCACGCTTAACAGCAACGACTGAGATCTCCTTCTACTGCCTCAGTCCTGAACATCCTGACAATTATGCCAGAACTTTTATCTTTTTACCATCCACGTTCGCCTTTTACTATCAACGGCATGCCAAACTGACTTTGTCACTAACACGAGTCTCTGAAATGCGCATTGATGCAAATACTGACGTAACATAGTTCCAATCCTTGAATTCGTGTGGGATACATCTTGGTATCTAAGTGAAATAAAAAATGTAATCCACCACGAAAGTAAACAAAAAAAAATAAAAAAATAAAAATAAAAAAAAACAGTAGAGGTTGTCTCATAACTTAACCCTTTGACTCGCGCACCCTATCCCCCAACTGCATAAACTTAACCTTTTGATTCCCTCACCCTATTCACCAGCTTCTTGCAGGAAGCTGGTGGAATCGGTGAAGGAATCAAAAGGTTAAGTTTTTGCTTTGCTAGTATGGTTGGCAATGGTGGATGCTGATGGACAGGGCACGGGAGTCAAAGGGTTAAGCTTTCACTATGGAGTGTGATGACAGAGAAAGCAAGTCAATCTCTGTAGGCCAGCAAAATAAGGGCCGTTCCCTTCTCTTCTCCTCAGCTGCTTTACTTTCTCCGTCCCTGAAGAGGAACAAGTACCAATTTATAGCTGGGTGGACTGGGGCGGTGTACGCAAGCCTGGGGACGAACACCTGGTCACCCATCCACTTGGCAACAACGCTCGGTAACGCTTATCTTTTCGAGCTTTCAATAGCTGGTGTCCTAGCACTACGCTCATCTGTCCCCAAACGCTACTACATCTACACAGTGATGTTCCACTTCAAACCAGTGCTGCATGCCTCACCAACACAACCCACTTACTCAAAGGCAGGCGTCTCCTGCGTTTGTGGTCGCTCCCTGTGGTGTTCAAGTGGTGACCGTTTTAGTATAGCATCAAATACAAGTTGAGACTGCATATGGAGTGAGTGAGTGTGTGTGTGTGTGTGTGTGTGTGTGTGTGTGTGTGTGTGTGTGTGTGTGTGTGTGTGTGTGCGTGTGTTTGTGTATGTGTGTGTGTGTGTGCGTGTGCAAGCGTGCATGTGTGTGCACGTACACACGAGCGCATGTGTGCATGTGCGTGCGTGCATGTATGCATGTGAGCCGTGTGTGTGTGTGTTTGTCTGCACACGTGTGTGTGTGTGTGTGTGTGTGTGTGTGTTGTGTTGTGTGTGTGTGTGTGTGTGTGTGTGTGGCGTGTGTGTGTGACTGCACGTGTGTGCGTGTGTGTTTTTATGTGCAAAACAGAGGTAGGAGAACATAAGAAAAGAGAATTAAACAGAGAGAGCAAAACACTTTTAGACTATGTGTTTGAGTGGTTTGCAAGTGCACTCTTGTCTCCCTCCCCCCCCTCTCTCTCTCTCTCTTCTCTCTTGTCTCTCTCCTCTCTCTCCTCTCTCTCTCTCTCTCTCTCTCTCTCTCTCTCTCTCTTCCTGTATCTGTCCCGGTCCCAAAACAACAGCAACAAACCCCAATCTCTTTAAACATATTTCTTTCCAACAAATAACACCAAAATATAGTGATTATCAGTATCACAGTAGTACTGCACACATTCATAAACATAAACGTATGATTTTAACTGACATGCTCAAAAACAGTCCTTGATATTTCAAAAAGCCTGAAACACTTAGTGATATTTTAACCCTTTGACTCCCACACCCTGTCCACAAACTGCAAGACCTTAATCCTTTGACTCCATCACCCAATCCACCAGCTTCATATAGGAAGCTGGTGGATAGGATTACGGGAGTCACAGGGTTAAGTTTTTGTTTTGCCAGCATGGTTGGCAATGCAGGATGCTGGTAGACAAGGTACGGGAGTCAAAACGTTAAAAAAAAAAAAACACCAAATCTCAAATCTCAAGCGATACCAACTGAACGTGTTACTCATGAAGATCCAATGCATGATCTCAAAATACACCAATGGGGAAGACAGTAGGTCTAATGCAAGATCTGAATGTACACTAACAGTGAAGATGTGGGGAGGATATAGAGGTGTTGAAATAATGCAGGAACAACGGACTAGCTTAACGATCAACAAACGACTCTGATACAAAAATCCTACAGGTGTAGCTCTCATTTATGTGAGCTAACAGAGGAACTAAGGGGACCTGACAGGCGTCAGAGTGGGAAGATAATGATGCAAACAAGCTGGGGAAAGTAGAAAGGTGCTGAAAGCTGGTTTGCCTACAGGATATGTAGAAACTTGCTCTCCACACACATGATAGTGAAGTGTGATCTACATGTATATGATCAGGGCTCCCATTAATTCATCTATGAGCATCCCTGGCTCTCTTTGATGATGAGGGATGCAGGGCGATGCACTACAATCCCCAGAGCTATCCTAGCAGTTTCCAGATCAGATACAGAACTCCTGATTACGTACAGATTCCGTAATCAGGTCAACAGAAATAATTCCCCATTATAACTAACCCTTTGTCTTCCACACCCCATCCACCAGCTGCAAAAACTTAACCCCTTTGACTCCCTCACCCTATCCACCGGCTTCTTGACAGGAAGCTGGTGGATAGGGTGAAGGAGTCAAATGGGTCATCGCAGGATGCTAGTGGACAGGGTGAGGGAGTCAAAGGGTGAAATCACCAACAGAAATACAGCAAATGAGATGTGTGCGTGGAAGTCTCCCTTCATTACCGTGCCCATCCAACTTTTTTGTCTAACCACTGCCAGTCTTGGCATTTCCTGTATCTGGTTACATTATGTATATTGTCAGGGTGGGCCCTCTATTTCAGTTCCAGTTTCAGTTTCTCAAGATGACGTCTCTGCCCTCAGAATGAATTCTATATGCACTAACATCACAGGTGCCATGTGTACGGTCATCATGGCACAAGCCTTAAGCCTGCACATAGTTCTGGTGAGATCCATAGTTCTAGTGAGATCTATAGTTCTAGTGAGATCCCCAACCACCAGCCTAATCAGGCAGTCCCACAGATCCCCTTTGAATCAGTTCTAATGAGAGCCCTGATGATCAATATAAAGGATGCTGTGTGGCTACATGTACATGCAGAATGTGCAGATGCTACAATGCTATGATTGCAGGGTTTCCCCAACACCGGTGTATAGACAACAGTTCTGAAACTACACGCACACACACAGAACAGGCTGAAACTTTTTTTCCCTACAGTACAAAGTGTGCTGAAACTACGTCCACATAATAAGTGCTGAAACTACGTACACATAATCAGACTGCTGAAACTACGTCCACATAATCAGACTGCTGAAACTACGTCCACATAATCAGACTGCTGAAACTACGTCCACATAATCAGACTGCTGAAACTACGTCCACATAATCAGACTGCTGAAAACTACGTACCCACATAATCAGACTGCTGAAACTACGTCCACATAATTAGACTGCTGAAACTACATATTACGTCACTAATCAGACTGCGAAACTACGTCACATGATTAGCGTGCTGAAACTCATCCACATAATTGGTATAATTAGATCTGCGAACCAGAACGGTGTACGTGCAGACTAGCAAGGTAAAGGTTTTGCAATCCTGAAAGGCTGAGGAAGTGAGGCGTAGAACCTCAAATTCTTGAGGTGGTCTAGAGACCTCAATTCTTAAGGTGTAGAGACTTCCAATCTGAGTGGTGTAGACCTCAATTTTTTGAGGTGGTAGAGACTTCAAATTCTTGAGGTGGTCTAGAGACCTCAAATTCTTGAGATGATAGAGACCTCAAATTCTTGAGGTGGTAGAGACCTCAAATTTTGTTCATCATTATGATGGCAAAGGCCCATCTCTTCTGCCTGGCATCTCTTGCCTCATGAACCCTCAGGTACCCATTCATAGGGTTGATCAGAGGCTTCTTGAATAAAGTTTCTCTCAAACCCGATTCACACTCAACGCAAATATGTACAGGAAGACCGAAGGCGGGATCTCTATGTCTACGTCACCAAGGGCTGAGCAGACTTAAGCATGCCCTGATGTACATCTATCACTCCAAACTAGGACTGCATGCTCATCTCGTCTGACAACCAACTTACTCTGCAGGAGCTGATTCCTGTTCTTGCTGCTGCTGTTCCCTGTGGTGTTCCATAGTGCCCATTACGGTACAACATCAAATGCAAGTGACAAAACTTTCTTAGGATTTTCTTTCAACGTGGAAGCGCATGAACCATTAGAAAACTTCAGGAACTATTAACCAAGAATTTTGTGATGCTGTCATGTGCGAAGTGCATTATATTGTCTACACGTTCATCTTCAAAACATTTTATCACTTATGTATATTTACATCACTAATATCTGAACTATAATAGAGAAGTAAAGTTTGTTTTGCACGTATACTAACTAGCTGTAAAACATCTTTCTTTTGAGTCTGGAAGGAAAGAACTGTTGATACAAGGTGGAAAATTCATGACAGTTGAATGTACATTCCCCAAGCCAACTGTATGACTGTAAAAAAAGCAATTTGTCTGTTGTTTTTGATTTAAATGATCAGAAAATGACAATGAGACAGAAGAATACAAGATTTGCCAGTCTGTCTGTATTCTGCTCATTTTCACATGCACACCTCTCTGATATGATGCCTTCACGTCTAAAAGCTTACTCTACCAGTTTCAAAATGAAAGTGAAAAGCAGAAAGTCAAACTCTGCTTGAAATTTGACAACTAAAAACACTATCTCCCTGTCTTGCACCTTTGTCTGCTTCGCTTAAATCAGTCCACAGCTTATGAAAGGTTTCAGATGTGAGATATAACAATGACACTATTCTGTTTACGAAAGGTTTCAAAAACACACCTTCACAGCTGCAGACTGAGGTCTGATAATAGGGAAAATGCACAACAAATCTTCATCATTATAATTGTGAGGTAACATAAAAAAATTTAAAAAAATTATCGCCGTGACTGTGGTAAAACATAAAATGCATTGAAACAAATGTCCATTGTTGTAACTGTGAGGCAACGTCAAATGCAGCAAACCAAACGCTCACTGTCATTACTGCGATCCAACATAAATGGCATAAACAGGCAGTCCCGTGTCATAAATGTGGGGCAACATAAAATGCATCAAAACAAACGTCCATTGTTGTAACTGCAGCGTAACATAAACTGTATCAAAAGTTTACTGTCGTAACTGCTGGTGTAACATAAACTGTAACAATACACCACATAAACTGTAACAAAACACCAACACCACATAAACTGTAACAAAACAAACATTTACTGTCGTAATTGTGGTGTAACATAAACGGCATGAAAACAAACGTCCATTGTCGTAACTGCTGGTGTAACATAAACTGTAACAAACACCCCATAAACTGTAACAAAACAAACGTCCATTGTTGTAACTGCTGGTGTAACATAAACTGTAACAAAACACCACATGAACTGTAACAAAACAAACGTTTACTGTCGTAACTGTAGTGTAACATAAACTGTAACAAAACACCACATGAACTGTAACAAAACAAACGTTTACTGTCGTAACTGTAGTGTAACATAAACTGTAACAAAACACCACATGAAACTGTAACAAAACAAACGTTTCCTGTCGTAACTGTGGTGTAACATAAACTGTAACAAAACAAACGTTTCCTGTCGTAATTGTGGTGTAACATAAACTGTAACAAAACAAACGTTTAATGTCGTAACTGTAGTGTAACATAAACTGTAACAATATCCACATAAACTGTAACAAAACAAACGTTTACTGTCGTAACTGCTGGTGTAACATATAAACTGTAACAATACACCACATAAACTGTAACAAAACAAACGTTTACTGTCGTAACTGTAGTGTAACATAAACTGTAACAAAACAAACGTTTACTGTCGTAACTGTGGTGCAACATAAACTGTAACAAAACAAACGTTTCCTGTCGTAACTGTGGTGTAACATAAACTGTAACAAAACAAACGTTTCCTGTCGTAATTGTGGTGTAACATAAACTGTAACAAAACAAACGTTTCCTGTCGTAATTGTGGTGTAACGTAAACTGCAACAAGACAAACGTTTATTGTCGTAACTGTAGGGTAACATAAATAGCATTAAAAAGCGTTTAGTGCCGTAAGTGTGATATAACATCAGATGCATCAAAACAAAAGGTTACTGTTGTTAACTGTTGTGTAACACAAAATGCATAAAAATAAAAATCCATTGTCGTAATTGTGAAGCAACAGAAAATGCATGGAAACAAACATCCATTGTTGTAACAGTGGTTTAACATAAAATTCATAAAATGAAACACTCATGGTCGTACCTGTGGTGCAACATAAACTGCATAAAAAGAAACGCTGATCATCATAAAAATAAATCACGGTAGAATTATGCACCACCCAGCCAAAGGCTCAAGGCATTTTACGGCTACAGAAAATTTATGCATCGAACAACTAGGGATACATAACATTACACACATTCACAGCTACAAAACCAAAGATTTTCAAACGTGGCACAACTTAACATACAAACACTCGTCACTGTCGTAAAATGAGATACAAAATGAATAAAAAGCATACTTTTAAAACATCCCTTCGTTGTGATAAAGTGTGCTGCAATAACTGAATTTCATGTAAAACATTCCTTCGTTGTGATAAAGTGTGCTGCAATAACTGAATTTCATGTAAAACATTCCTTCGTTGTGATAAAGTGTGCTGCAATAACTGAATTTCATGTAAAACATTCCTTCGTTGTGATAAAGTGTGCTGCAATAACTGAATTTCATGTAAAACATTCCTTCGTTGTGACAAAGTGTGCTGCAATAACTGAATTTCATGTAAAACATTCCTTCGTTGTGATAAAGTGTGCTGCAATAACTGAATTTCATGTCAAAAATCCCTTCGTTGTGACAAAGTGTGCTGCAATAACTGAATGTCATGTCAAAAATCCCTTCGTTGTGACAAAGTGTGCTGCAATAACTGAATTTCATGTGCTGTTTCCTGTGACAACGTTCAGGGACACACTGGCACAGGTGAAAATGGAACTAGAATTATAATTAAAAATATACTCACTCATCCATAGGAGTATCTCTGAAAATGAAAACACAAATACACACATAAACAACATTGACAACATTGACAGAGAAACGCGTGCATGCACACATGCAAGCACCCACAAACACAGCACTGATACACACGCACAAAATACACCCACAGGAGATAGCATTCTGTGCACGCGCTACGTACATACGCACACATATTTCTCTTTCAGAAAGATAATGCTTCTGCGGACATACTGTTTTGCTCGCAACGCATCCCTACCCTGACACATGTAAATACAAGCATGCACACACACATTGAAAAAAGAAAAGGTGGAAAAAAAAGAGAAAGAAATACAAACAAAAACAAATAATTGATGATTTTTTTTTTTTTTTTTTTTTGGGGGGGGGGGGGTACATTTTGGGTTACCACGACCGAAACTACAGATCTTGCCAGTGCATATGATCTTGCGCAGGCTCAGGGAGTCTGCCAGATAATTGCTGACAGATTTGGATGGAGCGCATATGGAGTTGTCTAAGTGTGAGAAATCCTAGAACAAACTTAACTCCAAACTACAGCCAATTCCGAACTGCAGTTTAACAACAATAATAAAAAAAAATTTAAAAAAAATTTTTTTTTAACTTTCTAATGGATTGTTAACTTTTTTTTTTTTTTTTTTTTTTTGCATTCCAGTTTTTCTCTATTGTACGCACGCACATCATTTTTACCCACACCTCGCGGGCTGTATGTTGCTGCAGTCTGCATGATCCATCTTCGGTGGACACGGATGCTGGGTGTTTTCATGTTTGCAAAAGCCAGCGACTGACATGATTCAGGGTCTTTAACCGTGTGTAATTTGTTAATCTGCATGCGTGTACACACGAAACGAAGAGGGTCTGGGCACTGACCAGTTAGCACACACGTCGTGACCCGGGAGATCGGAAAAATCACCCTTCACCCGTCACGCAGAAAAGTCTTGGTGGATCCACCCAGGACCTTCCATTTGGATTTCCGACATTCACTTAATGGACTAACCGCGTCTGTTGAATTTTATTAAAATCTGACATAAATAGCTGAGATATTGGTGCAGCAGCATGATTCTCATGATTTGTTTGGACTGTGACCCCCCAATTGAGTCTGGTCCAACAAAGTAAGCATTTGCAAAATTCTACTTTCTAAAGGAAATCTCCAGCTTTCACTTATTTTGTTAGGGTCCTGGGCAATGAAACAGCTGAGAAATCTGTGTGTGGGTTGGTACTGTATGAGTGGTGACACTGTGGTCCTGAAACTACGCATGTAATTTCACGCTTGTGTGTGTGTGTGTGTGTGTGTGTGTGTGTGTGTGGTGTGGTGTGGTGTGGTGTGTGTGTGTGTGTGTGTGTGTGTGTGCTGTGCGTGCGTGCGTGCGTGCGTGCGTGCGTGCGTGCGTTGTGTGTGTGTGCACATGCACGGGTGCACGCTTATGTGTCTGTTTATGTGTGTGTGTGCATTTGCACGTACGTGTGTGTGCTTGTGTATGTGCGGGTGTGTGCGAACGCATGAATGCATGTGTTTTAGAATAATAGGGAGGCATGAATACTCGTAACGTTTGATAGTTTAATGTCAGAAATTACTGCTACAGAATTTGATTGATTAATCAACAGATTGATTTTGTTCTCTTTCAATCCATGCATCTGATAACCAGTAAATCATTTCTTTTCGAGAGATAATAAACGTGACTTGACTTATGGCTTTGACCTGACCTATAATTTCGCATCACGAAATAATAAGTTGACTTGATAATTTGGCTTGATTGACAAATACTTTCTCACTGAAAGATGATAAATATTTGACTTGACACACATTTTGTCACTGAGAGATGATATATTTGGCTTGATTTGACATATGTTTTCTCAATGAGAGATTATGAATTTGGCTTGTCATATATTTTCCCACTGACAGAATATAAAGTTGGCTTGACTTGACATATTTTCTCATTAAGAGATGATAAATTCGGCTTGAGTTGACATATGATTTCTCATTAAGAGATGATAAATTTGGCAAGACTTGACATGTGATTTCTCACTGAAAGATGATATCGTTGACCTGACTCCACATAAATTGATTTGATATACAATTTCTCACCAAGAGATGATAAAGTTGACGACTTCATTTAACTTGATCTGACATAGATTTTCTCACTATGAGATGATAAAGTCGACCTGACTTCATTGAACTTGATCTGACCTATAATTTCTCATTGAGAGATAATAAAGCTGATTTGACATATAATTCCTCAAAGAGCAATAATAAATAATATAGTTGACTTAACCTTTTTTGATTTCTCATCATGAGATAATTAAGCTGACTTGACATAATTTCTCAATCTGTTATAATTTCTCGATGTAAGATAAACAAGTCGACTTGATTTGACTTGACATATAATTTCTCACTGAGATATTAAAGTTGACTTGACTTGATTTGACTTGATATATATATACAATTTCAGAGAGATAATAGTCTTAATTTGAGTTGACTTGACTTGACATAGAATTTTTCATTGAGAGATAATAAAAGAAGACTTGATCTGTAATAAAACTGACTTGACTTTATTTGACTTGACTTATTTACTTGACATACAATTTCACACTGAGATATAATAAAGCTGATTTGACTTTGCTTTAAGCTGACATATAATTTCTCAAAGAGAGTAAATGAATTTGGCATATAGATTTTTTTATTGAAAGATAACAAAGTTGACTAGACACATTTTCCTCTCAGACCATCAGACGGACACACACACATACACAGACACAATATCAAACAATTTTCCTTTAAAAACAAGGCCTAATAACACCGTCAGCGAATGCAATCACGTATACTAATACAGTGTTAAAAAAACAAAACAAAAGAAACAGAAAAGGCAAAAATGTTAAAAAGAAAAAAGTAATAGAAAAGGAACAGAAAAAAAAGGCAAAGAACCATAATACAACACAATCAAACACAACACTACACAACACAACACAACTAACATGACAAATCAAAACAATAAGACCAGACACAACACAACCACAACACGACACAACACAACCATCACAACGAAATGAAAACACAACATGACAAGACCAAACATGACAAAACCAAAACCAAACACAACACAACATGACCCAACACAACACCACACAAGACAACAGAACCAACACGATAAATCAAAACACAACAAGACAAGACTACAACGATACAACACGAAACAAAAATAAACAAAAGGAGACTTACACTTCGTCGTCCGCCATCTTGGTGTAGGCTGCTAGTCAACGGACAGAAAAGCTGCACACAGACAAACAAACAAAAAAAAGCAATAAGCATTTTATAATACCAAAGGAAGTAAGAGGGAAACAGGGAGAATTATAAATATCAACTAAGTAACATAACTCTTGAGAGTCACGGAGTTATCTCCCATGTAGAATTTCTCAAACCCAACACAGTTTGCGCTACCCATTCAGCTAGCATAGACGCAGCCACAGCATTGAGGAATGTTCTGAGCTTACCACTTTATGCTTTGTGGCTGCGTCTATGCTAGCTGAATGGGTAGCGCAAACTGTGTTGGGTTTTGAGAAATTCTACATGGGAGATAACTCCGTGACTCTCAAGAGTTAAGCATTTTATAGTCCACCTACACAATTCTTACTTTACATACTGCACACTACACCATTAACATGTAGAATTTTATATTCCACCTACACAATTCTTATTACACCATTAGCATGTAGAATTTTATATTCCACCTACATAATTCTTACTTTACATACTACACATTACACCATTACCATGTAGAATTTTATATTCCACCTACACAATTCTTACTTTACATACTGCACATTTCCACCATTACCATGTAGATTTTTCTATTCCACCTACACAATTCTTACTTTACATACTGCACATTTCCACCATTAACATGTAGAATTTTATATTCCACCTACATAATTCTTACTTTACATACTGCACATTACACCATTAGCATGTAGAATTTTATATTCCACCTACACAATTCTTACTTACATATTGCACATTACACAATTAACATGTAGAATTTTATATTCCACCTACACAATTCTTACTTTACATACTGTACATTACACCATTACCATGTGGAATTTTATATTCCACCTACACAATTCTTACTTACATATTGCACATTACACCATTAACATGTAGAATTTTATATTCCACCTACACAATTCTTACTTACATATTGCACATTACACCATTAACATGTAGAATTTTATATTCCACCTACACAATTCTTACTTTACATACTGCACATTACACCATTACCATGTAGAATTTTATATTCCACCTACACAATTCTTACTTTACATACTGCACATTACACCATTACCATGTAGAATTTTATATTCCACCTACACAATTCTTACTTTACATACTGCACATTACACCATTACCATGTAGAATTTTATATTCCACCTACACAATTCTTACTTTACATACTGCACATTACACCATTACCATGTAGAATTTTATATTCCACCTACACAATTCTTACTTTACATACTGCACATTACACCATTACCATGTAGAATTTTATATTCCACCTACACAATTCTTACTTTACATACTGCACATTACACCATTAACATGTAGAATTTTATATTCCACCTACACAATTTTTACTTTACATATTGCACATTACACCATTACCATGTAGAATTTTATATTCCACCTACACAATTCTTACTTTACATACTGCACATTACACCATTACCATGTAGAATTTTATATTCCACCTACACAATTCTTACTTTACATACTGCACATTACACCATTACCATGTAGAATTTTATATTCCACCTACACAATTTTTATTACACCATTACCATGTAGAATTTTATATTCCACCTACACAATTTTTATTACACCATTACCATGGAGAATTTTATATTCCACCTACACAATTCTTATTACACCATTACCATGGAGAATTTTATATTCCACCTACACAATTCTTATTACACCATTAACATGTAGAATTTTATATTCCACTTACACAATTCTTATTACACCATTACCATGTAGAATTTTATATTCCACCTACACAATTTTTATTACACCATTAACATGTAGAATTTTATATTCCACCTACACAATTCTTATTACACCATTACCATGGAGAATTTTATATTCCACCTACACAATTCTTATTACACCATTAGCATGGAGAATTTTATATTCCACCTACACAATTTTTATTACACCATTAACATGTAGAATTTTATATTCCACCTACACAATTTTTATTACACCATTAACATGTAGAATTTTATATTCCACCTACACAATTTTTATTACACCATTAACATGTAGAATTTTATATTCCACCTACACAATTTTTATTACACCATTACCATGTAGAATTTTATATTCCACCTACACAATTTTTATTACACCATTAACATGTAGAATTTTATATTCCACCTACACAATTCTTACTTTACATACTGCACATTACACCATTACCATGTAGAATTTTATATTCCACCTACACAATTCTTACTTTACATACTGCACATTACACCATTACCATGTAGAATTTTACAGTCCACCTACACAATTCTTATTACACCATTACCATGTAGAATTTTACAGTCCACCTACACAATTCTTACTTTACATACTGCACATTACACCATTACCATGTAGAATTTTATATTCCACCTACACAATTCTTACTTACATACTGCACATTACACCATTACCATGTAGAATTTTATATTCCACCTACACAATTCTTACTTTACATACTGCACATTACACCATTACCATGTAGAATTTTATATTCCACCTACACAATTCTTACTTTACATACTGCACATTCCACCATTACCATGTAGAATTTTACAGTCCACCTACACAATTCTTACTTTACATACTGCACATTACACCATTACCATGTAGAATTTTACAGTACACCTACACAATTCTTACTTTACATACTGCACATTACGCCATTAACATGTAGATTAGCAATGAACA
>JAPXFY010000024.1:57698815-57706315 GCA_030674185.1 Monoplex corrugatus
ATCCTCGGCAAAATTCTGCAGAAAAAAAACTCTGTCATTCATAAACAAAACCACACACAGTCAAGACAAAAGAGAAAAAGAAAAAAATATGGGTGTCACTGTACGATAGCAACACGCTCGCTCAGTGAGTCAGTCCAAAGCAGCCCAAATTTCACACAATAAATCCATCGTGACAAATAGAAATGTGTGACAGTATCAAATACCATATACAGACTGAAAGAAAACGTTGACAATTACCAAACGCCACAAATACTGTATAGGCCTACAGACAAAAAGAATTATGTGACAATACCAAATACCACAAATACCATACAGAGACATAAAGAAATCTGTGATACTGTCAAATACCACAAATACCATACACAGACATAAAGAAATCTGTGACAATACCAAATACCAATCTCTCTTACTTCAGAAAGACTCTTTGTCAGTGAACTGTAGTTATACTGTAGCATGAAGGCTTACAACCTTCAAGAACTGATATACAATACAGGCTACTTCAACAAAACATGTGGTGTGTGTGTGTGTGTGTGTGTGTGTGTGTGTGTGTGTGTGTGTGTGTGTTAGTGTGTGTGTGTGTGTATGTGTGTGTGTGTGTATGTGTGTGTGTGGTGTTAGTATGTGTGTGTTAGTGTTAGTGTGTGTGTGTGTGTGTTAGTGTGTGTGTGTTAGTTAATGTGTGTGTGTTAGTGTTAGTGTGTGTGTGTGTACATGTGTGTGTATGTGTGTGTGTGTTAGTGTGTGTGTTAGTGTTAGTGTTAGTGTGTGTGTGTGTGTGTGTTGTACATGTGTGTGTGTATGTCTGCGTGTGTGTCTGTGTGTGTATGTGTGTGTGTTAGTATGTATGTGTGTGTGTGTGTGTGTATGTGTGTGTGTGTGTGTGTGTGTGTGTGTGTGTGTGTGTGTGTGTGTGTGTGTGTGTGTGTGTGTAAGAGTGTGTCTGTATGTTTCTACTACACATATGTTTAACAAACTGAGCTAAGAGGCCACGAAATCAACCCCAGTCGATGACCCTAACACCTCATTGACTCTAACACCTGCTTTTACTTAAGCCTTTACTTTCCTCTACTCTCCTGATAAGCCCTTGTTACATTTTCCTCTCCCCTTGGTTCCTGGAATGCCAGACCTAGCTCGTTGCCATAGCGATAACAGATCTCTGACACATGGAAGCAGGCTGCCTGCATGCCTCACTCCAACACAAGATGCAATTAGATGACGACTGGCAGAGGTGAGACATCTTGTCTACCTGTTGGCTTGGTGCAGCTAGCTGTGTTAAGGATCAGTAGATGTAGCCAAAACGTGCCAAAGACAAAAACGTTTCATTTTCTTCTTCTTCTTCTTCTTCTTCTTCTTCTTCTTCTTCTTCTTCTTCTTCTTCCTCTTCTTCTCCTTCTTTTTTTCTTTTTCTCCTTGCTCTTCTTCTGCTTCTCCTTTTTTTTTGTTTTGATGTGTGGATGCATTGTTTTGCCCACACTGTCTATGTGGCATATTATTGTATAATCTACATACTCCATCGTAAGTGGGGTGTTTTCGTTTCCATAAGCCAGCCACTGGCATGAGTTACTAGATCTTTACCATGCATATTTCTTGTTCTACGTGTATATATATGTACAAGCAGGGGGGTTACGATCGTGGGCTCAAATCCCAGGGTGCGCTACATTCAAACTGGCCTTCTCACTGTCCCATCTTAACATCATTGTTGTTCTGGTGGTGTCAGTATAGGATTAGATAAGTCCCATTTTCCCCACTTCCCTGGGATAGTTGTCCCTGTCGGCCATATCACCTGAGGTGGGTGTCAAGGTGAAAACTGAACCAAATCAATTAATCAGTTAGTGGTCAGTTATTAGCACTGAGGGGAGTGCAGTGGTAGATAAGAAACCTCAAGGCAAGAATGTAGCAGCCAGTATATAACCCTGAACTGTTGCGGTCATGAATGCACAACCTTGGGGAATGCAGTTTTTAGTCAGTGTATGACCTTGAGGGAAGATTGTAGTTTTTAGTCAGTGTATGATCTTATGAGAAGACTGCAGTTTTTAATAAGAGTATGACCTTGAGGGAAGACTGCAGTTTTTAGTCAGTGTATGACCTTGAGGGAAGACTGCATTTTTTTGTCAGAGTATGACCTTGAGGGAAGAATGCAGTTTTTAGTCAGTGTATGACCTTGTGGGAAGAATGCGGTTTTTAGTCAGTGTATGACCTTGAAGAAAGAACGCAGTTTTCAATCAGTGTATGACCTTGAGAGAAGACTGCACTTTTTAGTCTGTGTATGACCTTGAGGGAATAGTGAATTTTTTAGTCAGTATATGACCTTGAGGGAAGAATAAAGGTTTTAGTCAGTATATGACCTTGAGGGAAGAATGAAGTTTTTAGTCAGAGTATGACCTTGAGAGAAGAACGCAGTTTTCAATCAGTGTATGACCTTGAGTGACGACTGCAGTTTTTAGCCTGTGCATGACCTTGTGGATGAATGAAGTTTTTAGTCAGTTATTGACCTTGAGGGAAGAATGCAGGCTTTAGTCTGTATATGACCTTGAGGGAAGACTGCAGTTTTTAGTCAGTGCATGACTGTATGACCTTGAGGGAAGAATGAAGTTTTTAGTCAGTGTATGACCTTGAGGGAAGAATAGAATTTTTAGTCAGTGCATAACTTGAAGGAAGAATGTAGCAGTCAGCGTATAACCTTGAGGGAAGAATGCAGTTTTTACTAAGCGTATATTCTCTCTAAGAATAGGGTGCAGGAGTCAAACAATTAAAGATCCTGCCACCCATTTTTGTATTCGGTAGCTTATCGTGAAAACACGTAAACACCCAACACACACGCCCACCAGAAAAAGAATATACAGACTGCGTAGCCAGTCAACGCCTGCATAGTGTATGTAAGCCAAACAACATGCACACACGCACCCAAGAAAGAGGAAAAGCAACACTGGTTGGAAGAGCGGGGGGGGGGGGGGGGGGGGGAGACAGTTCATGGGGGTGGGGGATGATAGTAGCAGCATTGGGTTAGCAATCCACCCAGGTGGGCTTATCGTTCTTCTAGTTCCTCAGGCAAAAAAGCTTACGGTACCTCGCTAAAGGAAGCATTCATCTTCTAATTCAAGCCGATTTGGCAACAAGGATTTTCGCGTCGTTTCACGCGTGGGCAGGGAGCCAACCAATTTTCTGATAAAAGCAAGGAGGAGAATGATGGAGGAGGGTGGGGGGGGTGGGTTTCAGCTAAGGGATGCAGGGCCTCCTAGATGGTTCAGACCCATTTTCTGGGTACGGTAGTACGTGAGACTGTATCTCTGGTTGTTGCTGTGTTCTGTGGCCAGGGTATCTGACCATCAATTACAGTGGTCAATTTTCCGTTGATGGATTCGATTTGCGCTACCTTACGAAAGTAGGCCCCTACTTTCATTTAACCCTTTGACTCCCGCACCCTTTCCACCAACTGCAAAAAGAATTAACCCTTCGAATCCCTCACCCTATCCACCAGCTTCCTGTAGGAAGTTGGTGTGTAGGGTGAGGGAGTGCGAAGGGTTATGTTTTTTTTTCGGTTTTTTTTTTTGCTTTGCTAGCATGCTTAACAATGCAGGTGGACAGGATGCGGAAGTAAAAGGGTTAAAGAAGCAGTTTGCTGGCCCCTTTGTTAAAATACATTTTTGCGGAAGTCACAGGGTTAAAGAAGCAGTTTGCTGGCCCCTTTGTTAAAATACATTTTTGCGGAAGTAAACGGGTTAAAGAAGCAGTTTGCTGGCCCCTTTGTTACAATATATTTTTGCGGAAGTCACAGGGTTAAAGAAGCAGTTTGCTGGCCCCTTTGTTACAATATATTTTTGCGGAAGTCACAGGGTTAAAGAAGCAGTTTGCTGGCCCCTTTGTTAAAATAGATTTTTGCGGAAGTAAAAGGGTTAAAGAAGTAGTTTGCGGGCCCCTTTGTTAAAATAGATTCTTATTTCTCCATTCTGTTGGACGGTTTGTTTAAACTAAATTCGTATTGAACGTTTAACTAAATTTGTATTGAACCATTCTGTTGATCATTATATTTAAATAAATTCGTATTAGACCACTCTGTTGGCTATTTTCTTTAACAGAATTAGTCTTACATCATACTGTTGGTCGTTTTGTTTAAACATATTCCTATTACACCGATTCTGTCCTCCATTTTGTTGAAATGAATTGAACTTAAACCATTCTCAGTGTTGGCCGTTTTGTTTCACTAAATTTTGCTTCACCATTCTGCTGGTTAAACTAGAAGAAGACCCTGGATTAAAGGTTGGAGGGAAAATGATAAACAACATTCGGTACGCAGATGGCACCGTGCTAATTGCAGAAAATGAAAGGGACCTACAAAACCTTGTGAATATACTAGAAACAGAAAGCAAAGATAAGGGGTTGGAATTAAACAGCAGGAAGACTGAAGTCATGGTGATCAGTCAAAAACATGAAATCCCCTCATGAAAAAAAACAACAAATGGCACAACCTTGACACAGGTTAATAAGTTCAAATACCTGGGAACGGTCATTTCATCAGACGGCAGATGCACATCGGAAATAGCTGGCAGAATCGGCCAAGCCAAAACAGCATTCAAGAAGATGACAAGCATTCTTACCAACAAATGCCTATCAATTAACATCAGAAAGAGAGTCCTTGAATGTTATATAGAACCAATACTGTTGTACGGATGCGAGGCGTGGACAGTCAGCAAGCAAAGCCAGAGCAGGATCGAGGCAGCCCAGATGTGGTTTCTCAGAAGAATGTTGAGAGTTCCATGGACAGCAAAGAAAACAAACGAGACAGTCTTGATGGAGGCAGACACAAATAGATCACTCATAAGGAAGATTAGGAAAAGACAAGCAGCATTTATAGACCATTTTATGAGGAAGGAGGATTTGGAGCACCTGGTAACAACAGGAAAGCTGGAGGGAAAGAGAGCACCGGGTAGACCCAGGGAGAAAATGCTGGACGGACTTGCAGAGTGGCTGGGGACGAGGGGGGTGGGAGAGATGCTAGGGGCAACGAGAGAGAGAGATGGTTGGAAGTCCATGGTCGCCAACGCCTTGCGGCAGGGCACCTGATGATAATGATGATGCTTATATTAGTGTTGTCTCTCTCCACTGAGAGGGCTGGATGGGGAAAAAGCATTATACAACATGTGCTACACGTTCTTCGAAAAAAAACCTGTTCTTGTTCCAGGTCAACTAAGTGTGCAGACCTGCCAGTGCCTAAACTCCCTTCATGTGTATACTCGTACAGAATATGAAACAGGCACGTTAAAGATCCCGTAAGTCATATCAGTGGCCGTGGTCTTATGGAAACATTAAAGCACCTGGCTTGAAAGCAAACGTGAATTTGAAAGTCAAAGTTTTTTTGGGTTTTTTTCAAACAACTTCTACCGTTGGAAAATGAATCTCTCTCTCTCTCTCTTTCTCTCTCTCTCTCTCTCTCTCTCTCTCTCTCTCTCCTCTCTCTCTCTCCTCTCTCTCTCTCTCTCTCTCTCTCTCTCCACTCCTACTTTTCGAAAATAAAAATACGTTCTTGTTCGCCCCCTCCACTCTCCTCTCTCTCTCTCTCTCTCTCTCTCTCTCTCCTCTCTCTCTCTCTCTCTCTCTCTCCACTCCTACTTACTTCGAAAGTAAAAATGCGTTCTGGATCTCTCCCCCCCCCATTCTCTCTCTCTCTCTCTCTCTCTCTCTCTCTTCTCTCTCTCTCTCTCCCTCTCTCTCGTCTCTCTTCCACTCCTACTCTCGAAATAAAACACGCTCTCTCGTCTCTCCTCTTCTCCTCTCTCTCTCTCTCTCTCTCTCTCTTCTCTTTTCTTTCTCCCTCTCCTCCCTCTCTCTTCCACTCCTACTTTTCGAAAATAAAAATACGTCTCTTTCGTCTCTCTCTCTCCTCCCTCTCTCTCATTCTCTCTCTCTTCTCTCTCTCTCTCTCTCTCTCTCTCCACTCCTCCACCTTTCGAAAGTAAAAATGCTTCTGGATCTCTCCCTCTTCCCCCCTTCTCTCTCTCCCCTCTCTCTCTCTCTCTCTTTCTCTTTCTTTCTCCCTCTCTCTCGCTCTCTTTCCACTCCTACTTTCGAAAATATAAACACCGTTCTCTCTCTCTCTCTCTCTCTCTCTCCTCTCTCTCTCTTCTCTCTCTCTCTCTCTCTCTCTACTCTCTCTCTCTCTCTCTCCTCTCTCTCTCTCTCCTCTTCTCTCTCTCTCTCCACTCCTACTTTTCGAAAATACAAATACGTTCTTGTTCTCCCCCCCCTCCTTCCCCTCTTTCCCTCTCTCTCTCCACCCTACCTTCGAAAGTAAATGCATTCTGTCTCTCCTCTCCCCTCTCTCTCCCCCCTCTCTCTCTCTCTCTTCTCTCTCTCTCCTCTCTTCTCACTCCTACTTCGAAATATAAAATCTTCTCTTCTCTCTCCTCTCCCCCCTCTCTCTCTCCCTCTCTCTCTCTCTCTCCTCTCTCTCTCTCTCTCTCTCTCCCTCTCTCTCTCCTCTCTTTCTCCACTCCTACTTTTCGAAAATATAAAACGTTTCTCTGTCTCTCTCCCCTCCCCTCTCCTCTCTCCTCTCTCTCTCCTCTCCTCTCTCTCTCCCCTCCACTCCTACCTTCGAAAGTAAAAATGCGTTCTGGATCTCTCCCTCTTCCCCCCTCTCTCTCCCCCCCTCTCTCCTCTCTCTCTTTCTCTTTCTTTCTCCCTCTCTCTCGCATCTCTTTCCCTCACTACTTTCGAAAATATAAACACGTTCTCTCTCTCTCTCCCTCTCCTCTCTCTCTCCCCTCTCTCTCTCTCTCTCTCTCCTCTCTCTCTCTCTTCCTCTCCTCTCTCTCTCTCTCTCTCTCCTCTCTCTCCTCTCTCTCTCCTCCACTCCTACTTTTCGAAAATAAAATACGTTCTTGTTCGCCCCCTCCACCTCCTTCTCTCTTCTCTCTCTCTCTCTCTCTCTCTATCTCTCGCTCTCTCTCTCTCTCCACTCCTACCTTCGAAAGTAAAAATGCTTCTGGATCTCTCCCTCTTCCCCCCCATTCTCTCTCCCCCCCCCTCTCTCTCTCTCTTCTCTTTCTTCTCCCTCTCTCTCGCTCTCTTTCCACTCCTACTTTCGAAAATATAAACACGCTCTCTCTCTCTCTCTCTCTCTCTCTCTCTCTCTCTTCTCTCTTCTCTCTCTCTCTCTCTCTCTCCTCTCTCTCTCTCTCTCTCCACTCCTACTTTCGAAAATATAAACACGTTCTCTCTCTTCTCTCTCTCCTCTCTCTCCTCTCTCTCTCTCTCTCTCTCTCTCTCTCTCTCTCTGCTCGCTCTGTCTCTTTTTTCCCCTTCCTTCAGATCTTTGGGCTTTGT
This sequence comes from Monoplex corrugatus, assembly GCA_030674185.1. Classification (NCBI taxonomy): domain Eukaryota; kingdom Metazoa; phylum Mollusca; class Gastropoda; order Littorinimorpha; family Ranellidae; genus Monoplex; species Monoplex corrugatus. The sequence goes on from JAPXFY010000024.1 coordinate 57,706,139, forward strand.
GTATCACTTTGGCCTCATAATACCATGACAGGCAGACTATGACTTATCATGAGGTAGGAGATCTTGGCAGCCAACAGACAAGACCCTGTATGTAAGGGAGAGAAAGCCTTCTGTGTTTTCCTGCTTCTTTACTTTCTTTCCCTTTGTTTATCTGACTGACTCATCTCAACGTTGTGT
>JAPXFY010000024.1:57711315-57728815 GCA_030674185.1 Monoplex corrugatus
AGTCTTATCATAATAATAATAATAATAGCACTACTACTACAACGACTACTATAATAGTAATTATAATAATAATATGATCTGACTTATTCTAGTCTGACTTATTCTGTCATCATGTATACTAGTAGACTTATCAATAATAATAATATACTAATAATGCACTACTAATAGTTATAATAACAATAATGTGATCTGACTAATTCTGACATTATGTCTACAGTAGACTTATCATAGTCATATCATAACAGCCTGAAATTAGTCAAACTGATCGCCGGTCAACTTCACACACACACACACACACACACACACACATCACACACACACACACACACACACACACACACACACACACACACACACACACACACACACACACACACACACACAACACACACACACATTTCATCACGTTTAAACATCTTTCGAACATCAGTGTAAGTCATCTCAAGGTATCACAACAGCTATGATTAGGATCACGTGCTGTACGTTTTGGCTCAAAATCCCTGCTAAAAATATCTTGCTGACACGGTGTTTTTCTACAGAAAGACAGTAAGAGAGAGAGAGTGAGAGAGAGAGAAAGAGAGAAAGGGAACACAGAGAGAGAGAGCAGAGAGGGAACAGAGAGAGAGAGAGAACAGAGAGTGACAGACAGACAGAGAGAGAAAGAGAGAGGGGGAAGAGAGAGAGACACAGAGCGACAGAGGGAGATATTGACACAAGAGAGAGGAGAGGAGAGAGAGAAACACAGAGAGAGACAGACAGACAGACAGACAGACAAGAGACAGAGAGAGATCCAATGGGTTTACCTGGATTACTCTCTATTATTTGCATCAAAATGACTGCTGCGCTCAAGCAGATAGGAAACACACACACATACGCGCAGAGAGAGAGCGAGAGAGACACAGAGAGAGAGACACAGAAGAGAGAGAGAGAGAAGAGAGAGAAGCGAGAGAAAGAAAGAGAGAAGAGAGAGAATCAAAACGAATATTTGATCAAATAAGACAGGCGCAATTTTTTTGGCCAACTGGCCTTTGTCAAGCGTATACAAGACAACAAAAAATAAATGCACAACACTTAGCAGAACAGAGACAGAGACAGAGAGACAGAGATAGAGAGAGACAGAGATACAGAGAGGACAGAGAAGAGAGAGAACAGACAGACAGAGGCAGAGTAAGAGAGAGACAGAGAGAGATACAACGAGTTTACCTGGATTACTCTATTATTTGCATCAGAGAGAGAGAGAGAGAGACTGAGGGATAGAGAGAGACAGAGACAGAGTAAGAGAGACAGAGAGAGATCCAACGATTTTACCTGGGTTACTCTATTATTTGCATCAGAGAGACAGAGAGAGAGGAGAGACAGAGAGAGACAGAGAGAGAGAAATCAAAACGAATATTTGATCAAATAAGAAGGCGCAATTTTTTTAGCCAACTGGGTCTTTGTCAAGCGTATACAAGACAGCAAAGAATAAATGCACAAAACACACACACACACACACACACACACACACACACACACACACACACACACAACACACACACAACACACAACACACACACACACACACACACACACACACACACACACACAACACAAACAAACAAAAAAACAACAACAAACGTGCATTACTTCCCTAACGCGGTATTCAGTAGGAGAAAAGGGCTGATGTGTATTTACTCTTTGTTCTCTTTTATGCATGCTTGACAAAGGCCAGGTGGCTAAAATTTGCACCTGTTTCATTTTGTTACATTAAAGACATGTCTGGATTCTATTTTTGTGATTTTCTGGTTTCTCTCTTTTGTTGTCTATTTATTTTATCTAAGCCCTTTAATTAATAATAATAATAATAATAATTACAATATTTATATAGCACAAAATCTTGATAAAAATCAAATCTAAGCGCTGAACAGACACACACACACCACACACCAACACACCACACACATACACAACACACACACACACACACACACACACACACACACACACACACACACACACACACACACATGGCTATAAATGGGGGGAAAGAAGAAAAGCAACGGAAAATTATAGAGAGCATATTATATACAATTATATATACAATGTGATTCCACTCCGAGCGGAGACAGGCTGCAGAGGGGGTTGAGTGAGGTCAGGATTTTATGCAGAGGAGAAAAGGTGAGTTTATGAGAGCGGACTTGAAGGAGACAAAAATAGGTTGATGACGGACTGAGAGAGGAAGTTTGTTCCAGGAGAGTGGACCAGAAACAGAGAAGGCTCGTGGACCATTCAGTCATTTGTACGATTAAATTCTTTATAAATAAGAGGGAAACAGTAAAGCGGCGGCGTAGCGAAATCTGTGACTCAAATGCCTTGTAACACTGAAACATCCCTTTGACTGTGTGCACTGTGCTGTGCTGTGAGGCATCGCGTTAGACAGACACGCCCCTTTCAGATCTACAGCGAAGCAACTCCGCTTCGTCCTATTGCACTTGCGCCTACTCGTAATAGCACGTTTATCATAAAAGAATAAAATACTGTACAATAACAATAATATACAAGTTATACTATGTTACTATTTCTGCTATTCCCAACATCATATGTTGTTTCATTCGTTCAGTTGTATACTTGTAGAATTTGTGACGAAAGTTTCACTGTTACGTCATCACGGAACAAGCTTGCAACATGAATGAACATAAAATTTGCATGACACGTCACGAGCAGTTCTTATGTTAATGCAGACCTACTTTCTCCACTAGCTATGCTTCGTGTGTTTAGCCCTTGAAACGGTTTTGGCTGGATTACTAAGCCTGAACATACATATGAATTAAATAGTATTCGTTTTAAAAGTGCCAGCTTTTCTGTGTATCTATTACGACATTGTGCCTGTAATATTTCAGAAGGCCTATCACTACAAATTGTGGAAAACGGATACGAAATAACAGGTATACTTGCTGTGTACTGGCAGGCCTACAAGGTAGATTAGGCTGGATTTTATTTCATTCTGAATGTATTTAAATTCATCCAGTTTAAGCCGTGGATACGATAAGTTCAGTAAAACTTGACTACTGGTAACAAGATTACACCACGGGGGGGAGGGGGGGGGGCAACTGTAAGCAGAGTGTAGTAGAATTAACACCAGTTCAGGCTGTAGCGAAAAAGCTGATGCCTGCAGTTTCTTAGTATTATTATCAAGGCTGTACATAAAACTATTTATTTGACTAGCACTAAAACTGATTTTTTTTTACTGTGCATAAGACGTGGAATGTTTCAGTGTTAAAACAATTTAGACCAGGAACCACATTCTACTTATCAGCTAGCATATACTTGGCATACAAGAAGTGAGAACAGATAATAAGCTTACTTAAGGTCATCGAAGGGTAAGTAGATCTATTCTACGTTAAATCATCAATGTTGTAGAACTAATTTTGTTTCCATCGGTGCTGTAAATTCGTACCAATAAGATATACTAAAAGTGTTCTAATTTTATTGGATTTATCGAGCAGTCATAGTATCATTGATCCAGACTCCAAACATGACCATACCTTTTGATCTAAATCAGTGCTGAAACAAGCCTACTAATTCCAACCAAAGTAAGCAGAGAAATATTATTTATGATATAAATCATTATCAAAAGCATTATACGGAATACGCATTCCTGACTTTCATCTGTCTAGATCTAAGATCTAGACGAGTCAAAACGAATCCACTAACTGACTTGATTATCCTGAACTGGGGAGGCCTACACGAACACTGAGGAATATGACATAATGTAAACTTATTACCTACACACACAAACACATTTAACACAACCAGGTTCTAATCACCAGGCCAGCGAGTCACTGAAAACACAAGGTATCATCAAATCATGGGGGAAAAAAGTCGATCTACCTGTTGAAGTGAAGCTGTCGAGGCGGAAGCAGGTAAGGTTGGGAGAGACAGGACGAGAAAGTAAAGCAAGTGACTGGACAACCCACTTACCGTTCTCAGTCGAAACAAGATGGCCGCCGACGCAGGGACTGGAATGTTTGGAGGAGGCCCTGTTCGCTGCTATGGTTGTTTATAGCAGTGCCAGCCACGCTCAGCCTCTGCTGTCTCGTAAACACAGGGGCCGATAGGGGACTTGGGTAACTTTACCTCACTATTCCACAAAAACTAGCCCCGAGTTGGTCCCGCAAATTTCTGTCAGTTAAATTAGAAATAATTTCTCTTTTCGAAAAACTTTGATGCCAATTTCGGGAAATATTTTGAAGAAAATTTACTTAACAAGCTAAATGATCCAACCGACCACCCCTCTCGCGGGTAAATGGACCTGTCCCATGCACGCGCACGCAGCAGAAAGAGGGATTTCCACACGTGCAGCAAGGTAGGTCCCGTCCCCATGCTCCTTTTATAGGCAATAGGTAATCCGAGCGCAAGGCGCACGCGCTGCCTTCTCGTCGCTCTGCAGTAAAGCGAGACGTTGGTAGCGTTTCAGTGCAACAACGAGCTTAGCAAGCCATGCAGGACCTCGCTGGAATCAGCGATGCCAGAAATGATGGAACACGGTACAGAAATAACGCACAGGACCAGTTCGTAAGCTTGCCAGCCTACCATCCCACGCAGGTGAAAATCATTACCAGCACGATTCACTGACTTAGCTGTGCAACTCATCAAGTTTGCATCAAACCAGTGGCCTTTCAGCACGGTGCGTTAAGCTGACATCAAATGACACAAGAAACACCGAAAACACCGGCTTAAGTTTACTTAAAAATAAACAAACAAATGAATAAATAAACAGTAAAAGGCCAAGAAAAAGAATAAATATATTATTCATTTCATTGAGGAAAATCGAGAATTCAGTTTGCTATGACAAGAGATAAAATCTTATCGACATATTTTTGTCTTTGTTTTAATCTGTGTGTGTGTGTGTGTGTGTGTGTGTGTGTGTGTGTGTGTGTGTGTGTGTGTGTGTGTGTGTGTGTGAATGTGTGTGAATGTGTGTGTATGTTTGTATGAGAGAGAGAAAGAGAGAGAGAGAATGAGTGAGTGAGTGTGTATGTGAGAGAGAGAGAGAGAGAGAGAGAGAGAGATGTGTGTGTGTGAAAAAGATTTCTCAACTCTATTTTTACTCAATTTTTATTAAGAGTGTGGACTGTTGAAGACTTGCGAAAGCATAAGTTTGAAAGATCAGGCACCAAAGTCTGAAAAATAAGCTACCGAAGTCTGAAAAATCTGACACCAAAGTCTGAAAGATGAAAGAAAGAAAAAACACCAAAGTCTGAAAAATAAGACACCAAAGCCTGAAAAATAAGACATCACAGCCTGAACAAATATGGCACCAAAGTCTGAAAAATACGACACCAACGTCTGAAAAACAAGACAGAGTCTGAAAAATACGACACCAAAGTCTGATAGGGGGGGTGGAGAAAACAATACATCATAGTCTGAAAAATACGACATCAAAGTCTGAAAAACAAGACACCAAAGTCTGACAAATACGACACCAAAGTCTGAAAAACAAGACGTCAGAGTCTGAAAAATACGACATCAAAGTCTGAAAAACAACGTAGTGTGAAAAACACGACATCAAAGTCTGAAAAACAAGGCACCAAAGTCTGAAAAATACGACACCAAAGTCTGAAAAACAAGACATCAGAGTCTGAAAAACACGACGCCAAAGTCTGAAAAACAAGACATCAGAGTCTGAAAAATACGACACCAAAGTCTGAAAAACAAGACATCAGAGTCTGAAAAATACGACACCAAAGTCTGAAAAACAAGACACCAAAGTCTGAAAGATATGATACCAAAGTCTGAAAAGCAAGACGTCAGAGTCTGAAAAATACGACACCAAAGTCTAAGTCACATGGACAGAACATAATGCCTAAACTTAAACACTTTCCAAGTAAGGTGTATAAACGACACTTTTTTGGAACTTCTGACAATATTGATGAATCTGTTTTCACGGCTGTGACAGCCTACCATTGTCCTTGATGCCCATCAAATCTTATTTCAATTGATGGTTCTTCAAGCTCTCGTTGACCCTGAGAAGTAAAAGTCTGGATTTCCTCCAATAAGTCTAGTATGAAAGAAGAGATTGTTAGAATGGTTCGACATTCTGAGGTGTTTGTTTGTTTGTTTGTTTGTTTGTTTGTTTGTTTGTTTGTTTGTTGTTTGTTTGTTTGTTTGACTGTTGTTGTTACAATTCATGTTTCTGAATGTCTGTTGGGTAATCATGTTATACAACTTAAATTTCCTGTATAAAACAACACAACACACACACAAAAACACACACACACACACAACCACACACACCCCACACACACACACACACACACACACACACACCACACACAAACACACACACACAAACACACAACACACAACAAACACACACAAACACACACACAAACACACAACACACACACAAACACACACACAAACACACACACACACAAACACACACCCCACACAACACAAACACACACACAACACACACACACACACAAACACACACACACACACACAAACACACACACACACAAACACACACACAAACACACACAAAACACACACAAACACACACACCAAACACACACACAAACACACACACACCACAAACACACACACAAACACACAACACACACACACAAACACACACACACAAACACACCAAAACACACACACATACAAACAAGCACACAACAACATCAACAACACGCCCGCACAAAACGCACAAAACACAATACCACACTTGCCGCGCAGACGAATACGTCCTTGTTTTCACAATACCTTCTTTGTTGTCTTGTTTTTAATGGCTGTGAACTTGAAAATATTGTAATGGGCGGACAATAGCCTGTGCTTATCCACATCTGACATATAATCATGGTAATCCTGAACACACACACACACACACACACACACACACACACACACACACACACACACACACACACACACACACACACACACACACACACACACACACACACACAAAGATAAATGAATAAATAAATCCCACACACGACAGGACAAGGAGGGTAACTCTGATAGAAGTAGCTTGAAAGATAGGTGATTTCTTTGCGGTCATACACACGTAAAATTGGAGTTTGTTCAGTGTTTGTTCAGAAGTTCCTAACCTTGTGTGCTTGTTTCCAAGGTGTTAGTGTTGATGTCCAACGCCTTCAGGACTGTCTGTGAATCACAACTGTAGGGTAGCTGGGCAGTCCCCCCCCCCTCCCCTGATACCAGCTGGCCCTAAAGGAGGTCTTTGAGGATTGTGCTGTCTTCCATCAATCCATACTGAAGTCTTTGAGGATTTGCATGTCTTCCATCAATCCATACTGAAGTCTTTGAGGATTGTGTTGTCTTCTATCATCCATATTGAAGTCTTTGAGGATTGTGCTGTCTTCCATCAATCCATACTGAAGTCTTTGCGGATTGTGCTGTCTTCCATCAATCCATACTGAAGTCTTTGAGGATTGTGCTGTCTTCCATCAATCCGTACTGAAGTCTTTGAGGATTGTGCTGTCTTCCATCAATCTAGACTGAAGTCTTTGAGGATTGTGCTGTCTTCCATCAATCCATACTGAAGTCTTCGGGGATTGCGCTATCTTCCATCAATCCATACTGAAGTCTTTGAGGATTATGCTGTCTTCCATCAATCCATACTGAAGTCTTTGAGGATTGTGCTGTCTTCCATCAATCCGTACTGAAGTCTTTGAGGATTATGCTGTCTTCCATCAATCCATACTGAAGTCTTTGACGATTGTGCTGTCTTCCATCATTCCGTACTGAAGTCTTTGGGGATTGTGCTGTCTTCCATCAATCCAAACTGAAGTCTTTGAGGATTGTGCTGTCTTCCATCATCCATATTGAAGTCTTTGAGGATTGTGCTGTCTTCCATCAATCTAGACTGAAGTCTTTGGGGATTGTGCTGTCTTCCATCAATCCAAACTGAAGTCTTTGAGGATTGTGCTGTCTTCCATCAATCCAAACTGAAGTCTTTGAGGATTGTGCTGTCTTCCATCAATCTAGACTGAAGTCTTTGAGGATTGTGCTGTCTTCCATCAATCTAGACTGAAGTCTTTGAGGATTGTGCTGTCTTCCATCAATCCATACTGAAGTCTTTGAGGATTGTGCTGTCTTCCATCATCCATATTGAAGTCTTTGAGGATTGTGCTGTCTTCCATCAATCTAGACTGAAGTCTTTGGGGATTGTGCTGTCTTCCATCAATCTAGACTGAAGTCTTTGGGGATTGTGCTGTCTTCCATCAATCTAGACTGAAGTCATTGAGGATTGTGCTGTCTTCCATCAATCCATACTGAAGTCTTTGAGGATTGTGCTGTCTTCCATCAATCCATACTGAAGTCTTTGAGGATTGTGCTGTCTTCCATCAATCCGTACTGAAGTCTTTGAGGATTGTGCTGTCTTCCATCAATCTAGACTGAAGTCTTTGGGGATTGTGCTGTCTTCCATCAATCTAGACTGAAATCTTTGGGGATTGTGCTGTCTTCCATCAATCTATATTGAAGTCTTTGAGGATTGTGCTGTCTTCCATCAATCTATATTGAAGTCTTTGAGGATTGTGCTGTCTTCCATCAATCTATATTGAAGTCTTTGAGGATTGTGCTGTCTTCCATCAATCTCGACTGAAGTCTTTGAGGATTGTGCTGTCTTCCATCAATCTATATTGAAGTCTTTGAGGATTGTGCTGTCTTCCATCAATCTATATTGAAGTCTTTGAGGATTGTGCTGTCTTCCATCAATCTATATTGAAGTCTTTGAGGATTGTGCTGTCTTCCATCAATCCTTACTGAAGTCTTAAGGGATTGTGAAGTCCTCCTTGTTTAGGTCTTCCAGGATTGTGTTGTCCTTCATACTGAGGTCTTTGGGGATTATGTTGTCCTCCATAATGAGGTCTGTGGTGATTGTGTTGTCCTCCATAATGAGGTCTGTGGTGATTGTGTTGTCCTCCATAATGAGGTCTGTGGTTATTGTGTTGTCCTCCATAATGAGGTCTTTGGGGATTATGTTGTCCTCCATTATGTCTTTGGGGATTATGCTGTTCTTCATACTGAGGTCTTTGAGGATTGTGTTGTCCTCTGTACTGAGGTCTTTGGGGATTGTGTTGTCCTCTATACTGAGGTCTATGGGGATTGTGTTGTCCTCCATAATGAGGTCTATGGGGATTGTGTTGTCCTCCATAATGAGGTCTATGGGGATTATGCTGTCCTCCATTATGTCTTTGGGGATTATGTTGTCCTCCATACTGAGGTCTATGGGGATTGTGCTGTCCTCCATACTGATGTCTATGGGGATTATGCTGTCCTCTATACTGAGGTCTATGGGGATTGTGTTGTCCTCCATAATGAGGTCTATGGGGATTATGCTGTCCTCCATTATGTCTTTGGGGATTATGTTGTCCTCCATACTGAGGTCTATGGGGATTGTGCTGTCCTCCATACTGATGTCTATGGGGATTATGCTGTCCTCCATACTGAGGTCTATGGGGATTATGCTGTCCTCCATAATGAGGTCTATGGGGATTATGCTGTCCTCCATTATGTCTTTGGGGATTATGCTGTCCTCCATAATGAGGTCTATGGGGATTATGCTGTCCTCCATAATGAGGTCTATGGGATTATGCTGTCCTCCATAATGAGGTCTATGGGGATTATGCCGTCCTCCATAATGAGGTCTATGGGGATTATGCTGTCCTCCATAATGAGGTCTATGGGATTATGCTGTCCTCCATAATGAGGTCTATGGGGATTATGTTGCCTCCATAATGAGGTCTATGGGGATTGTGTTGTCCTCCATAATGAGGTCTATGGGGATTGTGCTGTCCTCCATAATGAGGTCTATGGGGATTATGCTGTCCTCCATAATGAGGTTTGGGGATTATGCTGTCCTCCATAATGAGGTCTATGGGGATTATGCTGCCCTCCATAATGAGGTCTATGGGGATTAAGCTGTCCTCCATAATGAGGTCTATGGGGATTATGCTGTCCTCCATAATGAGGTCTATGGGGATTATGCTGTCCTCCATAATGAGGTCTATGGGCATTATATGCTGTCCTCATAATGAGGTCTATGGGGATTATGCTGCCCTCCGTAATGAGGTCTATGGGGATTATGCTGTCCTCCATTATGTCTTTGGGGATTATGCTGTCCTCTATAATGAGGTCTATGGGGATTATGCTGTCCTCCATTATGTCTTTGGGGATTATGCTGTCCTCCATAATGAGGTCTATGGGGATTATGCTGTCCTCCATAATGAGGTCTATGGGGATTATGCTGTCCTCCATTATGTCTTTGGGGATTATGCTGTCCTCCATAATGAGGTCTATGGGGATTATGCTGTCCTCCATAATGAGATCTATGGGGATTATGCCGTCCTCCATGATGAGGTCGATGGGGATTATGCTGTCCTCCATAATGAGGTCTTTGGGGATTATGCTGTCCTCCATAATGATGTCTATGTGGATTATGCTGCCCTCCATAATGAAGTCTATGGGATTATGCTGTCCTCCATAATGAGGTCTATGGGGATTATGTTGTCCTCCATAATGAAGTCTATGGGATTATGCTGTCCTCCATAATGAGGTCTATGGGGATTATGCTGTCCTCCATTATGAGGTCTATGGGGATTATGCTGTCCTCCATAATGAGGTCTATTGGGGATTATGCTGTCCTCCATAATGAGTCTATGGGATTATGCTGTCCCTCCATAATGAAGGTCTATGGGATTATGCTGTCCTCCATAATGAGGTCTATGGGGATTATGTTGTCCTCCATAATGAGTCTATGGGATTATGCTGTCCTCCATAATGAGGTCTATGGGGATTATGCTGTCCTCCATTATGTCTTTGGGATTATGCTGTCCTCCATAATGAGGTCTATGGGATTATGCTGTCCTCCATAATGAGGTCTATGGGGATTATGCTGTCCTCCATAATGAGGTCTATGGGATTATGCTTCCTCCATAATGAGGTCTATGGGGATTATGCTGTCCTCCATAATGAGGTCTATGGGGATTATGCTGTCCTCCATTATGTCTTTGGGATTATGCTGTCCTCCATAATGAGGTCTATGGGATTATGCTGTCCTCCATAATGAGGTCTATGGGGATTGTGCTGTCCTCCATATTCTTTGGGGATTATGCTGTCCTCCATAATGAGGTCTATGGGGATTATGTTGTCCTCCATAACGAGGTCTATGGGGATTATGCTGTCCTCCATAATGAGGTCTATGGGGATATGTTGTCCTCCATAATGAGGTCTATGGGGATTATGCCGTCCTCCATAATGAGGTCTATGGGGATTATGCTGTCCTCCATTATGTCTTGGGGATTATGCTGTCCTCCATAATGAGGTCTATGGGGATTATGCTGTCCTCCATAATGAGGTCTATGGGATTATGCTGTCCTCCATAATGAGGTCTATGGGGATTATGCTGTCCTCCATAATGAGGTCTATGGGGATTATGCCGTCCTCCATAATGAGGTCTATGGGGATTATGCTGTCCTCCGTAATAAAGGTCTATGGGGATTATGCTGTCCTCCATTAATGTCTTGGGGATTATGCTGTCCTCTATAATGAGGTCTATGGGATTATGCTGTCCTCCATATGTCTTTGGGATTATGCTGTCCTCCATAATGAGGTCTATGGGGATTATGCTGTCCCCCATAATGAGGTCTATGGGGATTCTGCTGTCCTCCATTAGTCTTTGGGGATTATGCTGTCCTCCATAATGAGGTCTATGGGGATTATGCTGTCCTCCATAATGAGGTCTATGGTGATTATGCTGTCCTCCATAATGAGGTCTATGGGGATTATGCTGTCCTCCATAATGAGGTGTATGGGGATTATGCCGTCCTCCATAATGAGGTCTATGGGGATTATGCTGTCCTCCATTACGTCTTTGGGATTATGCTGTCCTCCATAATGAGGTCTATGGGGAATATGCCGTCCTCCATAATGAGGTCTATGGGGATTATGCTGTCCTCCATAATGAGGTCTATGGGGATTATGCTGTCCTCCATTATGTCTTTGGGATTATGCTGTCCTCCATAATGAGGTCTATGGGGATTATGCCGTCTTCCATAATGAGGTCTATGGGATTATGCCGTCCTCCATAATGAGGTCTATGGGGATTATGCCGTCCTCCATAATGAGGTCTATGGGGATTATGTTGTCCTCCATAATGAGGTCTATGGGGATTATGCCGTCCTCCATAATGAGGTCTATGGGGATTATGCTGTCCTCCATAATGAGGTATATGGGGATTATGCCGTCCTCCATAATGAGGTCTATGGGATTATGTTGTCCTCCATAATGAGGTCTATGGGGATTATGTTGCCTCCATAATGAGGTCTATGGGGATTATGCTGTCCTCCATAATGAGGTCTATGGGATTATGCTGTCCTCCATAATGAGGTCTATGGGGATTATGCTGTCCTCCATAATGAGGTCTTTGGGGATTATGCTGTCCTCCATAATGAGATCTATGGGCATTATATGCTGTCCTCCATAATGAGGTCTATGGGCATTATATGCTGTCCTCCATAATGAGGTCTATGGGCATTATATGCTGTCCTCCATAATGAGGTCTATGGGCATTATATGCTGTCCTCCATAATGAGGTCTATGGGCATTATATGCTGCCCTCCATAATGAGGTCTATGGGCATTATATGCTGTCCTCCATAATGAGGTCTATGGGCATTATATGCTGTCCTCCATAATGAGGTCTATGGGGATTATGCTGCCCTCCATAATGAGGTCTATGGGGATTGTGCTGTCCTCCATTATGTCTTTGGGGATTATGCTGTCCTCTATAATGAGGTCTATGGGGATTATTCTGTCCTCCATTATGTCTTTGGGGATTATGCTGTCCTCCATAATGAGGTCTATGGGGATTATGCTGTCCTCCATAATGAGGTCTATGGGATTATGCTGTCCTCCATAATGAGGTCTATGGGATTATGCTGTCCTCCATAATGAGGTCTATGGGGATTATGCTGTCCTCCATAATGAGGTCTATGGGATTATGTTGTCCTCCATAATGAGGTCTATGGGGATTGTGCTGTCCTCCATAATGAGGTCTATGGGATTGTGTTGTCCTCCATAATGAGGTCTATGGGGATTATGCTGTCCTCCATAATGAGGTCTATGGGGATTATGTTGTCCTCCATAATGAGGTCTATGGGGATTGTGTTGTCCTCCATAATGAGGTCTATGGGGATTGTGTTGTCCTCCATAATGAGGTCTTTGGGAATTATGTTGTCCTTCAAAATGAGGTCTTGGGGATTATGTTGACCTTCAAAATGAGGTCTATGGGGATTATGTTGTCCTCCATAATGAGGTCTATGGGGATTATGTTGTCCTCCATAATGAGGTCTATGGGGATTATGTTGTCCTCCATAATGAGGTCTATGGGGATTATGCTGCCCTTCCATAATAAGGTCTATGGGGATTATGCTGTCCTCCATAATGAGGTCTATGGGGATTGTGCTGTCCTCCATAATGAGGTCTATGGGGATTATGTTGCCTCCATAATGAGGTCTATGGGGATTGTGTTGTCCTCCATAATGAGGTCTATGGGGATTATGTTGTCCTTCATGCAGCACATGACTGAGCCAGTGGAGGCATCTCTACTTCAACAGGAGTGAGGACATGGATGATGTACCTGCTGTCTCAAGCACTCCTTAGTTTTACGTATAGAGCTGTGTAGGACTACAAGCCGACCCGTAATAAGATTGTGTGTGTGTGTGTGGTGTGTGTGTGTGTGTGTTGTGTGTGTGTGTGTGTGTGTGTGTGTGTGTGTGTGTGTGTGTGTGTGTGTGTTGTGTGTGTGTGTGTGTGTGTGTGTGTGTGTGTTGTGTGTTTGTGTGTGTTTTGTGTGTGTGGTGTTTATGTGTGTGTGTGTGTATGTTTATGTGTGTGTTGTTTATGTGTGTGTGTGTGTTGTGTGTGTGTAGTTTGTGTGTGTGTGTGTGTGTGTGTGTGTGTGTGTGTGTGTGTGTGTGTGTGTATGTGTGTAAGCATGATCCCAGTAGCAGCAGAACAAAAATGGCGAAAACACTGACATACACACAAGCATCCACATAGACAAACACACGCAAATGCACATACACACGCACGCACACACACACACGCACACACACACACACACACACACACACACACACACACACACACAAACATACACGTACATACACACGCATATACTCATACACCGCATATATACACACACTCACGTACTTACTCACACATACACGCACTCACAGAGATATACACACACACACACATAAACACATACAGACATGCGCAGACATTCATTGACTTACACACACACACACTACATGTATACACAATAATGCCAATCACAATACAAACTTTGCAAGTCAACAGAAAAAAAAAGAAAACGAAATCAAAAGAATACAAACAAAAAACAAAAAAAACCGGCACAGTTCTTTAATGAAGGTTCTTTTTTAAGCTGCATGTGAAATAGCTGAAACACTTATTCGCACACACGAAGATATATACACACATACATAAACACACATCCACACACACATACTTACGTACACATACCCACATTCTTACAACACATACATATACACCTGCAGACACGCACAGACATTCATTCACTCACTCACACACACACACTACGTGTGCACACGATTGTGCCAATCACACTACAAACTTTGCAACTTGACAGAAAGAAAAAAAAAGAAAGAAAACAGAAAGAAAACAAAAACAAAATAAACAAAAACGAAACAATTCTTCCAAGATTGTTCTTTTTCAAACTACATGTCAAATAGCTGAAACTCTTAAACGCACACACAGAGATATACACATATATACATAAACACACATTCACACACATACACACATATACACACATACACACACACACACATAGAAGAATGTTGAGAGTTCCATGGACAGCAAAGAAAACAAACGAGACAGTCTTGATGGAGGCAGACACAAGCAGATCACTCATAAGGAAGATTAGGAAAAGACAGGCAACATTTATAGGCCATTTTATGAGGAACGGGGATTTGGAGCACCTGGTCACAACGGGAAAGCTGGAGGGAAAGAGAGCACCGGGTAGACCCAGGGAGAAAATGCTGGACGGACTTGCAGAGTGGCTGGGGACGAGGAGGGTGGGGGAGATGCTAGGGGCAACGAGAGACAGAAACAGATGGAAGTCCATGATCGCCAACGCCATGCGGCAGGGCACCTGATGATGATGATGATGATGATGACACACACACATACTTACATATACATTTACACATGCTTACAACACGCATATACACACACATACAGGCACGTACAGACATTCATTCATACACACACTACACGTGTGCACGCAATTGTGCCAATGACAATACAAACTTTGCAACTCGACAGAAAAGAACAAGAAAAAAACCCAAAAAAAACGAAGAAAACAAAACAACTAAAGAAAAAAAAAACCGGAACAATTCTTTAATCAACGTTCTTTTTCAAACTGCATATGAAATAGCTGAAATTCTTCACCCCTGAAAACAAACAAACAAACAAATAAACGAACGAACAAAGGGAATAAACAAACTCGTAACATAGCAACTCAGTTACTCCTACTCGCAAGACGCCGACTGAATCCTATATACGCAGACGCCGGCATTCCGCTATTCCTGGCAAAGTTATTTGCAGTAAATGTAAACATCATTAACAAGTTTGCCAGAACACTGACAGAAACATCGTGTGATGTTCAGGCGTAGGGTAAGGTGACACAGGCTACGTGTACGTGTGCACAAACGCACAGAATTAAAACACACATGTAGGTGCGTCCATTCTCTCTGTCACTGTCTCTGTCTCTCTCTTTATCTCTCTTTATTTCTCTCTCTCTCTCGCTCGCTCTCTCTGTCTCTGTCACTGTTTCTCTCTCTCTCCCTCTCTCTCTCGTTCGCTCTCTTTGTCTCTCTCTCTTTCTCTCTCTCTTTCTCTCTGTCTCTCTCTTCTTCTCTCTCTCTCTTTCTCTCTCTTCTTCTCTCTCTCTCTCTCTCTCTCTCTCCTCTCTCTCTCTCTCTCTCACACACACACAGGTACACACTTACGTGTATACGTGCATACACACAACTACACACACGCAAACACACACCTTGTAGGTGCACGAGCACACAATGCACGCGCGTGTGCACATGCACATATATACTCACAAACACACGCACACACAAACACAAACAACACACACACACAAAACACAAGCAAACAACACACACACACACACACACAAAACATCACACTCACTCGTACATACACACACACACACATCTCTCTCTCTCTCTCTCTCTCTCTCTCTCTCCACACACACACCACACACACACACACACACACACACACACTCTCTCTCTCTCTCTCTCTCTCTCTCTCTCTCTCTCACACACACACATACACGCATAAAACTCTCACATACACGTGTACAAACTCTCTCTCTCTCTCTCTCTCTCTCTCTCTCTCTCACCACACACACACACACACACACACACACACACACACACACACACATACACACACACACACACACACACACTATACTACATTACACCACTCAAGCAAGAACAGCTGGTGAAGTGCAAAAATAAACTTTCTCCAGACATTCTCGAAAGGAAATACCGTCATATTAGTGAGGTAATTACATACATCATTTGTGACTCATGTAAAGCTAAAGTGTGTGTGTGTGTGTGTGTGTGTGTTTATGTGTGCGTGCGTGCCTCTGTGTGTGTGTGTGTGTTGTGTGTGTTGTGTGTGTGGGGTGTGTGTGTGTGTGTGTGTGTGTGTGTGTGTGTGTGTTATGCGTTGTATGAAAGAGAGAAGTTGGATGAAAGAGAGAGCGAGAAACAGAGAGAGAGAAGAGAGAGAGAATTTGCACACACACACACACACACACACACACACACACACGCATATAAATATAATTATATATATATATACATACACACACACATATACATTTATGTATATATATGTGTGTGTGTGTGTGTATATATATGTGTGTGTGTGCGTGTGTGTATATATATATATATATATAATTATATATTATATGTATAAAACACACTCTCAGAGAGACAGAGACAGAGACAGACAAACAGAGATAGAGACAGAGACAGAAACTGAGAGAGACAGAGATAATTTGAAGACATGATTATACACACATTAGTGATTAAAGAAAGCTTCTCCTTGACTCTGTCAGCCGAAGAGACGAACATCACCATTACCAAAGACAGCAAAAACATTCCGTACTCTCTTTGACCCTACTTACCGCCCTTTTGAAGAGCGCGATAGTCAAGGGAGTTAACATCGGAAAGCCTCGCTTTCGATCGGTCTAGGCATCTCCACACGGTGGGTAAAAGGTGAAGATTTTTTTTTTTCCGATCTCCTCAGGCCAACATGTATGCAGGCCAGTGCCTAAACTCTCTTTGTGTGCATATATATGCAAACGGCACAACCTTGAGACAGGTTGATAAGTTTAAATATCTGGGAAC
>JAPXFY010000024.1:57738815-57748815 GCA_030674185.1 Monoplex corrugatus
CAAGTTGCCTCAGGAGGTTGTGACAGCTGAGTCACTGGACTGCTTCAAGTCCAGGCTGGCCTCCCATCTCTAGAACCTGTAACAACCACCACCACCACCCATCACCCCCAACCCTTCCCCCTCCTCCTCACCACTATTCCCTAAAAAAACCTCACCCCTGCCATCCCTCCCAGTCATTTTCCACCCCTGCCCCCTCCCCCTGTTACTTTTTCACCATCACCCCCACCACCCCTCACACCTCTATGGACCTAGCCAAGTAGCGGTGATGAAGGACTGAGGCACTGCTGGTAGGGGCTTGACCCCGGGTACCTCCAAGGAAATCAGACTGGCTCAGTTGGAGTTGCGAAAATGTTCCAAATCCTCACAACAACGCAATCTTCGGCAATCTCCCCAAACTACGACAAAACCATCAGCAGAATGATGTTGGCCGTATGAAGGAAGAAGAAGAAGAAGGGGGAGAAGAAGAAAGAGGAAAAAGAGGAAGAGAAGAAGAAGGAGGAAGAAGACGACGACGACGACGACGAAGAAGATGATGATGATGATGATGAGAAAGAGAAAAAAAAAAGAAGAAGAAGCAGAAAAAGAAGAAGCAGAAGAAGAAGAAGCAGAAAAAGAAGAGAGGAAGAGAGGAGAGAAGAAGAAAAGAAGAAGAAGAAGAACAACAACAACAACAACAACATAACAACAACACAAAACAAGAAAAAGAAGAAGAAGAAGAAATCTTCAGACAAAACGAGACAGGCAGAATTTCTCACTGTATGAAAAGATTGATGGATCAATCTGGAGATGTACCAACAATTTTAGGTAGACTTCTTTTTTGAGTTTTGTGGTGGACTTCCACTGAATTTGGAACAATACCTGGTTGCATGGGTCGTCTTTAGACAAACAGGTAGCATTTAATACTCCCCCATGGGAATGCCGGGGTTCTTTCACTATAAATAGTATCCCCCCCACCTTCTGGAAATTCTGTACTCGAAATTACCTCTTTACTATAAATAGTATCCCCACCTTCTGGAAATTCTGTGCTCGAAATTTCCTCTTTTCTGTCACTCTCTTTTCTTTCTGCCTTGTTCCTTTGTTTTCTGCCATTTCTTCCTATCATTTTCTGCCTTGCTGGTCCATTACCTGTATGTGTTTGATAAAGTCTTACATATTTGCTCCATGATTGATAACTGGGTATGTATTGGATGCATGACAGAAAGCAAAGGAACAAGGCAGAAACAAAGAGAGTGACAGAAAAGAGGAAATTTCTGGCACCAAATTTTCAGAGTGGATACTATTCATACTGAGAGAGTCCCTGGTATCCCCATTAGGGAGGGGGGGGGGGGGAGTTTATTTTGATAGTGTGTTAGGAAACCCACTGTATCAAGGAACCCACTTTTTCAGATACATAAAATCGATAACAGAAATTAAATGACAAATTATCCCCTGTAAAATTTTATGAATAAATTTAATGTACTTCACGTGATGAATGAGGCTTGGGAAATAATTAGTCCTTTAGAAATTCTGGAATCCAATTCTCCCAAAT
The DNA here is from genome assembly GCA_030674185.1 of Monoplex corrugatus. Classification (NCBI taxonomy): domain Eukaryota; kingdom Metazoa; phylum Mollusca; class Gastropoda; order Littorinimorpha; family Ranellidae; genus Monoplex; species Monoplex corrugatus. The sequence continues at coordinate 57,740,344 of JAPXFY010000024.1, forward strand.
TTGAGGGAACCCTGTTTGTGTGTATATGTGTGTGTGTGTGTGTGTGTGTGTATGTGTGTGCGCGTGCATGTGTTGCACGTGTGCTTGTGTACGTATATTGTGTGTGTGTATGTGTATGTGTGTGTGTGTATGCGTGTGTGTGTGTGTATATGTATGTGTTGTGTGTGTGTATGTGTGTGTGTGTCTATGTGTGTATATGTGTGTGTGTCTATGTGTGTGTGTGTGTGTGTCTATGTGTGTGTGCATGTGCACGTGTGCTTGTGTACGTATATGTGTGTGTGTATGTGTTGTGTGTGTGTGTGTGTGTGTGTGTGTGTATGCGTGTGTGTGTGATGTGTGTAGCGTGTGTGTGTGTATGTGCGTGATTGTAGTGGTGTGTGTGTGTGTGTATGTGTGTGCGTGTGTGTGTGTATGTGTAGTGTGTTAGTATGTGTATGTGTGTGTATGTGTATGTGTGTGTGTGTATGTGTATGTGTATGTGTGTGTGTGTGTGTATGTGTATATGTGTGTGTGTCTATGTGTGTATGTGTGACTGACAGACAAAAAAGAAGCAGCAAATACCTGAACAACATACAACAGTATCAGACAGCAACAACAAAACATGACACAGCAAACTCCTGAAAAAAGTTTTATTCGTTTTACTGAGAAAGAATGGACGGAACAAAAGAGAATACATCAACTGCAAAAGATGGGAAAAAAAAAAGTGCATCAAGGAAATGAGTACATCAAACAAGTACGGTACTAAACGTATGAGAGGTAACAATACTTCGTCTTCAGGCAAAAAATGCCACGAACATACACAGCATGTGACCATGACAAACCCTGCCTAGCATCAAAATCTAACTGAAAATACAATTCCCTTCTTCTTCATAACTATTTTACCAGAACATCACAAGATTATCACTGACAACTTCTTGACAACATAAATACATAACAATAGCCAAATGCTCCAAATAAACAGTAATAAATAGCAACAGCAAAACAATCAAAAGTGAAATAAACAACAACAAGTCAATGCACAGGCGTAACAAAAAATAAACTGAGCAATTTGAATAAACGGGAAACATCTTCAATACAATTATAACACAGGATTTCTACCATACGCTTTAACTTTCTGTATAAAACAATTCAAATGCAGGATTTCTCAGCAAAGACATTCTGGTAGAGATCTACATCATTGTAAGTTTTCAAAATGTTTAAAGAGACTGAGAGACAGAGCAGGGAAAAGTGAGAAGTGATTTGATTAGCACAGTCCATCTTCAACTTTGATTTCATCTACAGCATTGCTGCATATAAGCAAGAGCATAGAAGCAGATCAGCTCTCGCGCACATGCACATGCGCATGCACACAAACGCATACAAGATTTTAATCCCCTTAGCCCATGAAAGTCTCATTTCTAAATGCCACTGTATTTTCACACGGCAGTATATGTCACGCTGTGCCCCAAAAAGAAAGCACATCAGTCTGTAAAACTAAACGCACAGGATCTGTGCTAAAAGCCACGTCAGCAACAATAAAACCGTCTGGATACACATCCATTTATCCAATTTTAAAAGGAAAAGTGAAAGCTTTCACTGCAATGCATTCACAAAGCAAGCTGCTTGCTTCACCCCCCCCCCCCCCCCCCCAATCCCAGATGTCATGTTCGACACTGAATATGTTACCTCCAATTTAACCCTTTGACTCCCGCACCCTGTCCACCAGCCTCCTGCATTGCTAACCATGCAAGCAAAGCAAAACCTTAACTCTTTGACTCCCTCACCCTCTCCATCAGCTTCCTTCAGGAAGATGGTGGATAGGGTGAGGGTGTCAAAAGGTTAAGTTTTTGCAGTTGGTGGATAGGGTGTGGGAGTCAAAGGGTTAAGTCTCACTGCAATGTATTCACAAAGCAAGCTGGTTTGCCCCTGTGACCCCAACCCCTGATGTCATATTCTACACTGGAATTCACAAAGAAAGCTGGTTTGCCCCTGTGACCCCAACCCCAGATGTCAATTCTACACTGGAATTCACAAAGAAAGCTGGTTTGCCCCGTGTGAACCCCAAACCCCTGATGTCATATTCTACACTGGAATTCACAAAGAAAGCTGGTTTGCCCCTGTGACCCCAACCCCAGATGTCATATTCTACACTGGAATTCACAAAGAAAGCTGGTTTGCCCCTGTGACCCCAACCCCAGATGTCATATTCTACACTGGAATTCACAAAGAAAGCTGGTTTGCCCCTGTGACCCCAACCCCAGATGTCATATTCTACACTGGAATTCACAAAGAAAGCTGGTTTGCCCCTGTGACCCCAACCCCAGATGTCATATTCTACACTGGAATTCACAAAGAAAGCTGGTTTGCCCCTGTCACCCCAACCCCACATGTCATATTCTACACTGGAATTCACAAAGAAAGCTGGTTTGCCCCTGTCACCCCAACCCCAGATGTCATATTCTACACTGGAATTCACAAAGAAAGCTGGTTTGCCCCTGTCACCCCAACCCCACATGTCATATTCTACACTGGAATTCACAAAGAAAGCTGGTTTGCCCCTGTCACCCCAACCCCTGATGTCATATTCTACACTGGAATTCACAAAGCAAGCTGGTTTGCCCCTGTCACCCCAACCCCAGATGTCATATTCTACACTGGAAATGTTTTCTCTCCAATTTAGGTAACACATCAGCCGAAAAAGAGCAGGAAAAAAATGTTTCACCTTTTGGCAACTGAACTTGGCATTCGTTCTTTCAAGCAACTGAATAAAATTGCACATAAATGCAAAACGACACATGAAAATGAATTCTATTCTGCTTCTTTTAACTCCACTGCTTTTACACTTCATCTGATGATCACAACCCTTGGGAGATAAATATTAAGTAATATGACCATCCATGACAGAGAACTGATACATATAGAAAATCATGTAAGTCCTCAAGAACAGAAAAAACAAGAAAGAACAAAAGAAACTTAAGAGAATCATATGAACTGATAAAGCCGCAGAGATCATACCTGACATGCTGTAGGTCTTTCTTTCTCCTTTTCCCTCATTATAGTCAAGAAGACAGCCTACAATGCCATGTCATTCTTCTGTCATGTACCCTCCCTCTCTTTCATGTAGTCTCCTCACTTTTTACAAATTTACCACTTTGACATTTCTCTGATCAAGATGCCTTGGCATACACAGGGAAGGTAGCAGACTGAAGGAGAAAAAAAAATAAGCCACAATTTTGCCAGAAGAGATGTCTCTTATGCAATGAAAGCAAAAACAAGAAAGGCTCTGCAAAACTGAAGAATAGCAAAAACGCAGACAAGAATACGTATAAAAGGGAGTGTATGCTTTCAAGGAAACACTAACAGATAAACAAAACAGTAATAACAAACCCAAATATCTGAGACAGGGTCTGAGAGACAGACCAAGAGTGTGCATAAATACATCCGTCTAATCCGGCAGATCACAGTTCAATCGGCAAAGATACAGTTTTACACAACTATTACAATCAAACGACGACGTAACATAATGCAATATGGCAATATACACTGTAAGTCCACACTTGTCAAAGAACTGTTTAGTACGTCCAGGAAAAGCTTGATACATTCACTCTGTCAAACAGTTTAAAGCTTTCATTCACAAACACAGCACACAGGAATAAGTCAGTGTAAATCCATGAACTGGCAGTCATATTCAAGCAATCTGACATCCCACATTTCTGTATTTACAAGCATGTTCAACCATCAGATATACAGGAAGCCAGCAATGCAAATGCAATCAAATTGTGCATAAATATTCATGGGAACTTCTGGTCCATTATGAATCGAGTTTCTGGTTTTGTCATAACTTCAAGGATGCAACTTAGAAAAAGTAAAAAAAAAACTGAAAGGGGTCCGGGGCTGGCAGCGCCCCTTACCCCTGACGCTGAAGATTTTTCAAAAAACGGATTTTCCGTTTCTGACTCTTTTGAAAAAACGGATTCCGTCATCAAACAGGAAAAGTTGCACCCATGTAACTTTCCTTGTTCTCTTTTACTGTGAGAATCAAGAGATGAAGGCTTCAAATATAAGGACCCTTCTTGCCCTGTTTCCTTTGTAAAGCCTGGTTTTGCTATGTCCTTCCCTCTCCTTTTGAAGGCTCAAAGGACATGAAGCAGCACTGTGCTTTCAACCAGAGAGAAATATGAACAGCATTCAAACAGAAACAAACTTCGGTGACAAAGTACATGGAAAATGCAGACCAATGCATATGAGATTCTGTCTTCTGTAAATACAGAAATTTTAGACAGAATTGTTAAAAACCCAAAAGCTACCAAAAGTTTGACAACTTCAATAATGCCAACATGCGCACAAGTGCATTTCACTGACATACCAAGCTTTTTAATGCTGTTAAGCAACAGTCATGATCCTGCTGATAATTCATGAGACGGGGATGAATGCTTCATGACTGAGTTTAGAGTTAACAGAAAGGAAATTTTCCTTCTAAAATTATGTTTAATCTAACATACTTACCGTGGCTCACAAATGCAACTAGCGGCAGCGGTTTGCCATTTCTGCCTTGTAACAATAAAGTCCGAAGGGACCGTAACTCTGAGAATATCCATGTCTTGCGCATGTGCTCTTCCTCTTTTCAAGGAAACCAAGACCCTGACTGTGAATGGAAGGAACCAGGAAGGCGGGGAGGACGGGAGGGACTCTGCGTGAGCCAGAAATGGCAAACCGCTGCCGCTAGTTGCATTTGTGAGCCACGGTACAGTATGTGTAATTAAATGAGTGTTATAGGTCAGAGTTTAAATTATTTATACAGCTGAAATAACAACATACACTAGGATCATGATTTTGCAGAAATGTATGAGGGTACTGGGAAGCTGAATAATTTTCTGTTAACTTTTTTCAGCTCTGAGAAGCTGAATAATTTTCTGTTAACTTCTTTCAGCTGAAAGGCATGGCCATCCAATGTGCAAATCCTTCTCTCACACACTTTCTATCAAAACTGTCATTATTGGCAAAACTGTTGTCAGTAAGCAGGAAAGAAATCCAGTTAGAAAACATCTTCATATTTCTCATTATTGTGGTCCAAACATAGGGTACAGCCCGTTCAAAATCATGACTTCTTATTAAATCAGTCCTGTCACGAAAACTCTGCAACACTAACAGCCAAAAATTCCTTGTCAACACATTTTATCACAAGAAACGTATGTACACTTACAGACAGACAGACACACAGATGTCAAATTTCCATTCTTCCTTCAGAAAGTGGGATATTAGAAAATGAGACAAACTTATTTACTGCGTGATTCTGATAGAAGGTGATGTTTTTGGCATCCTAATTTTGCTTTCCCTAGAGGTACCATTATATTGTACACAGATAGGTTACACGTTAGGGTGAGAGATGTACTTGCAGCAACAAGGGACAGATTCATATGGAGGGCCATGATCGTCAATGCCATGTGGCAGGGCACATGATGATGATGATTACGATAGGTTAGATATATTATGATAGGTTAGCTAATCATTGCTGACCAGAACATGTTAGACTCAGTATGGTATGTGTGATTTCAAAAGCTAAACTATCCATGTGAGACTTAGTGTGGTATATGTGATTTTAAAAACTAAGCTATATTTGCTTTACTTAAACACAATGCTGATAAAAATCAACTCCAGGACTAATAAAGGATTAAAACCAAATCCCAACTGATTTAGCACTGAATCAGTCACACACAAATACAGAAAATGGTGGCCCCCAGTACACAGGCCAGTGAAAAACTGGTAGGAATTCATGGTTTTAGCAAGGTGGGAGGTAGTCAAAGAAATGGTGAATGGGGGACATGCAATGACTGACCCAACGTACCATTACTCATGCAGCTTGTCCACATTCTCAGCACATATTCTACATCAGTGGGATTAATATTGTGCAAAATCAACTGTTTCTTCTCCCACCTCCTGTCCTGTCCTCTGCTTTTACCTCTCCACTTCCCTTGGTTACATTTGATCATCATGCACTAACTCTTTTTTGTGTGTTAATTCCTTGCTTAATAATGTATGTGTGTGTGTGTGTGTGTGTGTGTGTGTGTGTGTGTGTGTGTGTGTGTGTGTGTGTGTGAGACTCTTGTGGTGTGTGTGTGTGTGTGTGTGTGTGTGTGTGTGTGTGTGTGTGTGGTGCGTGCGTGCGTCGTGCGTGCGTGCGTGCGTGCGTGTGTGCGTGCGTGCGTGCGTGCGTGCGTGTGTGTGCGTGTGTGCATGCAGTATTACCACCATCCCCATGGTCTGTTTGAACAAACACTGCTAGCCTCTCCTATTCATCAAGCGTCTTGTATTTTTGTAAGTTTTACGAACATATCACAGCCTTGCTAATTAAAAATGACTATGTAAACTAAATAAAATCCCATTAAAAAAATTAATTGCACAATTATGTAATAATACATATACACAACGTGACTTAAAGGGCCTGGCTTTGTGTGCGCACATGTGCGTGTGTGCATGCACATGTGTGTGTATGCCCACACGGGCGTATGTGTGTGCGTGTGTGTGTGCATTTGATAACATGCAGAAATATGTTTGCTTGGAAATACTGTTTTATGTTTTGAATAATCGTTCTTGTGCCATGCATGTGTTCTTTTGTTCAGACGACAAAACGCAAAATTCTCTTGCAATAAAAACAGAGGGAAAGATTTATTGAATCAATCAAAATGAGCTAAACTCAATCAATGATAGTATCCCCATCAACTAGTTACCCAAATTAACTAAGCCAATGTTACCCTAGTCCTGCTGTCTACGACAAGATAATTAAACCACAACTCTTTCATTCCTATTTTGTACGAACCATTATCTCCCCTTGTTTCTGGATTCTCATAAGATTGCATTTCCTTCATTCCTGCATTTAAAGAACAGGCAGAAACAAGAGAAAGGATGCGGTGCTAACCCCTTTCCCATGTTGAGGAAGGGGGGAGGGTGTGGCCGGTACATGGCTAACTGATAAATGGTGCCCCACTTCAGACCCCGTCAAGTACCGATGATGTGTACCGATGATGCAATTAATGTGAACTTCAGAGCAAGTACTGCAAGAACGATTTACCGTGCTGCAGGAAAGAAGGAACACATTTGTTCTGCCTGGTATTCCACTTGCAGGAAGGAAAGGTAAGAATCCTGCAGCACGGAAAACCGTTCTCCAGTGATGAAAGAGTTAACACCTGACCTTTCCCACCTGATGCAGGTATCCAATGGTAAAGTGAATCACTATTCTGAAGCTGCTGTGACAACCTGTTTGGGACTACAGGCCTCTGGCTGTCCAGCAACGCCATGTTGTTAGTGTGACATTGATGTGATATACCATCTAAAATTACTGTGACTGCGTCTTGTCTGGAAGCCGTGTCTCAAATGGAGGGTGCCAGCTACTTAGGAACCAGGCCTCTGGATGATGGGTATTTCTGCTCTTCAATGCGCTTGGAGCCTGTCTTGGGTCTGCAACAAACAATCGTGGTACTTGCACAATAAGTTGTGGTACTTGCACAATAAGTTGTGGTACTTGCACAATAAGTTGTGGTACTTGCACAATAAGTTGTGGTACTTGCACAATATGTTGTGGTACTTGCACAATATGTTGTGGTACTTGCACAATATGTTGTGGTACTTGCACAATATGTTGTGGTACTTGCACAATATGTTATGGTACTTGCACAATATGTTATGGTACTTGCACAATATGTTGTGGTACTTGCACAATAAGTTATGGTACTTGCACAATATGTTATGGTACTTGCACAATAAGTTGTGGTACTTGCACAATAAGTTGTGGTACTTGCACAATATGTTATGGTACTTGCACAATAAGTTGTGGTACTTGCACAATAATGTTATGGTACTTGCACAATAAGTTGTGGTACTTGCACAATATGTTGTGGTACTTGCACAATATGTTTGTGGTACTTGCACAATAAGTTGTGGTACTTGCACAATATGTTATGGTACTTGCACAATAAGTTGTGGTACTTGCACAATATGTTGTGGTACTTGCACAATAATGTTGTGGTACTTGCACAATATGTTGTGGTACTTGCACAATATGTTGTGGTACTTGCACAATATGTTGTGGTACTTGCACAATAAGTTGTGGTACTTGCACAATAAGTTGTGGTACTTGCACAATAAGTTGTGGTACTTGCACAATAAGTTGTGGTACTTGCACAATAAGTTGTGGTACTTGCACAATATGTTGTGGTACTTGCACATATTGTGTCTCATGGTACTTGCACAATATGTTGTGGTACTTGCACAATATGTTGTGGTACTTGCACAATAAGTTGTGGTACTTGCACAATATGTTGTTGGTACTTGCAAAAGCTCAAATATGTTGTGGTACTTGCACAATAAGTTGTGGTACTTGCACAATAAGTTGTGGTACTTGCACAATAAGTTGTGGTACTTGCACAATAAGTTGTGGTACTTGCACAATATGTTTGGTACTTGCACAATAAGTTTGTGGTACTTGCACAATATGTT
>JAPXFY010000024.1:57753815-57768815 GCA_030674185.1 Monoplex corrugatus
GAACATACCCGCCATCAATGTCGATGTCATCCTCATCTTGGAGAGCAGCATCCAGGGCAGCCTGTACTTTGGGGGCCACAGCAGGGCCTTCATAGTCCCTTGTCGTTCTGTTGGGCATGTCCAGCTCTATGCTCAGGATGTTCTCACCCTGTGGTACAAAAATGCGTATGCTTTTGTAGTCATGCATGCGTACATACGTTCACAACATTTTTCAATGCAGCATTGTATTGCTTTAGACAAAACGTGAATCCATATACAGGACTGAATAAACAACTTGCCTATACGTCTGGGTGGAAAAGGAAATCTGAAAAGTCTTGGTCTGGGTTTGACATTGACAAAATATATCAAAGTCTTGACTATTTTACATAATTTCAGTTTTGCACTTCATCTACCCGAATAACAAAAGTTGGTTGCAAACATTTTCGTCTGACTACTAACTTCTCAATGTAAGAACCTGTCTGGCCACTGGAAATGCTTTCTTTCATTCTTATTCTTTCAGTTTAAAGCCCAGCTGACTGCCCAGAGCCAAATCAGGGCTATAACCATTTCAAAACATACACAATAACTCTTTGGAAAAAAAAAACACCCAGAAAAGATAATCAAGTTCACGTATTAATAAATCTGCCCACATAATTTAAGGATATACCTCTGGCATTGACAATTCCACCCAATTCGTCACCAGGTTTACAAAATAAACTTGAACACAAACATAAACATAACTCCTCCTCGTCGGCCTCTTTACATCTCAGGAGATGATAGTCTGCACCAGGAGGCGTTGTGGTCATGACGTGCACTTATGCCAAAAAAGCCTAGGCTTAAAACCGGTATCTGCTACTCTCCGTGTTGTGTCGATGCTGTGTTACCAGCGAAGCTGGAGTGACCTCTCCAGGTGCAGGCCTGGGCAAGTGAATATGGAGGACGAGCTGTTGACTAAGGACACTAAAACATAAGAACTGGCCTAATTTACCTAAAACTGCTTCTGTACATCACATTTCCTCACAGCCTAAAATGTGATCAATACATGTAACCAATGTATCAATCATGAGAGAAAGTATTAAGACTTTATGAGAGAAAGTATTAAGACTTTATAATACACTTACAGGTGAATGGATCAGCAGGGCAGAAAATGACAGAAAGTAAAGGAATGAGGCAGAAAACAGAAAAGAGAAAACTTCTAAAACAATTTTCAGAAGGTCAAAATAATATGTCTACTGAAAGATGGCATCCAAATAGGGGAATTTTTCTTCTCTAATCTGTCGCCCATCAGTCACTGATAAAACTGAAAAAGGAACAGGTAAAACAAAAACAGTTACCTTGAATCGAGGATTGCCACCCATGGCTCCGGCCTGTCGAGCAAACTCTGACTGCGGCCTCTTGTTGCCCAGTGCTGATATTGGTCTCTTGGCCATCGTCTGAGTGCTGGTATCACACCAAGTCATGATAGTTTCAATCAAACCAAATTTACATTACATTATCAAGCTTCACTCTAATGTACACAGTTTACACATCACCTGTCACATATGCATGTGTAGAAATCCAGGCACAGGCATTCTCGTAAACACAAAAACACTATCCCTGTATACCATGCACATCCATCTAGACATGGGCATGTCTGTTCACATAAATCGCATACACATGTGTGCATGCACTAGCACATATTCTGGTTTGTTTATGTTACAGACCACACAGTTAACTCTGATTTGTCTTTATTTTGTTACAAACTAGACACTAATTCTCACACGCAGTCAACCACTATCCGAGTCACACTATAGTAACATACCTTTCAAACTGTAACATCAGACCAAAATCCACACTAAATAGAAAAACAGTTTTTTTCCTTCTGTTTTTAAAGACAGTTTCCTGATGATCTTTATACACACAAGCAGAAGAACAGTTTTTTATTTGTTTTGTTTACAGATATTCTTTAAACATTCATTAAAGATTAAAGACCTCTCCTTCTGGACAGACTCAGACTCGGACAACATTAAAATACTGTATCATCTGCAAATTCACAACATGAATTTGTCGCTGCTCAGCAGAAACAGTGTAAATGTATTTTTAAGGCGATCTTCTATTTTGCACAGTGCTGCATTTGTACACTATAGTACTTGGAAAAAAAAAAACAGACAAATGTAGGAATTACGGATACACCCAACAACTTGACATGAATAAATTTTGTCACAGAAATATTTTTTTTCATTTTTTAAAATGTGTCTATTGTTTAGTCTGAGTTTTTTTTTAACCAGGATAGATAACCTAGCTCTCTCTTGTAGGGCTAAAGTCTGTCACCTCTGTCTGCTGTTTTTTCTGTCTTTCCTTTTTTCAGTTTAAAGCAGCACTTGGCTGTCATTTCTGTTCATAATCTGTTCAACTGAGCCAGTTATTGCACTCAATAAGCAATCAGTTTAACCCACACAAGAAAGAACATCTGTCTTTGAAATGAACGTTTGTCAAATAATGCACATGATAGTTGCTTACTTTTTATTGGCCAGAGGCCGAAGCACCCAAGCATCTTCATCTTCATCATAAACAGCACGGTTCATCAGTTTGGTCTTCTCCTCCGGTGGAATGAAGTTTTCAATGATCAAGTACCTGCAAGTTGTAATCATCATCATCATCATCATCATCAACATCAACATCACCATAATTATCATCATCATCAAGATCACTGTCTGAAACATCTGATGTGCACTGGAGACAATGATAAACAGACACAAAAGTGAAAACAGACTGAATATTATCAGAAGTTCCTGTAAAAATGTCGTTCACACATTTTCCTCATGAAATACTGATTTTACAACATTTTTGATCCTGAGTCTTCACCTTGAAACCTTGTCATCAAAATTTACACTTTGTGACTCCTTCACAAGTCTGACCAAAATTTCGTAAAGAGCCACCCATTCATCATCATCATCATCATCAGGTGCCTTGCCGCATGGCGTTGGCGATCATGGACTTCCATCTGTCTCTATCTCTTGTTGCCCCAAGCATCTCCTCCATCCTCCTCGTCTTCAGCCACTCTGCAAGTCCGTCTAGCACCATTCTTCTTAGAAACCGCATCTCGGCTGCCTCAATCTTGCTCTGGCTTTGCTTGCTGACTGTCTACGCCTCACATCCGTACAAAAGTATTGGTTCTATATAACATTCAAGGACTCTCTTTCTGATGTTAATTGATAGGCATTTGTTGGTAAGAATGCTTGTCATCTTCTTGAATACTGTTTTGGCTTGGCCGATTCAGACATTAAGACAGAGAAAACCTTCACATTTTCATCACACACATATACCTTTCACTGGTTGATAAGAAACAAGGGATGGTGAAAAAGAAGAAGATACAGACAGTGGACTGACTTGAGTTTGAGTTCCCTGGTGAGTTCCATCAGAGTCTGTTCCAGCTCTTGGCGCTCCTTGGTGTGCTCTTCCTGCAAGTCCTGGATCTCTGCTTTAGTTGCCTGTAGCTTGCCAAACAGCTGTAGGTCACACACACACACACACACACACACACACACACACACACACACACACACACACACACACACACACACACAAACACACACACACACATACGCACACAGGGTTAAGAGTGAATGAAAGCCTTCAAACACAACAGATATCACACAACAATTAAATGTGAAGATGAACACTAAAGATAGCTTCATACCAGTCAGGTTATTCTGGAATCAGGTGATAAAGACCACACATACCCACATATTCATATTCACAAGAGCATGCACATGTCCATGTATGTGCATCTGTACACACACACACACATCCATGCATGCACATCACCCCATGCACACACGAACTGAAATATTAAAATGCGCAAAAATCCATGTGCAAAAATCCAAAAATGGGTCCATAATCTTAAAGCCATTGAAGAGAAAAGTGAAAGAAACTACATTTCTCTCAAGCAAACCCAAATTTCAAGAATGCTGCCCCTCGAAATTGCTCTTTACAACCCCCAACCCTGCACAGAATTAGGTACCATGCACAGCTGGGAGGATGGAGGCTGTGCACACAAATATCGTCACACTAACAGCCAGGCCTATACTCATGTTTTTAACTGGATGGTGGGAGTTTTGACTGCGCTAATCATCCATACTTTTCAACTTAATGCTTAAACTGTGTTGAGTCAACATCTGCCAACTGCAGACACATTCAAACGTAAATGAAAAGAACAGGGCAAAATACTTCTGTATGTACCTAAAGATCACAACAGCACACAAATAAATACTTCTGTATGTACCTAAAGATCACAACAGCACACAAATAAATACTTCTGTATGTATCTAAAGATCACAAAAGCACACAAATACTTCTGTATGTACCTAAAGATCACAACAGCACACAAATAAATACTTCTGTATGTAACTAAAGATCACAAAAGCACACAAATACTTCTGTATGTACCTAAAGATCACAACAGCACACAAATACTTCTGTATGTAACTAAAGATCACAACAGCACACAAATACTTCTGTATGTAACTAAAGATCACAAAAGCACACAAATAAATACTTCTGTATGTATCTACAGATCACAACAGCACACAAATAAATACTTCTGTATGTATCTAAAGATCACAACAGCACACAAATAAATACTTCTGTATGTATCTAAAGATCACAAAAGCACACTAATTAAAAAGTTATATGTATGCTGCACCATCAACAGACACCACATCTTCTTCCTCTGTTCTTTTTTTACTCATGACAATGTAATCAGTAGTACTGACCTTCTTCAGTTTCTTGGTCTTGACCTCGACCTCCTGTTGCAGGGAGTTGTAGGTCTCCTTGATCTCTACTGCAGACTCCTCTTTCTCCTCCAGTTTCTGTTGGATCTCACGCTCCTTGCGCTGTGTTGGGAGAGTATAAAAAAAACAGTGTCAGGTCAGCTCATATTCCCCTTTTTTTTTATATCATCATTAAGCCCAGGCGTGAGAGTGCAAAATCTCTGCTTAGAACACTTCATTGGCTCCCGGTAAAGGCTAGGATTCAATATAAAGTTGCCTGTCTCTGCTTTCAGTGTATCTATCACGAGAACATGCCATCCTATCTTGCCAACCTCCTGCAGGGTTACAAACCTTCTCGAACGCTCCGCTCTTCTGACACCTCACTGTTGACTGTTCCTCGCTTCTCTCTAGATACCTTTGGTAAAAAATCTTTCTCTGTCTTTGGCCCAAATGTATGGAACTCTCTACCACTGTCTCTCAGAAAAACTAAGTGTTTCTCAACCTTCAAACGGCACCTGAAAACCCACCTCTTTCAAACTCATCTAACCTGAAGAGCCTTAGTTTGCAAGTCTGTCATCAGACTAATCTCTCCTGCCTGTATAACAGTATTTTGTATAAGGGCCTATAGAGCAAGGTGTGTGTGTGCGTGCATGTGTGTATGTGTGTGTGTGTGTGTGTGTGTGTGTGTGCTTGAGTGAGCATGTGTGTGTATCACTGTATGTGTACAGCTGAGGAAGGGATAGGGGAGAAATTGAGTGGGAAAGAGACTGAAATACTTTAAGAAACTTTTTCAAATCTTTGTTTGTATGTAAATTGTGATGTATGATATGCGAATAGTTCATAATTTGTGAGGAATTTTGATTGTCAAGGTATTAATGATGTAATACTGAAGTTGTAATGTTTTTCCTGTATATGGATTAGAATTTTTCTGTTTTTATCTTCATTCAAAATATTGATTATAATTTTATGTACAACTATTGCATGCATATAGCAAACATAGCACACGCACACACACACACACACACACACACTCTCTCTCTCTCTCTCACACACACACACACACACACATTCTTACAAACACACGCGCACAGCAACGCACACGCACGCACACACACATGTACACACACACGTACGCAAGCACACACACGCAGCAATATATAAACACAGTATGCCTCTTTATTCATATGAAAAATCTGTTAATCTTTCTTCATTACATAAGTCAGTGTTTAAATTTTAATATTCTGTGGTTTCTTATGTGTCTTCTTACTTGTATAGCTTTAATGTTTGTTGTTATCTTATTGTGTATGTAATTGTGAACATTTTTTATCACCTTTTGCCTTTCTTGCGAAATGTAAAGCGCTGGTGAGCATGTTTTTATATGGAATATGCGCTATACAAATAAACATTATTATTATTATTATTATTATTATTACTGGTTAAAGCCCAGCCGTGGGCTATAACCATTAAAAAATGTACACAACACTTTGATGACCCTGAAAATAAAAAAAAAAGGAACAGAAATTAAGAACACATAAGAATGCATTGTGTACATAATCTAAGGATACACCCCTGGCATCGACCATCTGTCCCATTTATCACCAGTGGGTTTAACCCTTTGACTTCCGCACCCTGTCCAATGCACAGCGCACAAATCCAAGATACTTTAGTTGGCTCTGCCCTTCCGGCTATTAATAGCGGGCATCTTTCCCCTTCCCTTCCACACCCTTTTCACCCGTCCCACTGCTTGAGCACAAAGACACGCTACAGAGATAAGACTTTGGTCGACCCTGCTGGCTAAAAATAGCACTCGCAGGTGATGCTGGCTCGTAACTAAAGGGTGTCAGAATGGCTGGGAAAATGCAGCCGTGAACGGCATCCTGCATTGCCAACCATGCTACCAAAACAAAAACTTAAGCCTTTGACTCCCTCACCCTATCTACCAGCTTCCTACAGAAAGCTGGTGGAAAGGGTGAGGGAGTCAAAGGCTTAAGTCTTTGCAGTTGATGGATAGGGTGCAGGAGTCAAAGGGTTAATAAGAACAAAGCTGAAGAAAAATTAAGGTCACCAACACACAAACAAAAAGTGGCCTAAATTACTAAAATAGATTTTGTACATCACATTTTCTTAGAACCAAAAATGTACTTAATACATGTACCCAATTATCAATCCTAAAAGAAAATATGTAAGACACTACAGAACACACTTACAAGTGAATGGACCAGCAAGGTAGAAACTGACAGGAAGAGCAGACGGAAAGCAAAGGAGCAAGGCAGAAACAAAGGGAGTGACAGGTAAGAGGAAATTTCTAGCAAAAAATTTCCAGAAGGTGGGGATGCTGTTTATACTGAAAGAGGACCCAGCATCCCCAAAGGGGAAACTCACTTCTTTCTCATACTGTAGTTTTCAAGACAAAATGAACAATATTATGTGAAATCATGGTTGGCTAGATCTCGCACTTCTTTCACTGTATTTGAGAGAAGATTCTTAGGTCAACTTATTTCTTTATGACAAATGACAAATGACAAATACAAAGGAAAAAATTTTATGACCGAAGAACAAAATAAAGCTCTTTGGAAAGATGCACCACAAAGTCAATAAAAACCAGGCTGTGTGGTCTAGAGTCACAAGTTTCAAAATATTTAAATAATAACCATCAAACTTCAATGACCACTACAATGACAAAACTGTTGTGTGAGTTTCATTTCACATATTCAAAACTCTGTATGAAGTTACAGTTATGTGTGTGTGTGTGTGTGTGTGTGTCTGTGCGGCGTGCTGTGTGTGTGTGTGTGTGTGCGGCATGTGATGTGTGTGCATGTGTGTAATATGTGTGTGCAGTTTTGTGTAGTGTATGTAGTCCATGTGTATGTGTGTGTTCGCGTGTGTGTATATACATGTCTGCACTCACATGCACACAAATACATGAATAATACGTATGTGTGTTGCATGCATGTGTGTGGCATGCACAAGTGAGTGCATGCACGTGCGCATGTGTGAATATTAGTGAGTTTACTCACAGCTTGTTCCAGGATCTCCTGTCGTCTCTGTTCCAGGGCTCTTTGCTGTTCGTTGGTGTGATCCACGATGTTCTTCCCACCCATCAGAAGCTTGCTCTCCATGGCCTGACATCCACACATGAACAACACATTAACAACACTTAGACTATTTGACTAATCTCAAACAACAATTACAAAAAATATTATACTTAACTCTTTCACCACCAAGTTTCCCCAGAAACGGCACTCCTCAGTGCCAAGTATATTTTGGGCAGCCAATTTTGCAGCGCAGTATGTATTTTTAAAAGCTTATAAGACTATTAAAGATTTTCATGTACTTTTTTTTTTGCTGTGTAAAGGGCAGATGTTGTATTTATATATGAATGCTTGCTTATGTTTATGTACTTGACTGATTATTCCACAGATAATCTTATTATAAAGAAAAACCTTTTTCTTTTCATACGGTTTATTAGTTGTACTACTGACCTTATTTTGTGAGTTGTGCGCCAGGTATCATTATAATAAATGAGGAAAAGCAGTGGAAAATCTACACACAAAGTCAGCTGTCAGCTTATTCTACTCGGAGTGGTAGACAACGCGTGTCGCTTTGCAGCCATTTTGGAGAAAAAGCTTCGGAGAAAACGTGACGTAAATTCCGACAGTTAACAAAGCCACACTTCGGCCTTACTGCTGAAAAACTAGGTCGCTGGGTAAAGTTAAAAAAATAGCACAGTTGCCTGTATTCACCAGCGGAGCTGACAGAAGCTTTGTACCCGCATGAAAAGTCATTGTTTAGTATGACCCGTCCAAGTCGCACAAATGCGACCATGGCGGTCGTACGGGAAGTCGCTTGATTGCGACCATGGCAGGAAAAGAGTTAAAACAGTCTTCAGACTCATAAAGATACACAAATAAATATACACACCATTAAAACAGTCTTCAGACTCACAACAAGAGAGCAGCATGAGTATATTACCATATGAGGTGTCCTACAGTCTTGATAAATAGTGACTCTGCACATTTTTTGTCCTGTTTATAGTACAGCATCTACACAGACACTGAGTCTACGAATGATTAACAAACACTACCTGGATCTACAAACACAGCAAAGAATACTTCACTGACACTGCAAACCTACCAGGTTCTTTGCTGTGCATGTTTTGTTAAAGGTAAAACTTTTATGTACTGAGAGTGATAGGCGATGAGATAAAAACACACAGAAATGGGTATACACAGACAGAGCAAGACATATATATACACAGACAATGTGTGTGTGTGTGTGTGTGTGTGTGTGTGTGTGTGTGTGTGTGTGTGTGTGTGTGTGTGTGTGTGTGTGTGTGTGTGTGTGTGTGTGTATGTGTGTGTGTGTGTGTGTGTGTCTATGTGTGTGTTTTTTATGTGTATGTGTATGAGTGGGTGTCCATGAACATGTATCCATATGCATGTCTGTGTCTGTATTATTGTGTACGTGCTTAAAATAAGCGAGTGTTTGTATGAGTTTGTCTGTATGTATCTGTATGTGTTGTGTAAGAGACAGAGATTTCTTTCCCTGACTCACAATGAAAGAGGAATAGGTTATCATCATTCTTGTTACTGCTACCTTAACATTCTATTATAATAGTTTATCTCTTTTCATCACAGCGGTAGGGGTCGACCCATGTCTGCATTACATGTGTCTGTCTTTGTCTCTTACACTTTGTGAAGTGATCAGGGCTATTGTGAGATGAAGTTCTGCACAAAAAAAACATTATCCTATCAACTACAAGATGACCACTCTCCTATCTTAAACAAGTGTCCCACCTTAATTTTCACGGCCAAAGCATCTCTCTGGTCCTTCTCCTTTGACAGCTTTTCTTCCTTCTCCTGCATCTCTGACAGCAGCCGCTCCTTCTCCTACACATCAGGCAAAAAATGGGGATATTAGTTTTCTCTTACTTTGTGCCAATTCATTTTCTTCCTTTATGCCAATTCGTGCACTTTTTCTCTCTCTATGATCAAGACTTCTTTCCAACAAAATAACATTATTCAGATCTATAGTTTATTCAGTATCTGAGTGAAGCAAATGAAAGTTTTGCACATTCATTCTGATGAGGACAATCTGCAAATAAAACTGTTTTAAAAAGCAAAAGAGGGAATAAAATACACAGTCCTATCATCATAAACCACTGACTGTCAGGTTAACATAACATGTGTACTGACATACAAAAATATATGTGTACCTCAATATGGAAATAATGAGTATAAACAATACTGTGAATGAAACTCTAAAAACAGGTTTAAAATTGTTAAAAACAAATGATCGAATGAGAAACTGCAAAATAATTAAAAGTCCTAACAACAACTGTAATTGAAAACATGAACTGAAACTTAATACATCACACACACACACACACACACACACACACACATAGAGGGAATGAAACAAAAATGACAAATACAAAGGAAAAAATTTTATGACCGAAGAACAAAATAAAGCTCTTTGGAAAGATGCACCACAAAGTCAATAAAAACCAGGCTGTGTGGTCTAGAGTTAAATGCAGATCAATGGTCCTTGCCTTCTTGCCCATAATATTAATTCTGACTTAACACTTTGAATGAATTTCAACATACTCAAATTCTTGCCTACAATATTAATTTTGACTTAATATTCAGAACGAATTTCAACATATTCAAATTAACAAAAATTCAAAGTCCACTTTTTAGGACCACAAACAAAATCACATTTGTGTATGCTTTTTGAACAAGTACAGGTCTGAAGAGGTTTCATTTAAGACAGTTTCATTTAAAAGAACACCAAAAGTACGAGTTTTATCAATGACAACACACGATTACAATATATTTGTAAACAAAATCCAGATATTTCCAAGGGTGACACCTGTGAAAATTGAAAAACAGGAAAGGCCGGGGTCCAGGGGCCGCCGAGGCCCCGGTGGGGTGCAGGGGCAAAATGCATTACAAAAGGAAAAATCCCCGTCTCCTGAAACTATTTTGAATGCAAGTTCCAATAATAAAATATTTATAAATTAAGGTATATATGTTTATTCTGAGGAAAGCGTCTCCACTTGTGTCCAGCTTCTTACACCACGTACCGAACGGGATGTCCGAGTCGTCCTTTTCGGTAAGCCATTCAAACCGCCACTTGTTTTTGGTCGCTTTTTCGACCTCAGCGACTTTAAGAACGTCGCATTTTTCCAGAAACGGCATCTCGAATTTTCACAGCTACAACAGTGCATTCAAAATGGCGGCAAGGCGGAAGTTGTCAAAACGTGGATCAGACATGGAAAAAAACATGGATCGGAATCCATCCCGACTCGACCTCGTCGTTCTTTTTTACTATTTCATTTTTTTTTCTCTCTCGATATTTTAAAAAGCCTGAAACCTCCGGTTCGGAAATTTTAAAAAGCCGGAATTCCGGCTCCCAGCCGGAAAGGTGTCACCCTTGTATTTCACAATACTGTCAGTAAGGCATCAAGTGTCACAGTACCTCAGCAATAAGTGACTGGTTATTCAGAATGGCCGATTTCTCTTCTTCTAGTTTGGCCATCTGCTCCTGCATGTACACCTCTGCGTTCGCTTCATCACCACCACCTTCTTCATCCTCAGTGTCGTCGTCATCACCCTCCTCGATAATCTGACCTGAAAGCGACATAAAACACACCTCAATGACGCCTGGGGATTATACAACGTATTCCCACACAAATATGCAATACTTTCTGTGAACAACCAAATTTTCTGCAATGAAGAAAGACAGAAAGAAAAGAAGGGGAAAATAAAACACACACATACCAAAAAAAGAAGAAAAAAAAACAGGCAACATAAAAAAGCTTTTTTCTTTATCTAAATACGTGTTTCACTATATATGTACCATGTTGGACTGTAGGTATTATAGCTGGTCTGCTGATACATGTCCGTTCATGATGATGGCAGCCTGAAGGATGGTGGGCGCAGAACTTCCACCAGCACATGTGTGCAAAGGGGGCACTAAGGGTTGGACCATGAAGCCCTATGCCGGCTACTTTCCGTTCATTTTGTTATTAGCCACACTGAATGACTAACGATGACAAAAAACCAATGTTTTCTAAAGTATATCTTATGTATACATACAAAAACTACCTTTACACACACTCATCATCATCATCATGTGCCCTGCTGCATGGCGCTGGCGATCATGGCCCTCCATTACACACACTACCTACATGAATCTCCTCTTACTCACCATCACGAGTGCGCCTTGTCCTCTTCTTCTTCTTCTTCTTTGGACCTCCCTTTTCTGTCAGCTGGTTTTTCAGCCTGTCCATGATACGTAACCATCAGTAAGCCACATATACCATAAATAAAAGAAACAGCTTTGAAAATGTGTACGCTTAGTCTGTTTGGTTGATTTTTTTTTGTTTTTTTTGTTTTTGTTAGTTAGTGGGTTTTTTCTTTGGGGTGGGTAGGTGGACTGAGTTCATTGAAATAATCCATAAAACAGACAAACATCTTCTTGTAAAATGCAAAAACGGGCAAATATCTTCTCATGAAAGACACAAGGTGCTGTTACCTTCAATTATTTAATTTTGAAATTTTCATTTCATTTTCATTAACTATAAAACCTTCACTAAAAAGTAAATATATCAGGTTTCAATGCTTTGACACCAATCTAGCCTTCGCTGACCTGATGTTAATTTTTGAGTTCTTCATGACTTTTCTATCTGCTAACCTTGAAGCTTCTTCTCACCTTTTCCGTTAGCAGTTTTGTAAATTGCTTATTCATTTACCTATTTAATTACTATTCAATGATCTCTTTATTCGATCATTTATTCATTCATTCATTTATCTAAGCATCTATTCCTGTCTATTAACTTATATTTTGGGGCAACTACTTTTCTTCACAAGTCTATGTTTTCTACCAACCTGTTAATCTCCTCCTGAAACTCTCTGAGCAGAGCATCTTTAGGATCCTCATTGATCTTGGGCTTGTTCTTGATGCTCTTGGCACGGTTGGCATATCTGTACCCAACAGACACAGAATCACATCAACAGCCATTTCTACTTGTACACACAACAACCATAAATACAGCAACAACCAAATGCGCACACACACGCATGCACGCACGCATGCACGCACACCACGCACGCACGCACACACACACACACACACACACACACACACACACACACACACACAAATTATTATTATCCGTAAATTTTAACACAACAATCAACAGCAAGACCCAACCCAAAGAAACAAACAAAACAAAACAAAACACAAGACAAGACAAGACAAGACAAGACAAGACAAGTAACTTTCTATACAAATTGTAGAGGCACTGTGTAGAACCTAGCTAATGCAACTAAGTGCTGTATGTATAAAGAATACATTTAACGTACTTATAGCAGAGACTTTGTCAAAACAACTCATTCATTATCAAAGGAACACCTGTACACTGTGCGACTCATCAACACTCAGTATGGTAACAGGTTTTCAATACTACAAACACCAAATAACCACAGAACATCCAATTCAGTCATGAAAAGGCCAGAAATCCAAAGCTCGGCCAGTAGATTTGCACCTGAACAATCAAACCCAGAAATGAACTTTAAATATACACAAACCCCACACAATTCAACGAGAAGTCACCTCGGCAGTGGGGATACGATACGTATTCAGTTTGGCTGCATGTCTAGCAATTATTCTTTTCAGTAGCGGGTAAAGTAAAACGATGTCTTCAATACAACAAATCACAAGAAAAACTACTGAATAACTGCCAAAGTGACCTGGCAGAACTACAGTCTCACTTGAGATGGGTGACTTCAGAACAACTTGATACAGATAGCTCTCATAAGCTCAAAGGCATGGAAAATGTTAACAGGGATGGGTACTGCTGAAAAGAAAAAAAAAAGTAACCATGAAACATACAGGAGCCGGGGGAATGCTCCCCTAGATAAAGAAATTTTCAGGGATTAAAATCTGTATATCTAGCGCATTTCAAGGCATTAAATCAGACTTTCAGAGCGCCTGAAAATAACATAGATTCTGCATTATTTAGTTTCTGTACAAGCACATATCAAATCATAGATTATTCTCATTACACTTCCTCTACTTTGAAAAATAAAGCTGGATATAGAAGATTGGGCAATTTGCTTTGATTTGCTTCAGGAAGGTCCAGGCCAGCTGTACTTCCAGAGCCTGAATGTGTTGCTTATGCTACAGACTTTAAAATGCTCTCTGAGCTGCAGTCTGTCTCTCTTAGCTTCTGCATGAAGTCTTCCAGATGCAGCACATTCAGGCTCTGGAAAAGCAATTGTGCCGAAACTTTCCTGCAGCAAATCAGATCAGTCTCCAGAAAGCTCAGGGAAAAAGGACTGAGACTGGACTTTGCAAATCAGTAGTTTGAAAACTTTCAGAGGAAAAGCCTATATAATCCTAGGATACTGATTCCTTCTGCTGTGGTAATGGGAGGATCCAAGGAGAATTCCCTCCCCTGGATACAGAATGAAACAGTGCTTGGTTATGTGTTGAAAAGCCAAAATTAATGTTGTAAAAGTACTGACATCACAGACACAGACACAGACACTCACACCCACCCCACACACACACACTCACACCCACCCACACACATAAGATCACCTTAAAGTGGTGAGTGTTTCATCATAGTTGTAGCTGGCAGGGCCGATGTTGGCCACCATAGTGGTCTTACTGTTGCCCCCCAAAGAATCCTGCAGCAGACGAGTCAGCTTGGAGTCTCTGTACGGGATGTGTGTCGTCTTGGCATCCACCAGGGCTGATATCACGTTGCTCAAAGCCGAAAGGGACAAGTTGATCTTTGTTGCCTCTTTAAGACGATCCCCCTGTGAAGGTGAGAGCCACACGAAAAGTTAAATCCTGTTTTTCACAGATCCGAAAACTAGACAAGCAAATACTGAACAATAAAAACCAAAAATAAAGCTGACAACAAACAAACACGTTACCTAAACCAGTCACCATGGTGTAGTGGTTAACGCAACCGACTACCGACTGGAAGGTTGTGGATTCGAATCCCCATCAGTCCCTTCAAAACTATACCACTGTGGGATTTTTCGGCTCCTACCCAGAGTTGGGCATGCTATGGGCTCATTGGGAAGACTGGGACCACACAGTCGAGTCTCATCCACTTCACGGATGTGTCATTGAGGTTGTTGCTCAAATCTTCTGACCACCATCACAGGCATCAGTATCTCTCGGGCCTGGTTGATGCCAGGATACATTATGATAGTAAGCGTAGAGTATAACCCTGTCATGCAGTCTCAAT
>JAPXFY010000024.1:57773815-57776315 GCA_030674185.1 Monoplex corrugatus
ATCCTTTACTTACTTGAGAATACACAAAATTATGAAAGCTAAACAATCAACATAAAAAGAACAAAGGTTTGTTAAAAACAAGTTGCAGGAATCACTAAATGAACGAAAAAAAGTTCCCAGTGAATTTTCAATTCTTATGATACTATGAAGTGGATATCAATATGTGAAAAAATATACATTAACATACATACTAATGCATGCACATTCTATCCATTCAATAACCAAACTGCAGTTGTAAGTTCGTTACCTTGGCGCACATACCTGTATCAGTCTTGTATTCATAAAACACACCGGCATAAACAAACACAGACGCACAAATACTCTTGAGATGAAACCTTATATATCACAGAAACTATCTTCAATTATCAGGCTGGATAAAGCTGATTACCTTGACATAAACGCCTGTGTCAGGTCTCTCTTTCAGTTCCAAACGCTTTGTCTGATCTTTTGATAGCAGGTCTCGAATTTCCTCCTGTAATAATAGATATGGTAAATAATGATAGAATGCCAATTCATTAGTGTTGCACTTCATTAATGCAACGTTACAACACAACAGATACAGAAAACGGGAAAGAAACCAATCATAACGAAATAATCATACCAAAGAATGAAATCAAATCTAACACACAGTCACCATTTTTGCAATACTCTGAATACATACAATTATTTTCATCTGACCCAGTATGCAAACCGTAAACATTAAAAAAAGAAAAAAGAAACAGGAAAAAGAAACCGGTCTACCTTTCACTCCTTCACTCTCACACCTAGTGAAGCCCTAATCATACATGAAGATGCTGGCAAATACAACTTTGAAGTAAACTTCAGACTTATTTAGGTTTGCTGAAGAGAACAGATTTAACAGTAGCTTTTTTTTTAAACAGCTAATAAGCATGTACTATTCATCACATTGTTTTTAACTTACCTGATAAATTTCCAGATAAGATGCACGGACCAAGTACTGCTGGTTCTCAGACCGTGAGATATGGTTGAAGACATGATCGAAGGAACGAGGGATAACCCCCATCAGGTCTGCGCTGGTTTTAACACCTAGAACAGCACAACAACTGATGGTCACCATTAATGACAGCACTGTCCATGAAAGTTGATCATTTAAAAGAAAACAGACTGGTTACTGGAAGATTGCTTCAGATCTTAAATCAGTCTATGCCAGGAATAATCCCACTTGTTACTCCCTGCATACTAGGCATTCAAGTCCAACAGGAAAAACACTGTTAAAAATGCAAATAAAAAATTACTTGTTTGAAATCTGGGTGGTTACTGACTAACATTACAGTCTGTAACTTTGCAGAATCATAATGAAATAATCATACCAAGGAATGAATGAAATGTTATGTACTAAACTAATCCTTCCATAGTGTGGTATTGAAACTTACGCTTTTTTCCTCGGCAAAACAACATACATTGCACACATAAAATCAAGCACATCCAATCCATTATCATTATCTTATGACCCCTCAGTTTTGAGCATTTCAACTGTATCATAAATGCTGGGCAACAATTTGCCTTGCTGCAATGTGTACAAGCTCTCACATGGCATTATTTTTGTCCTGTTTACGAACGAAGCAAAGCTGAGTTACTTTAGAACTTTCTGTATTGCCAGCCAGTGGCATACAAATAGGCTAGAAACAACCCTGGATATCATTTCTGCATAGTACTTCTGAATATGATATATCGCAAAAACGGTGCGACTTTTCAAAGTTATGATCCACAAACATGAAAATTGGAAAACTGACCTTCCAATGCCAATGTCTGCAAATGAGTAAGTGCTGTGCTGACAGTAAATATGTCACCTAAAAAATTGACACAAAAGCATGACATCTATAAGATTTTGCTGATGTTCACTGCCTCACTGATCTATGCTAACACTAAATCTACACATGAATAGTACAATGCAGAGCCACCAGAAGCTATAAAGTCTGCAGTCTGCATATTCCACAGTCCTCTACAGTGCTGTATGCACCAGACCACAGGTCATCTCAGGGAGACACAAATAGTGTGATGCAATGCGAGTTACCAATCTTTCTTTCCATATCTCTGATCAGCCCTGTAAAATATTATAATCCAATTCAAAATCCTAAACAATTTAGCTGTTACCTTGCATGGTGTATGTTTTGCCAGTGCCTGTCTGTCCATAGGCAAAGATGGTGCCGTTAAATCCCTCCAGCACACTCTCCACCAAGTCATGCACCGTTTCCTCATACAGATCCTGCTGTTTGGAGCTGCCAAAGCCAAAGAATGAAAACAAGGTAATATCAAACCTTACACTTTGACACAAGACATTATTCAGCTGCTTCATATGCAATATCTCTAACCTATTTAGCATTGCTTTCAAAGTGCTTGAAAAAAGCACCTATTAATGCACGCACATGAACATATACATATACACATGTTACATATCCAAGATCTATACACGTATGTATGGTTGGTTGGTCTCTGTTGATAGAGTCTTGGACTCAAGATTTAATCTCTTGAGTTCAAA
>JAPXFY010000024.1:57781315-57786315 GCA_030674185.1 Monoplex corrugatus
CTGAATGTGTCAACTGTCATATGCTAGAACTTTGAAAAGTGAAATGAAAAACTCAAGTTACCTCACAAAAACCTAGTCTTTGGCTTGTGACAATGAGATCAAAAGACAAAACAATCAAAGACATTGGAACCAACATATATCACAACTGAACATTCCACCTGAAGAAATGCCCAAAGAATGAACCAAATATAGCACTGTAGATGGAACTTGCAAATTGTCACAGATTTTTCACTCAAGTTTGATACATTATTTCATAATTCAGTACTGACATCTTAAATCATTCTAAACAAGATCAAACCTAAGTCTCCTGAAGAGATGGTCAATACCATTGCATACATTTCCATTGATAATGATATAACTCATACAACATAAACACAAAAGCCAAAAAAAAAATGAGAGAAAAAAAAAAATGGACAAAAATGTTCAGAGTGCATGCTGGTTGCAGGAGGAAGGGCCAAAGGGGAAGAGATGTATGCATGTTAAGTGTGTGGTGGTGGTGTCACTGGTGTGATGTATATCATGTATACATGTGATTTCACACTTAGAAAAAAGAAAAAAGGGATGATGATGAGTGGGGATATTGAAAAAGAAGAAACATAAGGAATGAAATACAATAATGATTACTTACACAGTGCCTACTCTCACAAGTCCTAAGAGCTTCAAAACAGCTCATGAAAGTCAAACTCAAAGGTAGATGCATGTAAAGTAAATGCATATCAATCTCTCACTATAATGATGAAAACACATGAGCTGTATTAATACAATAGTCAAGAGGCAATAAAAATAAATTATAATCAAAATCCACTTCATCTATCAATTGGTCATGTTAAAAAAAAAAGAACAAAAACCAAAAACAAATCTTAGATCACACACACACGTACACACACAGTGAGCACAGAGATACACACACAGTGAGCACAGAGATACACACACTCACTCATTAAAATTTAAATACACAAAAACGCACACAATCATGTATGTGAGCATGCGCATGCATTCACACACACACACACACACACACACACACACAGTGACACACACACACACACACAAACATGCAAACACACACACACATAAACAAACAACACATGCTAATGCATATATATATACACAAATGAACCCACCCACACACACATGTATACACACTGTTTAATATTTAAAACTTCAATGTTAACTAACTCCAAGAAAATTTGATAAATATTGCTTAATTTCAATCAATCTTTTTTTTTCTTTCCAGATATGAAACACAAATGATTTAACTGACAGATATTTTTGTGGAATAAACTTCATATGACTATCAATTATCATGGAATTTAGACAATTCAAAAATAAAGTAAAACTCATCACCTGAGGCAACATCGTCACAAAAATTTACGTTATATATATATTCTACTTTTGTTTTTGGTTGATCTTTTTTTTTAATCTACTCCTTTGCATCTACCTGAATCATTCAGTCTCAAGCTTGTGGCAGCCACATAAGATTTTAATAAAACTATAACTAAAAGACAAAACAATAGTTTCTCTCACACACACACACACACACACACACACACACACACACACACACACACACACACACACACACACACACGTGTACACACACACACACACACACGTGTACACACACACACACATTACATTTTTACAGCTAGCGTTAGCCTTCAATGCAGATTTGAAGTAAGTGATTGAAGCTGAATGTCTGAATCTAATGCAGACTGAAAGTTCATTCTATACTACTGAACTCTGATAAACAAACCTACAAATACAATGACCAAAAAAGTTTTGTTTTGAATGATGGAACACAAAGCATGCTAAAATCAGAAGAGCAGTGAAGTTTTCTGTATGGGAAACAGATGTGGAAAATGTCTGAGGGACGCTGAGGACCTGTCCAAAGACAATACAAAGCAAAACGAGGAGAGTTTATAACTGAACAGGATGCTAATGCAATGATTTGAAAAGAATGGAGATACGCTCATATTTGGATGATTTGAAAAATGAGGAAGTTTATAACTGAACAGGAAGCCAATGCAGTGATTTGAACAGAAGGAAGATATGCTCATATTTGGAAGACATGACAAGATGCACAGCATATTCTGAACTTTCACCAGCCAGAGATTTCATTTGGAAGTGAAGAGGGGATTATAAACAAGTAAAGTGTGTGAGTGTGTGTGTCAACATGCACATATATGTGAGGTTGTGAGTGGGGGTTAGGGAGATATGTGTGTAAGCATACATTACATGCGACTGTGTTTATAGCTTAAAATCAGTGAGTGGTGTGTGTGTGTGTGTGTGTGTGTGTGTGTACATGTGTGTGTGTGTGTGTGTGTGTGTGTGTGTGTGTAATGTGTGTGTGTGTGTGTGTGTGTGTGTGTGTGTGTGTGTGTGTGTGTGTGTGTGTGTGTGTGTACATGTGTGTGTGTGTGTGTGCATACGAGTATAAGCATGAGCATATATGTGCATGCATGCATTATGTAGTGCATGCTGCCAGCAATGCCAATATCAATAGCTGAATATGCTCTCTTATTTAAGGAAACTTAGTCATACCTGTGCTTTCTCGTAACTTGTGTTTTGGTTACAAACATTGAAACATTAGCCTACAAATAATCACACATTCTGGTCAGAATCTACATCAATACATGGTAAAAAAAAGTCTATCCTGGACTGCAGTAAAGTACTGAAATAAACACAGATAAAACGCATTGTACAGCTTTTCAATCAAAACTGAACGGTTAATCCACCGAACATATATGAGCTAATGAAGCTGACGCGAGTCGCGATTTGTTCCAATCAATCATGATTCAAGTAGGCCTATGCGTATGTGTAATGCTGTACCAAACATTCAATAAATATCGAGATTGACTAACCTAGTCACACAACTAATGATTTTACCTTCCAGAAATTGATGAGGATAGCAAAATATAACTGTGATTCAATCTTCGTGCAGAAAATATGAAATCATGTCGACATTCTGTGCCGCAGAACCCTGTCGCATGGATCACAAATATCGCCTGTCAAAACTATTTATTTTGTATGCCGACAGATGGCGTTCTAGGCAACAGACATTGCGGTAATCCCAAGTGCATTTTATCTAATAAGCGAAATTATACACAAAGAGTACAACAGTAACTAATTTCAGGTGAAATAGTTTGCGAATCAAAGTTTATTACGTTCGGGGAACAACATATCTTTGTCACCTGCTTACAGTGATTTTGCTTATTAATAAATGGTATAAGTTGTTCAGTTAAAAATGATTAAGCTTTTCTTCTGCCGTGGGTGATGATAAGAAACATAACAAAAAAGGAATGAAATTAATATAAATGTGTGTGTGTGTGTGTGTGTGGCGCGCGCGCGCGCGCGCGGTGTGTGTGTGTGTGTGTGTGTGTGTGTGTGTGTGTGTGGTGTGTGTGTGTGTGTGTGTGTGTACCTATCACTCTGAATATGTATGGTGTGTATATGAATGACTTTCAGGATTCTCTGAAATATTCGTATAATTTATTGTGTTTAGATATTTGAAAGCCGATACTGCAAACTTCCTAATGCATAGAGTGCAATCCCTTACTACCACCCCTCTCCCCCCCCCCCCCCCCAACCCTTCTCTCCGATAATAAAAACTTTTGTCGAAATGAACAGTTCATTTGACGACAACAACAACAACAATAATAATAGTAATACTAGTGATTATGATGATGATGATAACAACAACAATAGTGATAATAATAACAATAATATAATAATAATAATAATAATAATAATGGTTATTTATGAGCGCTTTCCACTTGCACAAAGCGCTTTACAACAACGATAAAAAGTAAAACAAGCACACGAACTCACAGACACACACCAATACACACACAAACACGCACAGACACACACACACAAACCACACACACACGCACGCACGCACGCACACAAACACACACGCGCACGCATTCACACCCAAAAACACGCACATCAAGAATACAGAGCGGCAGAAAGAGGGTCTACAAGAAATGTTGCTGAAGAGAAAAGTCTTCAGACTAGTTTTAAAGGAAGGAAATGAAGGGCTGTGACGGAGATTGTGAGGCAAGGAGTTCCACATCTGCACAGCAGATGATGAAAAAGCTCGACCACCATGCCTCTCTCGTTTATATTTTGGAACGCGGAATGTTCTATCATCGGTAGCAGAGCGAAGAGATCTGGGTGGTACATAGATCGTAACAATAATGATAACAACAACAACAACAACAACAATAATAATAATTATTATTATTATTATGATTATTTAATCAATGATGGTATTTTTAACGACCTGCATTTTTTTTATTCATACATTTTTTATTGCAACTTTTATTAAATGATTAACTAATAATTGTGCGTACGTTTAATTTGTGGTTTCTTTGTATGATACACATATTTGCTTTTTTTCTCTCTCTCTCTCTCTCTCTCTCTCTCAGTAGCTGTTTTGTATTGTGTTGTTTCGTTTCGTTTTGTTCTGTTTTGAAGCGTGTGTATTGTTCATTGAAATTGGCACTTAATCTGACAATGATTTGTATAGACTTATGCTTACATACATTGTGCATTCGAAGTTTTTTTAAACGATTGATTAAATTGTAGCTATACATTTGTGTAGCTATGCACACGTTTTCTTTTGATGGTTTTGTTTCGTTTTTGTTTTGTGTTTTACCACATAGTAATATTGTATTTAAATGGTTTGGGTCATTCAGTTGTTTTAGGTATAGACCTAATAAAATATTGTCGTTGATGCTAAAACAAAAACAAAATCGGTAATGTGGTCATATAGTGTATGTAGACTTCTGAAGTCATAGAAACGAAACATTTGTCTCTTCAATGCATACACATGATGTGTTTATACTATTCTTTTATGATGACAGATAAAAACGCTGTGATGCAGAATGCTTTTGCAGAACTTGATTTTAAATGCAGAATATATTAGGGTGCGTTTCTTTTAATACTGTTGATAGTTGTGTGTGTGTGTGTGTGTGTGTGTGTGTGTGTGTGTG
>JAPXFY010000024.1:57791315-57801315 GCA_030674185.1 Monoplex corrugatus
GAGCAATCGTTTTATTTTTCCGTTTTGTATATCAGATTGTTTGCAGAATTACAACTTGAAAATAAACATGCCTATTTAAACTTAACAGTAAGTATCTATTTTAACATATGATTTGAGCTACAAGTACCTGTTCTAATATTATTCCACAGTAAGGGTCTATTTTAATAAATGATTTGAGCTCAAAGTACCTGTTCTAATATTATTCCAACATGAATTGTGCTACCTCAAACAGGAATGCATAAGTAGCCAAGAAATCACTGACAATTTATTTCCAATTTTCTGGCCACTGTGACTAAAACTGTGCTATGACCTTTGTCTGCGTTCATTTGCGCTTTTCAGTGGTTTTTTTTGCGGTTTACGTTAAGTAATTTTGTAACCCGCGATGTCGTCCACAGTAACCCCTCTCCTGCTCCCCATCATCTCCCTCAAGCCAGCCACGACTCTTATTTCATAAAGGTAAATATTGTAATTATCAAAATAAGCTTCTTCTGATATTCAACCAATGAACGGCACAAGTTGAAAAAAAAACTCATAATAAAAATGTGGATAATTAATTATATTTTTATGTGCCATTTGATAACTATGGGTAATTTTCATAAGAATTGTATTCCCTTTGGGCGCAGCATCAGACAATAAAAATAATACAGTTGTTTGAATGTTTTACCTTAGCCATAACTATTAGTGATAAAAATATAATGAATCATCAGACAACACAAATTACTACAACTGTTTCAGTGTCTTACATCAGCTGTAACTGTTAGAGGCAAAATCTAATGAATCACCAGACAATAAAAATTACTACAGTTCTTTGAGCGTACAGTGGCGCCTCAGGATACGAGCATCTCCCCGTACGAGCAAATCAGGTTATGAGCAAAAAATAATTGGAAAATTCGCCTTGGTATTCGAGCATTCACTCGCGTTACGAGCGACGTTGTGGTTATACCACGTGCTTCCCGCCGCTGCATCCCACTCTCAGTGTGCATTGTTCTCTTGTAGCGGAAGCATCTCTGCATTCATTTGCGCTTTTCAGTGTTTTTTTGTGGTTTACGTGAAGAAATTTTGTAACCCATGATGTCGTCCACAGTAACCCCTCTCCTTCTCCCCATTGTCTCCCTCAAGCCAGCCACGACTCTTATTTCATAAAGGTAAAGTGCAGTATATCATATATCATTGTTAAATATTAGAAAAATTACTTTTAATTCTGCATAAAATACCATGTTAATTGATTTTCATATTGATATTTTTGGGGTGTGGACGGATTAATTGGATTTCCATTATTTCAAATAGAGAAATTTGTTTCGAGATACGAGTTTTTCACGATACGAGCTATGTTATGGAACGAATTAAATTCGTATCCTGAGGCACCACTGTTATCACCTTGCCCATGACTAC
The DNA here is from genome assembly GCA_030674185.1 of Monoplex corrugatus. Taxonomy (NCBI): domain Eukaryota; kingdom Metazoa; phylum Mollusca; class Gastropoda; order Littorinimorpha; family Ranellidae; genus Monoplex; species Monoplex corrugatus. The sequence goes on from JAPXFY010000024.1 coordinate 57,792,708, forward strand.
TAGTGGTAAAACGTAATGAATTATCAGACAATAAAAATTACTGGAACTGTTTGAGTGTCTTATCTTAGCCTCAGTTCTTCGAGCATCCTACCTAAGCCGTAACTACTAGTGATAAAAATATTATAAATTATTAGACAATAAAAATTACCACAACTGTTTGCCTGTTACTACCTTGGCTTTAACTATTAACAGTAAAAATATAATAAATTATCAGGCAATAAAAATCACTGCAACTGCTTGAGCGTCTTACCTTAGCTATAACTGTTCACAGTAAAAATGTAATGAAACATAAAATTATCCTTAAAAATGACACAAAACACTATTTCCACCAATGTGTTAAATAGAAAATAGAACCAAAAAAAAGACAATGCACAGGACAGTGTCCTGTATGGTTACGAGTTTACCATCTGTGGGTACCAACCACACACACTCACCCTCCCTCTAACATAACTGTATCCTTGTACATATATTCCTATGTTCATCTGAGCTGTGATGCATTATACTCAGCAATAAACAAAATAATCCTTTTCATTCATCTGAGCTGTGATGCATTATACTCAGCAATAAACAAAATAATCCTTTTCATTCATCTGAGCTGTGATGCATTATACTCAGCAATAAACAAAATAATCTTTTTCATTCATCTGAGCTGTGAGGCATTATACTCAGCAATAAACAAAATAATCCCTTTTCAATCATTTATCTGAAAGATTTAATGGGGATAACGCTTATAGAACCCAAAAACTTTGTGTCCGAAACAAACACCGCCATTTTCCTTGTTGAAATTAAACAGTTCACTGCACTCAGGATTATTTATCTTAAAGTCAGACAGGCAGAACATAGTGAATAAGTCAGAGCATAGTCTGTTCAATCAGAGCGAAACTGTGATCGATATATATGCATGATATACTTTGTACGCGCATAATGTCATATGTACAGAAAACACACTTGTGAAACATACATAAACCATGCCTCAAACAGTAACAGGTTTTGCCAACAAACAACTATGAACATGTCTTAACAGGAAAAGACGTTCACCAGCAACAGCATTGTCCAACACAGGACAAATTGCACAAACCTCTTTTTCAACCATTGTAGACTACCAGCCATCCTTCAACAAGCACTCACCACACTTGTACCACAAGTACTTTATAATGCTAAATCAGAACCACGAGTACTTTATAACGCTAAATCAGAACCACGAGCACTTTATAACACTGAATCAGAACACACTTTCACATATGCTGCAGTAGTTTTTCCGTAATAACAACTGGAGTTGATACAAAGGCTCGGAAAAGTTGTTTGTTGATATTGCTAAAAAATATGTGTAGCGCATCATGCTCTAAAGTCTATATAGCACCAAACTTGTTCTAAGCCAACTAGATAATGAAATATATTTTACTGCAAAATCCTATGAGAATATAATGACACAGAGCATGTCAAACGTTGATAATTGCATATTCAGGTGACTTGGTGAATGTGTGTGTATGCATGTGTTCGTGTCAGCGCCCTTTGTGTGTGTGTGCGTGTGTGTGTGTGCACGTATGTGTGCGAGTGAGTGAGAGAAAGGAGAGGAGGGGTTGCTGACTGGTTGTTAATGCTATAACTTTGTAAGCATATGTGTGGATGTATTTTTTGTAGGGTATCACTTATAGAGAGGAGTATTATCGTTAGAATGACCTGAATAATTTGTGTATGTTCATTTTTCATGAAATGAGCTCTCTCAGTCACCCATTCAAATGACAAATAAATAAGCTCTTTCTTGGTCAGTCATTCAAATGACAAATACATAAACATACTTGCAAACATATATACATGAAACAAATCTATATAAGAAGACTGCATAAAATACAAGCAAAAGATACACACACTGAGTGATTTATAGCAAAACTTGTAAAAACTGTAAAGTATACTTAAAACTACCAATGAAACAATACAACACAATTTATGTATAATGTTTATGATTTTTTCAGCCAACTGCCGTCTTTTCCACCAAACCCATTTTCCTCTTTCATCTCCTGTTGTCTAACCTGCCCCCTTCTCATTTCCCCCACTTGCACAACGTCCCTTGTTTGGCAATGTTTATGGATGGTTCTTGTTGAAGGATTTTACTGTGACTATGAAGACAATATGGACAGTTAAAAGCAATCCCATATACATAATATATGTACACCTGAACCATCGAGCAATTTGTGCATTTATCACATCAGGTTTCTGTTCCCAGTCTAATATCACTCTACAGAAAACAGCATGGCTGGAAGGGAACCATATGCCAGAACTGAGCTAACTTTATCTAAAACAAGCGTGACTGCCCACGTTCAAGCAAACAAGAACCAGAAAAACCATGAAAAAAGAATCAGAACATGTATTTAATACAACCAGACAGGTGCAAATTTCCGGCCAACTGGCCTTTGTCAAGTGTAAGATCACAAACGAATAAACACCAAATCCAAAGCTTAGGAGAAAAAGACTGAAACTTCCCTGTTGCTTCATCCGGTGTGAGAAAAGGAAAGTTTCAGTCTTTTTCTCCTAATTTTTTTTACTTGGTGTTTGTTCATTTGTGATCTTACACTTGACAAAGGCTAGTTGGCCAAAAATGTGCGCCCGTCTTGTCTGGTTGTATTAAATATGTGTCCGATTCTTTTTTCATGTTTTTCTTCTGGTTCCTGAGCTAACTATAACCAGACTACATCTGCCAAGACAAAGTATGGAGTTCAGTGACAGGAATGATCTGAACTAATTTCTGGTGTTGTGTGCTGTCGCTTTTCCTCATCTGGATCAAGATTCAGTGACAGCAAATAACTGAAACTAGTCTGGAGCGAAAGAGGTCTAAGAGGTTTCCATCATAATATGTGCCTGTTACAAACAACTAAGTTCTAGTCAAGGCTGCAGCAAGATCTATGTCTCTCACTTCCAAAAACAAGATCCTGCCTTCAAAACTGAACTGAAAACACTGCTCCAGGCCTACCAGCTACCGTGGATCGCTGGCTTCATCTCCACGTGACAACTTTCCAGTAGAAGTATTATGACAGTACCTTGTCCAGTCTACCTCTCCCTCTAAGTGCTAGCTGATGCAAATAAGTTCTAAGTCAGAGGTTTCTTTTAAAAAACGTATTGCACAAAATTGGTCTTTATCAACATAAAATACATGACATACACATCGAACCATGGCACATTCTGATGAGTCTTACAACTTGCTTTGACTGGATTTACACATTAATCCCATATTTCCTGTAAATACTTGCCGATAAACCTGGATTGAAAAAATTTCAAAGAATATTTTGAACCTTTCGACTCCTGCACCCTATCCACCAACTGCAAAAACTTCACTCTTTGATTCCCTCACCCTATCCACTGGCTGGTGGATAGGGTGAGGGAATCAAAGACTTAAGATTCTGCATTGCTAGCATGGTTAACAATGCGAGATGCTGGTGGACAGGGTGCGGGTGTCAAAGGGTTAAACAAACAATTCCAAACAAAATGTTTTCCGTACCCCGCTTTCTCTGTCAAAACTGAACTCTCAACAATCCAGCCACATCCAATTACCCACAAAAAAAACAAGAAATCTCTACTCAGCTGAATACGCACGGAAATCATAACCAATTAAGACAAGACAGGTAATGAGAGACAGATAAGGGAGACAGCAGGTACAACAGTAACCACAGAAATATCACATTCAGGTAGATTTGTTTTAAGCACTACTCTCTTAGTGCTCCGTGCTACAAACAGGTTTGTGTGTGTAAAGAGGAAAGGACTGGCTGACCCAGGAACAGCGGACCGACTGACACCATCAACTTAGTAGGGCTATATACATTCATTTCTCTCACTGTCTCTACCTTTCTATGTGTGTCAAACACATACACACACACACAAACTCATACACACATACATACCAACAGCCACAAATGTATTTCATTTATCTCAGCAACATCAATGGCCCAATTTAAAAACACACACACACACACACACACACACACACACACACACACACACACACACACACACACGCACCGTATCCCTTTTTCGTGTGCCCCATATCACAATCACGCTTGACTGAACTGAGGGGAGGATCAATCAAGACAATCACTGTCAGTTTTCCCCGTCGTCCACGCTGTTATGCTGCGGACTGTCCTCAGCGTCTTTGGCAGGCTGCAGGCCACCAGTTTCGAAGTTGGGAGGAGGGTTGACAGGTTGGTGGTGCTGTAACGCCTGCTGGTAGTTCTTCCTCTGTTTGTCTGCTTTGCGAAAAATGATGATTTCCTGAAGACATACACACACACATGCACACCCTGAAGGTTATGCTTACAGTTGATGACACACATGCGCACGCGCGCGCACATACACACACACACAACACACACTCTCTCTCTCTCTCACACACACACACATACACACTCACACTCACACACACACACACACACACACACACACACACACACACACACACAGAAGCTAATACCAACAATCATGTACGGCAAACAGCAAATATGCCTTTCTCTTTTATTTTGTGTTTGTCTGCGTTACTTACTTGAAATCAAATTTTCAACAATTCCAAAGAAATAAGTCTTGCACATATAAACCAATGTATACTGTATTTTCTACACAGAACAGCACTCGTCTACAGTCAACTAGAATTATTCTTCCCTTCAAAACATGGACAAAGGAAAAAGAATAAGGGGTCACCTGTTGTTTAAAGTAACGCCTCTCTTCCTCGTCGACCAGCACCAGGTTGAGGTAATACCTCACAGAAAACTTTTTGTTGATATCCCTCATGGAAGGCGTCAGCTCATAGCCACTCAGGAACAGTCGGATGGGAATGGATTCCCCTGACAAGTCAAATATTGCAACAATCAATTTAAAAGCAAAACATTCAGAGTATAAACATATTAATGATACTGTGTAACCCTTTGACTTGTTACTGTCATTGTTGTTTAACCCTTTGCCTCCCGCACCCTGTCCACCAACTGTAAAAACTTAACCCTCTGACTCCCTCACCCTATCCACCAGCTTACTGCAGGCAGCTGTTGGATAGGTTGAGGGAGTCAAAGAGTTAAGTTTTTGCTTTGCTGGCATGGCTGACAATGCAGGATGCTGGTAGACAGGGTGTGGGAGTCAAAGGGTTAAAACCCAGCCAACTGCATAAAGCCATATCAGGGCTATAACCACTTCAAAACATACAAAACTTCCACAGGGAAAAAAAAAAAAAAAATACTAATAATTAATAATAATTACAATATTTATATAGCGCAAAATCTCGATAAAAATCAAATCTAAGCGCTGAACATACACTTACGCACGCGCGCACACACACACACTTACACATGGCTATAAATGGGGGAAAAAGAATAAAAGCAATGGAAAATTATAGAGAGCATATTATATACAAATATATATTACAATGTGATTCCCCTCCGAGTGGAGACAGGCTACAGAGGGGGGATGAGTGAGGTCAGGATTTTATGCAGAGGAAAAAAGGTGAGTTTTGAGAGCGGACTTGAAGGAGACAAAAGTAGGTTGCTGACGGACAGAGAGAGGAAGTTTGTTCCAGGAAAGTGGACCAGAAACAGAGAAGGCTCGTGGACCATAGGTATTGAGCTTGGTGCGTGGAAAGTGAAAAGTCAGAGGATCGGAGGCAGAGCGGAGGGTACGTGAGGGAACATAGATCTCAAGTAGGCTTGACAGGTAATGGGGGGCTGCGTTATTGAGGCTTTTGTAGCACATGGTGTCTAGTTTGTACTGTATGCGCTTTGATACAGGGAGCCAGTGAAGTTGTGCCAGGAGAGGAGATATGTGGTCAGCTTTTTTCTTTTTGAGTACAAGGCGTGCAGCATTGTTTTGAATGCGCTGTAGGATGTGAATGGTGGAGGCAGGAAGACCAGACAGGAGTGAATTGCAATAGTCAATGCGAGACATTATGAAGGAGAGAACGAGTTTTGCAGTTGTTTCGACAGAGAGATACTTCCTGATCAAGCTTATACGATGGAGGTGAAAGTAGCAAGATCTGGCAGTTTGAGAAACAAAGTTGTTAATGGAGAGGGTAGAGTCAATGCAGACACCAAGGTTTTTAGCTGAATCAGAAATTGGGACTGATGTGTTACATAATGGGAGAGAAAGAGGAGGCAGCTGAGAAAGTTTCTGACGGGTGCCAATGAGGATAGCTTCTGTCTTGTCGTCATTAAGCTGAAGTTTGTTGAACGTCATCCAGTTCTTAATGTCCGAGTAACACTCAGTGGTGCGAGTCAAGAGGCGCTGTATATTGTCTGGTGTGTCACTGTCTAGAAGTTGGGTGTCATCAGCATAGAAGTGGTGTTTTATAGAGTGGGAGTTGATGATGGTGGACAGGGGGGAGGTGTAAAGAGTGAAAAGAACAGGGCCAAGGACAGATCCTTGTGGAACACCACAGGTCAGGCATGCAGGTTGAGAGTAAGTGCCATTAATGAGAACAGTTTGTTTTCTGTTTGACAGATATGAAGTGAAAAAGGAGAGAGCAATGTCAGAGATGCCAAAAGTATGATGAAGTCTAGAAAGGAGAATACCATGATCAATGGTATCAAAGGCTGCAGACAGATCAAGGAGTGTGAGGAGAGAGACTTTGCCAGTATCAGTTGCAAGGAGGAGATTGTTGAGAATGTGTAGCAGGGCAGTTTCAGTGCTATGGCACTGACGGTAGGCTGACTGGAAAGGATTGAGAAGATTGTTGGCAGACAGGTGAGAGTTCAGCTGGTTGAGGACAACTTTTTCAAGCAGTTTTGACAAGAAAGAGAGATTAGAGATAGGCCGGTAATTTTTCAGTTCATTTGGGTCTAAATTGTATTTCTTGAGGAGAGGGTGAACAATAGCAGACTTGAAAGAATCTGGGACAGTTCCAGTTTGAAGAGAAGTGTTGATGATGTCAGTGATGAATGGGAGGAGAGTAGGGAGACAGTCAGAGTAGAGAGAACCTGGAAGAGGATCCAGTTCGCAGGTTTTGAACGACATGGATCTGATTGTGTTGAGAATTTCTTCTTGTGAGACTGGGGTAAAAGTAGTAAGAGGTGTGCCAGAGAAGGAAGGGTCAAGTGGGCATGGTTGAAAGGGTGTCCTGTCAAGCCTGTCACGAAGAGTTTGTATTTTGGTGGTGAAATACTTGGAGAATACAGATGGGAGTTCTTCATTTGTGTGTTTTGTTGGGAGAGGTAAATCTTTTCGTGTGCCAAGGAGATGATTCATGGTTGTAAAGAGTTCTCTTGAAGAAGAGGCATTCAGGATTTTGGTTTGGAAATAGTTTGTTTTTGCAGATGCAATGAGGGTGGATACTTTTGTTTTAGAGGCTTGGAAAAGTTGCCTATGTACAGTGAGTTTGGATTTGCGCCAGCGGCGCTCTGATCTGCGGCGGGCACGTTTTGCACAGGCAATCTCATGAGTGAGCCAGGGGGTAGGGGGGCGGTCAGGTAAAAGACGAGTTGTGGCTGGAGCATGAGTGTCCAGAAGATGGTGGAGAGTAGTATAGAATTCATCGGCAAGGTTGTATGACTTTTCAGAAAGGAGGCGGGAGGCATCAGATGAAAATGTGGAGAGGTCAATAGATTTGAGATTGCGTCGAGTCACTGTGCGCGTGGTACAGGAAGGAGGAGAAATGTCAAGAGAACAGAGAATTGCAGAGTGGTCAGATGGAAGGGCTGAAGTTAGACGGGTAGAAAGAACTAGGCAGTTGTCAGTAGCTGAATTGTGGTGATCACGAGAAATGATCCAGTCAAGAATGTGACCTTTTTTATGGGTTGGTTCAGAAATATGTTGTGTCATATTGTGATTGGACAGAGAGTTGATGATATGTCTTGTGTCATAACGGTGAGTGTTGTCGTAGTGGACATTGATGTCACCTAGAATGATGAGATTTCCAGGTAAGAGGCAGTAGTAGTCAAGTAGTTGGTCAAAGTCAGAGAGAAACATGGATGTGGTGAGCTTATTGGCAGAGCTAGGTGGAGGTCGATAGACACAGGAGAAGGTGATGTGGTGAGGGGTGGATTGGAAGGATACTTCAACGTGCTCGAAAGAAGGATGGGAGAAAGGCAGAGACTGCGAGAAAGATAGGCGGGAATGGAGTGAGTCGTTGTAGAGGATGGCAATACCACCACCTCGGGATGGGCGATGGAAAGAAGCAAGCCTATATCCACTCGGAGTGAGACTCGCATGTATGGGTTCGTGACCAAGGGGGTTAAGCCAAGTTTCGGAGATAAATACAATGTCAATATGCTCGTCTGTGATGAAGTCAGCAATGACATCGGCTTTGCCGTCTTTGCACACTGACTGAGCATTAAACAGACATAATTTCAATTTATCAAAGTCACATGGCGGTGGCAGAGGTGGAGATGAAGGCGGTACCGACGAGACAGAAGATGAAGGCAGCACCAGTGGGACAGAAGATGAAGGCAGCACCAGCGGGAAAGAAGATGAAGGCAGTACCGACGGGACAGAAGATGAAGGCAGCACCAGCGGGACAGAAGACGAAGGCGGCATCAACGAGACAGAAGATGAAGGCGGCACCAGCGGGATAGAAGATGAAGGTGACACCAGCAGGACTGAAGATGAAGGCGGCATCGACGAGACAGAAGATGAAGGCGGCATCGAC
>JAPXFY010000024.1:57806315-57878815 GCA_030674185.1 Monoplex corrugatus
GATAATGTCAAACACTGTCTTGTACAGCTTTGGATAATGTCACAGTCTTGTATAGCTTTGGATAATGTCAGTCTTGTATAGCTTTGGATAATGTCACAGTCTTGTATAGCTTTGGATAATGTCAAACAGTCTTCTATAGCTTTGGATAATGTCAAACACTGTCTTGTACATCTTTGGATAATGTCACAGTCTTGTATAGCTTTGGATAATGTCAAACACAGTCTTGTATAGCTTTGGATAATGTCAAACACTGTCTTGTATAGCTTTGGATAATGTCAAACACTGTCTTGTATAGCTTTGGATAATGTCAAATAGTCTTGTATAGCTTTGGATAATGTCAAACACTGTCTTGTATAGCTTTGGATAATGTCAAACATTGTCTTGTATAGCTTTGGATAATGTCAAACACAGTCTTGTATAGATTTGGATAATGTCAAACACTGTCTTGTATAGCTTTGGATATTGTCAAACACTGTCTTGTATAGCTTTGGATAATGTCACAGTCTTGTATAGCTTTGGATAATGTCAAACACTGTCTTGTATAGCTTTGGATAATGTCAAACACTTTCTTGTATACCTTTGGATAATGTCAAACACTGTCTTGTATAGCTTTGGATAATGTCAAACACTGTCTTGTATAGCTTTGGATAATGTCAAACAGTCTTGTACAACTTTGGATAATGTCAAACACTGTCTTGTACAGCTTTGGATAATGTCAAACACTGTCTTGTATAGCTTTGGATAATGTCACAATCTTGTATAGCTTTGGATAATGTCAGTTTTGTACAGCTTTGGATAATGTCAGTCTTGTATAGCTTTGGATAATGTCAAACACTGTCTTGTGTAGCTTTGGATAATGTCAAACACTGTCTTGTGTAGCTTTGGATAATGTCAAACACTGTCTTGTACAGCTTTGGATAATGTCAAACACTGTCTTGTGTAGCTTTGGATAATGTCAAACACCGTCTTGTGTAGCTTTGGATAATGTCACAGTCTTGTGTAGCTTTGGATAATGTCACTGTCTTGTGTAGCTTTGGATAATGTCAAACACTGTCTTGTGTAGCTTTGGATAATGTCAATCATTGTCTTGTGTAGCTTTGGACAATGTCACAGTCTTGTGTAGCTTTGGATAATGTCACTGTCTTGTAAGCTTTGGATAATGTCACAGTCTTGTACAGCTTTGGATAATGTAACAGTCTTGTACAGCTTTGGATAATGTCACAGTCTTGTATAGCTTTGGACAATGTCAAACACTGTCTTGTATAGCTTTGGATAATGTCAAACACTGTCTTGTGTAGCTTTGGATAATGTCAAACACTGTCTTGTACAGCTTTGGATAATGTCAAACACTGTCTTGTGTAGCTTTGGATAATGTCAAACACCGTCTTGTGTAGCTTTGGATAATGTCACAGTCTTGTGTAGCTTTGGATAATGTCACTGTCTTGTGTAGCTTTGGATAATGTCAAACACTGTCTTGTGTAGCTTTGGATAATGTCAAACATTGTCTTGTGTAGCTTTGGACAATGTCACAGTCTTGTGTAGCTTTGGATAATGTCACTGTCTTGCAAGCTTTGGATAATGTCACAGTCTTGTACAGCTTTGGATAATGTAACAGTCTTGTACAGCTTTGGATAATGTCACTGTCTTGTGTAGCTTTGGATAATGTCACAGTCTTGTATAGCTTTGGATAATGTCACAGTCTTGTATAGCTTTGGATAATGTCACAGTTTTGTATAGCTTTGGATAATGTCAAACAGTCTTGTATAGCTTTGGATAATGTCACAGTCTTGTATAGCTTTGGATAATGTCACAGTCTTGTACAGCTTTGGATAATGTCACAGTCTTGTACAGCTTTGGATAATGTCACAGTCTTGTACAGCTTTGGATAATGTCACAGTCTTGTATAGCTTTGGATAATGTCAGTCTTGTATAGCTTTGGATAATGTCACAGTCTTGTATAGCTTTGGATAATGTCACAGACTTGTATAGCTTTGGTTAATGTCACAGTCTTGTACAGCTTTGGATAATGTCACGGTCTTGTAAAGCTTTGGATAATGTCACAGTCTTGTATAGCTTTGGATAATGTCAGTCTTGTATAGCTTTGGAAATGTCACAGTCTTGTATAGCTTTGGATAATGTCACAGTCCTGTATAGCTTTGGATAATGTCACAGTCTTGTATAGCTTTGGATAATGTCACAGTATTGTATGGCTTTGGATAATGTCACAGTCTTGTATAGCTTTGGATAATGTCACAGTCTTGTATGGCTTTGGATAATGTCACAGTCTTGTAAAGCTTTGGATAATGTCACAGTCTTGTATAGCTTTGGATAATGTCAAACACTGTCTTGTATAGCTTTGGATAATGTCACAGTTTTGTACAGCTTTGGATAATGTCACAGTCTTCTATAGCTTTGGATAATGTCAAACACTGTCTTGTATAGCTTTGGATAATGTCACAGTCTTGTATAGCTTTGGATAATGTCACAGTCTTGTATAGCTTTGGATAATGTCACAGTCTTGTATAGCGTTGGATAATGTCACAGTCTTGTATAGCTTTGGATAATGTCACTGTCTTGTACAGCTTTGGATAATGTCAGTCTTGTATAGCTTTGGATAATGTCACAGTCTTGTACAGCTCTGGATAATGTCAAACACTGTCTTGTATAGCTTTGGATAATGTCAAACACAGTCTTGTATAGCTTTGGATAATGTCAAACACAGTTTTGTATAGCTTTGGATAATGTCAAACACTGTCTTGTATAGCTTTCGATAATGTCAAACACTGTCTTGTATAGCTTTGGATAATGTCAAACACTGTCTTGTATAGTTTTGGATAATGTCAAACACTATCTTGTATAGCTTTGAATAATGTCAAACACTGTCTTGTATAGCTTTGGATAATGTCACTGTCTTATGTAGCTTTGGATAATGTCAAACACTGTCTTGTACAGCTTTGGATAATGTCACACACTGTCTTGTACAGCTTTGGATAATGTCAAACACTGTCTTGTACAGCTTTGGATAATGTCACAGTCTTGTACAGCTTTGGATAATGTCACAGTCTTGTACAGCTTTGGATAATGTCAGTCTTGTACAGCTTTGGATAATGTCACAGTTTTGTATAGCTTTGGATAATGTCACAGTCTTGTATAGCTTTGGATAATTGTTTGTCCAAATACACAGTCTTGATACATGTAGCGTGTTGGATAATGTTAAACACTGTCTTGTATAGCTTTGGATAATGTTCAAACACTGTCTTGTGTAGCTTTGGATAATGTCAAACACTGTCTTGTACAGCTTTGGATAATGTTAAACACTGTCTTGTATAGCTTTGGATAATGTCAAACACACGTCTTGTACAGCTTTGGATAATGTCACAGTCTTGTATAGCTTTGGATAATGTCAAACACAGTTCTTGTACAGCTTTGGATAATGTCACAGTCTTGTAAGCTTTGGATAATGTCAACACAGTTTGTACAGCTTTGGATAATGTCACAGTCTTGTAAGCTTTGGATAATGTCACAGTCTTGTAAGCTTTGGATAATGTCACAGTCTTGTATAGCTTTGGATAATGTCAAACACATGTCTTGTATAGCTTTGGATAATGTCAACACGTCTTGTACAGCTTTGGATAATGTCAAACACAGTCTTGTATAGCTTTGGATAATGTCAGTCTTGTATAGCTTTGGATAATGTAAACACAGTCTTGTATAGCTTTGGATAATGTCAAACAGTCTTGTATAGCTTTGGATAATGACAAATCTTCTATAGCTTTGGATAATGTCAAACACTGTCTTGTATACCTTTGGATAATGCAAACACTGTCTTGTATAGCTTTGGATAATGTCAAACACTGTCTTGTATAGCTTTGGATAATGTCAAACACTTCTTGTATAGCTTTGGATAATGTCAAACACTGTCTTGTATAGCTTTGGATAATGTCAAACACTGTCTTGTAAGCTTTGGATAATGTCAAACATTGGTATTGTTGTAGCTTTGGATAATGTCAACATGTCTTGTACAGCTTGATAATGTCACAGTCTTGTACAGCTTTGGATAATGTCACAGTATTGTACAGCTTTGGATAATGTCACAGTCTTGTACAGCTTAAGATAATGTCACAGTCTTGTACAGCTTTGGATAATGTCACAGTATTGTACAGCTTTGGATAATGTCACAGTCTTGTACAGCTTAAGATAATGTCAGTCTTGTATCAGCTTTGGATAATGTCACAGTCTTGTATAGCTTTGGATAATGTCAAACACAGTCTTGTACAGCTTTGGATAATGTCAAACACTGTCTTGTTAAGCTTTGGATAATGTCAAACACTGTCTTGTATAGCTTTGGATAATGTCAAACACTGTCTTGTGTACCTTTGGATAATGTCAAACACTGTCTTGCACAGCTTTGGATAATGTCAAACACTGTCTTGTACAGCTTTGGATAATGTCAAACACTGTCTTGTACAGCTTTGGATAATGTCAAACACTGTCTTGTACAGCTTTAGATAATGTCACAGTCTTGTATAGCTTTGGATAATGTCAGTCTTGTATAGCTTTGGATAATGTCACAGTCTTGTATAGCTTTGGATAAGGTCAAACACTGTCTTGGATAGCTTTGGATAATGTCAAACACCGTCTTGTATAGCTTTGGATAATGTCAAACAGTGTCTTGTACAGCTTTGGATATTATCAAACTGTCTTGTATAGCTTTGGATAATGTCAACCTGTCTTGTAAGCTTTGGATAATGTCAACATGTCTTGTATAGCTTTGGATAATGTCAAACAGTCTTGTAAGCTTTGGATAATGTCAAACATGTCTTGTAAGCTTTGGATAATGATCAAACATGTCTTGTACAGCTTTGGATAATTGTCAAACATGTCTTTAAGCTTTGGATAATGTCAACACAGTCTTGTACAGCTTTTGATAATAGTATGTCTTCAATAGCTTTGGATAATGTCAACGTCTTGTATAGCTTTGGATAATGTCAACATGTCTGTAAGCTTTGGATAATGTACTGTCTTGTATGCTTTGTATGTCACACTGTCTTGTTATGCTTTGGATAATTCACAGTCTTGTTAGCTTTGGATAATGTCACAGTCTTGTATACTTGGATAAAGTACAGTCTTGTAGCTTTGGATAATGTCAACAGTCCCTGTATAGCTTTGATAATGTCAAACACAGACTGAAGAATGGAAAGTCAAACATCTTGTATAGCTTTGGATAATGTCAAAAAAACTGTATGTACAGCTTTGGATACATGACACTGTCCCTGTATACTTTGGTAATGTCAAAGTCTTGTATGCTTTGATAATGTCACTGTCTTTACAGCTTTGGATAATGTCAAAACTGTCTTGTATAGCTTTGGATAATATCAAACAAATTGTCTTGTAACTTTGGAATATGTGCAAACACGTCTTGTATAGTTTGATAATGTCAAACACTTCTTGTAAACAGCTTGGATAATGTCAACACGTCTTTAAGCTTTGGATATGTCAAACATTCTAAGTATAGCTTTGGATAGAGGTCAAATCTGTACAGCTTTGGGATAATGTCACATTTTTGTACAGCTTTGGATAATGTCAACATGTCTGTATCAGCTTTGGAAAGTCACAGTATGTACAGCTTTGGAATAATGCAAACATTTGTACTTAGTTATGCTTTGGATAATGTCAAACTGTCTTGTATACAGCTTTGGATAATGTACAACTTGTAAGTCTTTGGAAATGATCAAACTGTCTTGTATAAGCTTGCATAATGTCAAAACGTCTTGTATAGCTTGGATAATGTCAAGAATGTTTGAAGCTTTGGATAATGTCACATTTGTTATCAGCTTTGATATGTAAACACTGTCTGTAAGCTTTGATAATGTCAAAGCTTGTAAGCTTTGGATAATGTCACATCTTAATAGCATTGATAAGTCACATTCTTATAGCTGGATAAATAGTCGAACTTGGTATGTCAAAAGTCTTAGCTTTGATATTAACAGCCTGTAGTTCCATGTGCTTGACCTTAATGCGCACCAGCAGGAAGTAAATCTTGCCCACTATAACGTCTCTTAGGCTATACCTGCAAGCCAACAGCACAACACTGCCACCACTAACTCACGCCTAAGATACACACACACAAAGAAAACTCGAAACCCAAAGAGGAACAAGCAAAATACATGGATGCGGATAATAAAAGCAAACAAAATCACAAGAAAAAGTTAACACACCACATGAGACCATTACCACACATACAGAAAGCAAACAATCTCAACACTGCAAAGGTAACAAAAAACAAAATGCTCAAATGACTGTCATTCCGGTTTAACATTTGTCTGTACCATCTAGACTCCTGAAATTATGACACCGGAAAAATGAAATTCATGACACTGGCAAAAATCCCTAAAGATCTGTCAAAATAAATTTTCAATGCACTTCCAAAGAAAGCAGGGGCTGTAGAATACAAACTCCATCATACAGTCAGCTTGACGAGTCATGTGACAAAGATTCTATAAAGAATAATGATGAGGAGGACAAGGAAAAGAAACAGAAATAGCAGAAGAATAATGTGGATTTGTTGAAGGGAAAGGAACTATCAATACCACATACATTCTAAGAACTCTCCAGAAAGAAAGACCAGTCAAGGAAAATAAAGATTTATATTTATGTTTTGTTGATCATACCAAGGCTTTTGTTTGGGTAAGACGAATTGATCTACCAACTGAAAAAGCTCAATACGGGGGAAAAAATCTAAGAATAATATGAAAGACATAATGGGAACAAACAGCAGCAATGAGAGTAGAAATATCAAGAGAAGTTATGCAGGGATGTGTTTCGTCACTATTTTTTTTTGTTCACTTTACAGCTAAACTATCATGAGAAAGCCAAAAGAACGCCTTGGGATAAAGACTGGAAGAAAAATGATAATCTTCCACCATGCAGATGACACCATTTTAATTGCAAAAAATGAAAAAGATCTGCAAAATCTTGTGAATATAACAGAAATATAAAGCCGAAATAAAGGGCTAGAACTAAATAGCAAGAAGACTGAAGTCATAGTAATCAGTAAAAAACAACAAATCCCCTCGTGCAATATAACAGCAAATGGCACAACACTAAGATAAGTTGATAAATCTAAATATCTGGGTACAATCATCTCACCAGACAAGCAGATGCACATAAGAGATAGCCAGCAGAACTGACAAGTTAAAACTGCTTTCAAGAAAATGAATAGTGTTCTTACCAACAAATACCTATCAACTAACATCAGGAAGAGAGTTCTTCAGAGTTACATAGAACCGATACTGTTGTACAGATGCGAAGAATGGACAGTTAACACGCAAAGTCAGAACAAGATGGAGGCAGCTGAAATGTGGTTTCTGAGAAGAATGTGAAGTTCCATGGACAGCAAAGAAAACAAACAAGACAGTCTTGAAAGAGGCAAACACAAAAAGAATATTAATGACAAAGATTAGGAAAAGACAAGTAACATTTATAGGATACTTTATGGGACAAGAGAAATTAGAGCACCTAGTCACAACAGCACCATGTAGACCCAGGGAGAAAATACTGGACGGATTTGCGAAATGGATGAAGACAGAAAGAGTACGAGATTTACTTGCAGCAACGAAAGATGGATTTGTATGGAAAGCCATGACTATCAATACCATGTGGCAAGGCACATGATAATGATGTGCAAAATGGATGACGGCAGAAAAGAGTAGGAGATATACTTGCAGCAACAAAAGATAGATTCATATGGAAGGCCATGACTGCCAATACCATGTGACAAGGCACTTGATGATAATGATGATATAGACTCCTATCAAAAATCCATCATTCAACTAACCAACCAACTAACTGTGAACAATCAGGTAACAAAGACAACAAAACAACAAAGTAACAACGATGACTCAAGCATTCAAAAAATGAACATTTCATGACTCAAGCATTCAAAAAATGAACATTTCAAAACAAGTGAAAATGTATGCACTGACTCTTTGCAAACACTGCAATATGTGGCAGAATTACCCTGGTGATGTATCATGCTGAAAAAAGGTATCCAAGAAGTCTTACAGAAATCCTTTTTTTCACAAAGTGCATAACTCAAGAGTTGCCTATATTTGCAAAATGATATTTACATGAGATACAGTCCAAGGAAACAATGGAAAAGTCTTGCTTGGGGTAGTAGATCCCAAAACAAGGCAGGCATCTTGCAGGAAAAACATTCTATATCTGTGGGCCCTATTTTCTTTCTCGCCAGCTTTGAAAATCAAAAACTGATTATATTATAAAAATTCTCCCTGCTTCCCTCTTATTTCTTTGAAGAAGCACAGTTTGACAACATTGTGTTCTGCACTGGGCAATAAACAGCAGTGATTTTCTGTTTTATGGAAAAAATACCAATGTTGCCTCCCTTTAACCATTTTTGAGGGGGGGGGGGGCTAAAAAAATTGTCAGTGCATGTCACCAGGGAATATTTGAATGCTGATGCCTCAGCTTCAGCATGTCGGCAAAGACTCAATGATGATTAATAAATGAACTTCAAATTCTAATGCAGTCACAGACAACTGGAAACAAGGAATTTAAAAAAGCTTGATAATGAAAACAACTACTGAACAGGACAGAACAGCTTCCAAAAGTAAAACAAACAAACGAAACACGGGAACAGCTCAATCAACTTGTTACAATTCACCGCGACGGTAATATCCTGAAAAACAAAAA
The DNA here is from genome assembly GCA_030674185.1 of Monoplex corrugatus. Taxonomy (NCBI): domain Eukaryota; kingdom Metazoa; phylum Mollusca; class Gastropoda; order Littorinimorpha; family Ranellidae; genus Monoplex; species Monoplex corrugatus. The sequence continues at coordinate 57,815,028 of JAPXFY010000024.1, forward strand.
CAAACAGGCCACTACATTTGTCTCCCTTTGCACACCCTTCATAAAAGCTAACAACAAACACCAATGAGACAGTGCAATGTTATGTAAGTGTGCAATCAAAATCAGAAACCAGAAACACAAATATATCCTCACTGAAAACACAATGACATGCATACATCTACAAAAATACACACAGGTACGGCACGCTGAAATACATTCACTGACCACAAGTAAACAAACATGAGAATACAGTACAATAACTCACATGTCTAAAGATAACACACATGCAATCTCACACACACACACACACACACACACACACACACACACACACACACACACACACACACACACACACACAGACACACACACACACATTCAGTACAACAGATAAGGAAAACAAGTCTCCAAAATGCAACAGATTCACCTAACATCATGAACAAAAAAGCAAGAGACAACCAAACTGTTTTAGAAAACATATCTAGTACATATATTAATCAAAGGACATACCTCTTGAGAATTATCTCCCATGTTGTACCTCTCAAATCTAACACAGTTTGCGCTACCCGTTCAGCTTCTATGCTAGCTGAATGGGTAGCGCAAACTGTGTTAGATTTGAGAAGTTCTACAACATGGGAGATAATTCTCAAGAGGTATGTCCTTTGATTAATATTATAAAAATTCTCCCTGCTTCCGAATATCTAGTACAATAATAACATTTGTTTTTCTCATTTCTGTTGCATTTTCAGACAAACCACAATAAATGTGCATTTCAGACTACAAGCAATAAAAGTGAACGAGAAAATGAAAATCAATCCAACATTCACAACAATAAAACATAAGCACTGAAACAGAATACAGTTCTAACAATGTGACAACGAAATCCAAAACCAAACTAGTTTCAGACTATTCCATGCTCACAAAACAATTGTTAATTGGAAAGGACTACTTTTTCTGTCAAAGACAACACTGGAATGAGAAGGGTAAAACTAAATGCTGAGGTGAAATTCTGAGCTGTGAAGATGACAGTGAAAATTCCAGGGGGAAAGGCCAGAATTCATGAAAAATATCTCATCTTTTGCTTACTGGTTCAGTGGTTTAAAATAGTATCTGAAGTGGTGTACATGAATCTTAATTCTAAGACAGAGAAAACCAACTTGATGATTATTTTCATAAGAATGTAATGTAAAACAATTTTCTTCAAAAGTGTTTAAAAAAACAAGCACATTAATATTCTTTAACTCACAGACTCCAAAATAAAGAGACAAAAAAAGTGTCTAAAACAAGCGTATTAATTTTCTTTCACTCACGGACTCTAAAATAAAGAGACACAACAAGTGTTTAAAACAAGCGCATTAATTTTCTTTAACTCACAGACTCCAAAATAAAGAGACGGGAAGTGTTTAAAACAAGTGCATTAATTTTCTTTAACTCACAGACTCCAAAATAAACAGACAGAAAGTGTTTAAAAACGAGCACATTACTTTTCTTTAACTCACAAATACTGTCCGATCATCTTTTAGCACGTTCCAGTTTCTTACATAAGCTAAGAGACAGTCCCATCACCTTCACAGTTCAGAAATGTCACCTCACAGGCTCAGCATATACAAAGACAATACCATCATTACCTGCTCCTGTGGTTTCTCGCCTAACTATGGCAAGTTCCATGTATCGAATCTTGATGCGAACCAAGAGGAAGTAAATCTTGCCCACTATCACATCTTTAAGGTGGTACCTTGTAGGGTCAGCCAAGGGGAAGGAAGCAAGATAAAGAGTGCATTCAGTCAGCAACTGGGTATCATTACGTTCATGTAGGACAGTTCTCTTCTCTTTCAAATATTTACACATCCAGTTTCACGTCATAAATTGTAAGATGAAGACAGCAACTCACATTATCAAGAGGGTGTGGGCAGCCACACACACACACATTTACACACACATGCGCACACACACACACATGCGTGCACACACACGCGCGCTCACACACACACACTTGCACACATACACATGCACACACACACACACACACACACAACACACACACACACACACACACAAACACACACACAAACACAAACACACAACACACACACACACACACACACACACACACACACACACACACACACACACACACACACACACACACACACACACACACACACACACACACACACACACACACACACACACACACACAGTGAACAGAAATCTGCAAAAAGCAAGCATGCTGAAGCTAACGACGAACAAATCAATACTTTCTTTTTTGCAGAGTTAACAAGCAAACCAATTACTCTGCAGCACACATTACACTGACAGATTCTGCTGACACCTTGCAAACAGGGCTGCAACCTTCACACTGACAATGAACATTATCCATCTTTCATGGACAAGATAATCTCCGCATCAGTCATCATCTTCTCTGTTAGATTCTCTGGTCCAAGAAAAGCTCTGTTCATGACAGGATGAATTTAGTTATCGGCAAGAACACGGACAGAAAGTGAATGAAAAACATAAATGACCACTAAACAACAACAAAAAACCTCCCTGGGGACAGAAAGTGAAAGAAAAATGAAAATGAACAAAAAACAACAAAAAACGACAAAACCCTGCTTTTCACGTTTTGACCATTCAAACCTGCAGAAAAGATACCCAAATGAACGAACAAATGGGTCTCAATCACATAACAAACATCTCAGTGATGTCACCACCCAAATCTGATATAAATGACCTGCACAATTTTGTAACGTGGTAAAACATCAAGTACCTGCATCAGCACCTGTGATTTATATCCATGGTCAATTCCAACATCTCTAGATCAACTGATGCCTCTGGGAAATATCAACAATACACGGAAATCATTAATAATATATACTAATAATACACAAAATCAATAATAGCATACAATTACAAGCTACTTTTATGCCTAAGATGTAATGAACCATTCTTCAACAATCATCTGTATTACTTGACATGCTGTATGCATACAAAATACCCAGTGATGAAACAGGGCGTGACTTAGCTTCAGAACAACGCATGTGAAAAAGAACAATAACATCAACAACAAAAACTCACTGGGAATGAAAACTAATTAGATTACGCACAGATGCGAGGTAACCCAGCAAAATCAATTGGACATAAAACAATACTACAGGCGTGCTACCTTTAAACACACACATACACACACATGCACACACACACACACACACACAGAGTACACAAACGCAGAAATTAAAGCTGACAGAACAGGCAAGTTATCCTTAGGTTTACACAATGTATATTCTGACAATACTCAAACGAAAAGTCAGCATTGCCATAAACAACTTCCTAAGCCAAGGTAAAATTCTCAAAGTATGGAGTACTGCCACAAACAACTTCCTAAGCCAAGGTAAAATTCTCAAAGTATGGAGTATTGCCACAAACAACATCCTAAGCCAAGGTAAAATTAACAAAGTATGGAGTACTGCCACAAACAACTTCCTAAGCCAAGGTAAAATTTTCAAAGTATGGAGTATTGCCACAAACAATTTCCTAAGCCAAGGTAAAATTCTCAAAGTATGGAGTACTGCCATAAACAACTTCCTCAGCCAAGGTAAAATTCTCAAAGTATGGAGTATTGCCATAAACAACTTCCTAAGCCAAGTAAAATTCTCAAAATATGGAGTATTGCCATAAACAACTTCCTCAGCCAAGGTAAAATAATCAAAGTATGGAGTATTGCCACAAACAACTTTCTCAGCCAAGGTAAAATAACAAAGTATGGAGTACTGCCATAAACAACTTCCTAAGCCAAAGTAAAATTCTCAAAGTATGGAGTATTGCCACAAACAACTTCCTAAGCCAAGGTAAAATTCTCAAAGTATGGAGTATTGCCACAAACAACTTCCTAAGCCAAGGTAAAATTCTCAAAGTATGGAGTATTGCCATAAACAACTTCCCCAGCCAAGGTAAAATTCTCAAAGTATGGAGTATTGCCATAAACAACTTCCTCAGCCAAGGTAAAATTCTCAAAGTATGGAGTATTGCCACAAACAACTTCCTCAGCCAAGGTAAAATTCTCAAAGTATGGAGTATTGCCACAAACAACTTCCTAAGCCAAGGTAAAATTCTCAAAGTATGGAGTATTGCCACAAACAACTTCCTCAGCCAAGGTAAAATTCTCAAAGTATGGAGTATTGCCATAAACAACTTCCTCAGCCAAGGTAAAATTCTCAAAGTATGGAGTATTGCCACAAACAACTTCCTCAGCCAAGGTAAAAATTCTCAAAGTATGGAGTATTGCCATAAACAACTTCCTAAGCCAAAGTAAAATTCTCAAAGTATGGAGTACTGCCACAAACAACTTCCTAAGCCAAAGTAAAATTTTCAAAGTATGGAGTACTGCCATAAACAACTTCCTAAGCCAAGGTAAAATTCTCAAGTATGGAGTACTGCCATAAACAACTTCCTAAGCCAAGGTAAAATTCTCAAAGTATGGAGTACTGCCACAAACAACTTCCTAAGCCAAGGTAAAATTCTCAAAGTATGGAGTGTTGCCACAAACAATTTCCTAAGCCAAAGTAAAATTCTCAAAGTATGGAGTACTGCCATAAACAACTTCCTAAGCCAAGTAAAATTCTCAAAGTATGGAGTATTGCCACAAACAACTTCCTAAGCCAAGGTAAAATTCTCAAAGTATGGAGTACTGCCACAAACAACTTCCTAAGCCAAGGTAAAATTCTCAAAGTATGGAGTACTGCCACAAACAACTTCCTAAGCCAAGTAAAATTCTCAAAGTATGGAGTACTGCCATAAACAACTTCCTAAGCCAAGGTAAAATTCTCAAAGTATGGAGTACTGCCATAAACAACTTCCTAAGCCAAAGTAAAATTCTCAAAGTATAGACTATAGAGTACTGCCACAAACAACTTCCTAAGAAAAGGTAAAATTCTCAAAGTATGGAGTACTGCCACAAACAACTTCCTAAGCCAAGGTAAAATTCTCAAAGTATGGAGTATTGCCACAAACAATTTCCTAAGCCAAAGTAAAATTTTCAAAGTATGGAGTACTTACTGCCATAAACAACTTCCTAAGCCAAGGTAAAATTCTCAAAGTATGGAGTATTGCCATAAAAAACTTCCTAAGCCAAGTAAAATTCTCAAAGTATGGAGTACTGCCATAAACAATTTCCTAAGCAAAGGTAAAATTTTCAAAGTATGGAGTACTGCCACAAACAATTTCCTAAGCCAAGGTAAAATTCTGAAAAGTATGGAGTACTGCCATAAACAACTTCCTAAGCCAAGGTAAAATTCTCAAAGTATGGAGTACTGCCATGAACAACTTCCTAAGCCAAGTAAAATTCTCAAAGTATGGAGTACTGCCATAAACAACTTCCTAAGCCAAGTAAAATTCTCAAAATATGGAGTATTGCCATAAACAACTTCCTAAGCCAAGGTAAAATAATCAAAGTATGGAGTACTGCCATAAACAACTTCCTAAGCCAAGGTAAAATTCTCAAAGTATGGAGTATTGCCACAAACAACTTCCTAATCCAAGGTAAAATAATCAAAGTATGGAGTATTGCCACAAACAATTTCCTAAGCCAAGGTAAAATTCTCAAAGTATGGACTTAGCACAATTATAAATTCTGGACAAACACTAACAAGCACAGCTGAGTAAGCTGTTTGTAGCAGATCTCTGGGCCAGATATCACTGCCATGATTTAATGCAAGACAGACACTGCCTGCTTTTGATTCACGATTATTTTATACAGCCTGTAATAAGTCAAGCATCACCATTTTCAAGTGTGCAGCAATGGGCAATGGTAATCAAGCTGAGGCTTAACCCTTTTGACTCCCACACCCTGTCCATCAACAACCTGCATTGTCCACATGCTAGCAAAGCAAAAACTTAACCCTCTGACTCCCTCACCCTATCCACCAGCTTCCTTGCAGGAAGCCGGTGGATAGGGTGAGGAAGTCAAAGGGTTAAGTTTTTGCAGTTGATGAATAGGGTGCAGGAGTCAAAGGGTTAAAAAAAACAAGAAAGAATTTCAGAATGAACATTTCACGGAGACATAATAAAGTCAGTAAACACTAGGAAACGTGACCCACATGAACATGTACTGAAACTATTACACAATAACATGAATCTACAATTTTGACTAACAACACAAAAGCAAACTTACTTGGACTTGTTGTATTCAAACTCTATGTGTAGACAGTCTTCAATTCCCACCTCCATCTTGATACTGTTGTTCATCTCTGGGTATTGTGACAAGGTGTGAACGACAATATCTTGTTCTTTGACTACATCTGATATTCTTTTGACAATTGTCACACGGAGAAAATACCTGCACAAAAGATTGAAAGTAAATCTTTTAAAAAAAGGTAAGTAGCATCACCTGAATCTACAACTTGCGATTAACTGTAAGAAAATTCAGGAAAAACAATGTAACCCTTTCACTCCCGCACTCCAGTCACCAGCATCCTGCATTGCCAACCACGTTAGCAAAGCAAAAACTTAACCCTTTGATTCCCTCACCTATCCACCAGCTTCCTGCAGGAAGCTGGTGGATAGGGTGAGGGAATCAAAGGGTTAAGTTTTTGTAGTTAGTGGATAGGGTGCGGGAGTCAAAGGGTTAATCACTACAATAAGAATAAAATCCATGCTCTCTGCAAGCTGAAAAAAACAACTTGCTGTTTACTTTATGGCAGCATTAAAGTACTTGGTCATATAATAGTCATTCCATTTTTTGTTCACATATAAAATTCTTGTACATGCACTATAAGAGCACAAAATCTTTTTCTTTAAAGAACAGGTGAGCCATCATTTTAGTAAAACTAGCTTTATGCTACCACAGACTTAATGCTAGCAAAGATCTAACAACTGTACAGTCAATTAATCTCCCGTGTCAACAGTCAACAGGTGTGCAGACCTGCCAGTGCCTAAACCCACTACATGTGCATACGCATGCAGAATATCAACTATGCATGTTAAAGATCCTGTAAGTCATGTCAGTGGCGATGGCGATTTAGTTAAAAATGCAATCATAAAGCTTATTTTGGTGGGAGTGGGGCATTTTGCTTGTTTTGATTTATGGCAAGCAGCAACCCTGCTGATCTCTTAATCACAGACTGAGTAGAAATATTCCTATTTTTCCTGGTTACATGACTGTGACACCAATTGTTTTGACTTGGCACAAGGGTTTTTTCCTGGTTAAAATGGGTGTTTTTCTGCACGAAATACAGGTTGCTCTCCCCAGGGAAAAAAATTATGCCACAGTACAGAATCTTTTCCTTGTACTTGCATAAATTTTTGTTGACCTACAGAAGTAGATTTTTGTACAACAAGTTACCAGGAATAATTTCTATGTTGCCAAGAGATCTCCAAAAAGCACTAAGAACATGCTGTGCATGGAACCTCAGTCTACAGTCTCATTTGAATGACTAACACCCAGACCACCATTCAAGGTGAAAGTAAAGAGAAGAGAGGAGAAAATCACTGTCTTGGCAGGTTTTCAACCCAGGATGTCTCACTTTTAATGTCAACACTGACTGCATTGTCAAGAAGTGTCAGTCAAGACATCACTGTATGTGTAAAGCACAACCTTTTAATGTTAAGCGGTCATATTCATCAAACGTCTCAACACTATCTCTTCAAAGCTATTCTAATATTTTCATTCCTGCGTTAGTATACTGACTTGTGTGTGAAATATAAAAATGTTTTGAACAAAACTGTGAATGTAAATGGGAAGGTAAGTGGTCAGAGATAGAAAATCACAAGCAGTTTATCTTAGTGTACAGTGGTCAAGACGGTTAAAAAAAATTGTCTGACAAACATCATAGCCATTTCAAACAGCGACCATCATGTCAATATTTTCATTTCTTTAAAATGCAAAACCCGCTACACAATATCCAGTTTGGGCTCTGGCTTGTTGCTGAGCAGAGATGTTTACATTGTGTTTCAACAGGTTTGCGAAATCAAAGGTTTTTCTCTGAAGATGAAGCTCACAAATTGATTCACGTCAATGGTTTTGACAAACGGCCAATGTGAGTCCAGTATTCCCAGTGGAGCAGAAAATCAAGAACGAAAGTGGTGCTGAACCTGTGTAGAAGGATAAACTATGTTATGAAGCAGATTATTCTTGTTTTTCAGCCTATGCACACCTTTTTGGATTACTTATAAGAAGATATCATCATCATCATGTGCCCTGCTGCATGGCGTTGGCGGTCACGGCTCTCCATGCAAATCTATCCCTTGTCACTGCAGGTACATTTCCCACCCTCTCTGTCCTCAACCACCCTGCAAGTCCACCCAAAATTTTCTCCCTGGGTCTATCTGGTGTTCTCTTACCCTCCAGCTTTCCTGTTGTGATCAGGTGTTCTAATTTCTCTCTCCTCATAAAATGTCCTATAAATGTTGCTTGTCTTTTCCTAATCTTCTTTATGAATGATCTTCTTGTTTCTGCTTCCTTCAAAACTGTCTCGTTTGTTTTCTTTGCTGTCATGGAACTCTCAACATTCTTCTTAGAAACCACATTTCAGCTGCCTCAATTTTGTTCTGACTTTGCGTGTTGACTGTCCACGCCTCATATTCGTACAACATTTCGGTTCTATATAACACTCAAAAACTCTCTTCCTGATGTTAATTGAGAGGCATTTGTGTAAGACAGCTGTTCAGGATACACATTACAGTCAGGTCATTTTCATAATGTTCATTTCTTCTTTTCCCAGTGGTATTCATTTCATGTCCATGCTGTTTATGGTTAATTTTTGGTAATTTTTTACACTTTGGCCAAAACTTTGCTATTTGATGAAAAGTTGTGCTACTCTGATGTGACCCCCTTGAGAAAATCAATTAGGCCGTCACTCCATTATGATAAAGTCAACTGCACAAAAAAAAAAAAATAAAAAAAATATTAAAAAATGTTTAAATTAAAAACAGTGTCAAAACGACATTTTAATGACTGCTTTTACCTCAAGCGAACATTAGCACCAGTGTAGGATTCATAGGGTTTCTCTACTTGTTGGAATTCAAACGCGTAGCTCTGGTTGTGAGTGAGCTCCCCTGGTCGTGCTAGCTCTTTGACGAGAGAGGTGAATTCATGGTGGTTGCCTCTGTCATAGTACAGCTCTGAAATCAGTCAAGAAATAATTGCTGAAGTGAACAGTTAATTGTGACTAACAAAACTACTAAGAAAAGCAACAACAAAAATCACAATTTATGTTTTATTATTCCCTGGCACTCATTTTCTTTTTATCCAGTTTTACTGTCAAGCTTTACAGACAGTGTGTGTGTGTGTGTCTGTGTCTGTGTGAGAGAGAGAATGGTGTGTGAGAGAGAGAGAGACAGACAGACAGACAGAGAGAGACAGACAGAAGAAAGAAAAAAGTGTGTGTGTGGTGTGTGTGTGTGTGTGTGTGTGTGTGTGTGTGTGTGTGTGGTGTGTGTGTGTGTGTGTCTGGGTCTGTGTGTGTGTGTGTGAGAGAAAGAGAGAGAGACACAGAGAGAGACAGAGAGAGAGACAGACAGACTGAGAGAGAGACACAGAGAGAGAAACAGAAGAAAGAGAGAGGAAAAAGCGACATCAACAGCAGAGATGACAGAGGGGAAGGAGCAGGGTAGTTGTACACATGAAAGTATTCAGGTAGGTACATGGTGAAGGCACGATGTGTGTAACATAATACTGGTGTATGTAGTACTATGGATGTTATAATGGACCTCACAAAACAAAATAATTATTGTATAAAAGGTGATAGATAACAATATCCACTAGGACACATCTATGAAATAGCACGTAACATTTTGTTTCATAAACGTTTTATACTGGTCCAACTGTTCCAATTTCAAATTTCTGCTTCCAACATAAGTTGGTAAAAAAAAAAAAAACCATGAACAATGAGCATGAAAAGCAAATTACAATGTACCAAAACATGAATCAACTAACTAAACTGCTTATGGTTACCGACTCAGAATAGTAACTGAACATGAAGAATACAAAATGATGGAAAGATCAATATCAACTAAGCTTGAAATGCTGGACTCTTAGAGATATACTGCATAATGTGTGTGTGTGTGTGTGTGTGTGTGTGTGTGTGTGTGTGTGTGTGTGTGTGTGTGTGCGTTGCATGCGTGTGTGTGTGTGTGTGTGTGTGTGTGCGCGCGCGTGTGCTCGTTGCGTGCATGCGTGTGCACACACGTGTATGCGCGCACATGGTGTGATGTATGTATGTATGTTTTACATGCGGGAAAATTAAAATTTACCCGTGAGTATTAGAAAATACTCACAAACATTGACTTACCAATTTGACCTATGAACTCAATTTTGATCCCTTGATGTTCCAATTTGCTTCCTGCTTTTTTGAGAGTGACGTTCACCTGAAAATAACATTATTTCAAAAGACAATCATAATATTAGATATTGTTGCTTAAGTAATTGTTTCAATACTTTTCTACAACTCCAAAATACAAAGACTAAACAATGTGAAATGTACTGTAGATTTAGAGTTTACTGTTAGTGTACTGATGTGATGAAAGAAAACTTCCTGGTCTACAGCTGAGAATACATTTCTTTCGAATCAAATCAATTGCTTCATCAGTTCATATGTCATTATGTGTGATATTCAAGTCAGCAATAATCAAACAGTGTAAATTATACTCTTAATGCATAGCGCATCTGTCTGATATTAACGCTGAAGCCTGATCAACAGCACAGCTGGTATGCTGTCACTAGTGGTGTCAACTCACAAAACAGAACACCCACAGGAGTGTATCAAATGTCGAAAGTCCAAAAGCCTAGGGCAGTATATTCATCAGCCATATTTATTCCTGCTGATCTCAATGATCAACCTCTTAATCAGTCAATGATGTACAATGTGTACATTATACACTAACAGTCTTACTTTATAAATCCTTAAGAGACTGTAATACTTTCTGACCAATCAAAATCTACTCTGATAAAATGATAACACTGGCACTTAATCAATAAAGTAAATTCTGATAAAATGATAACACTGGCACTTAATCAATAAAGTAAATTCTGATAAAATGATAACACGGGCACTTAATCAATAAACTTTTTATAAAGTATCTTGATATAACTTTGCAATAAATATTTGTACACTACTACAGAACTACAGCAGTCTTTCTCTTTAAGAAGGTTTTTGAATTAATATTGAATAAAAACAACAAGTTAAATGTCACAATAACAGTCCCAGACAGTTCATAAACAAGACCAATAAGAGCATCGAACACATGATTTTTTGTTGTTAATCTCCAAGCCGGTGAAAAACTGAAACAGACCTAGAACTGCATAATCTTAGCTTTCTGCGGTTATGTTAGACAAAGGCCCAAAATACAGCTATGGATAACGTTCATGTATCATTCATATATATCACCAGTTAAAACAAAAATTGAATGAAGTTTCAGTACAGTCAAAAGGTAAAATAAAACAAAACAAAAATTTAATGAAGTTTTAGTACAGTCAAAAGGTAAAATAAAACAAAGATCTATGCTTAAATAAACTTAAGAAATATGCCTCTAAAGACCTGTCTGTTACAAGAGAGAATTAAACAGCCTCAACCTGTCAAAATGAGATCATCTTCTGTCTAATCAGGGAAAACAAAAGAAGCACTGCTGTTTAAACATAAACTTTTCATAAGAAGTTTGAGATTTTACTCCATTTTAAACTATGTAATGAATCCTCAAAACAAGATCACTTTGTGATTTGTTGTCTCACTTCAAAACGAAGACCCAAGACAAAATGCCACGTTTTCATACAGGTAATAATCATTCTTTACATCACATACAGTTGGACTTCATCCTAAGGAATTGAGATTTAAAAGATTTTTTTTTTTTTTTTTTTTTTTGAGCACGGAATGAATTCATTTCATTTTGTTGAAGCGCCTTTAGATATTTTTTTTAAGAACAAAAGCTGTTTGGGACCACATTATCTATCTTTTCCCTTCAATATGTACTTATAAATTTCTAAAAGTTCAGCTTCTATCTGAAGTGGAAGATGCCAGAACACGTTTTTTTGTACTGTGTAATTCTCTTCACAGCTGAAGCCAACCCGGTGCACATCAATACACGCATACTGAACAAAAAATTTAAAATAACTAAGGAAACAACTTTTGTTCTTAAGCTTACACTGAAAGTCACTGGCAATAGTAGACTATCACAACTGTATATATACAAAATGTTTTTGAGAAAATGCTGCTCGAACATCTTCAAAAAGTGATGATTTTAGGCACTTTTTTAAGTCTGTGCGACTTTGATCTGCGTGTCTCAACTTTAAAACTTATCCTTTTGCATCTCTTCAACAGTCCGCACCTTTGACCTGAACTTGAGAAAGATCCATCTATAAAGAGCTTAGAAACTTGTGTTCACATATTTTTGTCACACACACAGACACACACACACACACACACAGACACACACACACACACACACACACACACACACACACACTACTCCAGCTGACATGAAATATTCTCTTCTTTTTAAAATGGGAGATTTCAAAAAAGAAATGTGACAGAAGATCATCCTTACCTTGCCTGACACTGTCTCCCCATCAAAGTACAGATAATACCGTTCTTTTTTCCCATCCTCTGTTTTGATTTCTGCTGTTTTTCTTGTTTCTTGCCCATCCAACAAAATGTCCACTTCCGCATTTTGCCCAAAGCCAAAGAAACTCTGAAACAATCAGATGGGGAACAGCCAAGTCAATGAAAAAAAAAACATTTTCAAACAGGTTCAGATTAGGCACCTTGCAAGACAACATCAAAAGGAGCTGTGGTACTGGTATGAAGTATCATACCATTTTTCAACAACCTGATCAAGGTTCACACACTGATCTAATTACACATTTGGTTGATTTTCTTAATGATGTTTATATCATTATGAAAACCAAAAAGAATCTGTAATAAACATGATGTTGTATGTACAAAATTACCGTACAATTTACAACAGGTATTCAGTCCTTGGTCCAAAGATGCAAATTTCTAAAACTTGTCATAATTAGGTAACTTTCACAAATTCAGTGTAATAGTATCCACAAACAGATTGCAGTTTAGAAGATCTATTCAAGGCTGTATGCCAAGTTATACGCTTGCATTCAGATAAAATAAGAGAATCTGTTTCTGTGAACAATATGAGGATGCAAATCAGGTTTACCTTACGAGTTCCTTTTGATCCATTCAGTTTACATGTGTCTGACATATTGGTACACAAATTCATGCTGTGCGTGAAGACTCCCTGTTTCCACCATCCCCCCACCCCCCATGTAATATTTTTCTAATTAACTTATTAAGAGATATATCAACACAAATATTCTAAGATGTTTATTGACATTAAACAAGTCTTCTGTACTTCCCTTTCCGATCGCGCATGTTCTGCTGTAGAGTTTTTTTTAGCACTAAAAAAATTGCCAATTGGCAGACATTTCAAAGATGCCATCAAACTGAAAAATGAGAACGTGTACTCATTTCGACTTTTCACTACATTGTCTGGTTGTCCACAATCTGGGTTTTTTTTGTTTCATTGTTTGTTTTTTAAAAGTTTGTTTTTATTTGTTTTGTGTCTTTTTGTTTGTTTGTTTTCACAGCTGGTTGGTTCTTCTGATGGAGCTGTGGACTCCAGATCCGTTATCTCAAGTTCAACGCCAGCCTGCAACATCGGGTAAAAAAGGCCTGTTTGCTGCCCATCTTGATGTTTCCATCATTCTGGTGATATCAGCTAGTGATTCATAAATCCCTTCTCTCCCCTCTGTTCCATTTTTCAAGACCTTGTCAGTGCACAGGGTTTTGCCCATAATCTGGGAGTCTGCGAGATTAACTGCATGCAGATTTAGGTGACATGCATATGGAACTGTTCAAGGGAGAGGAATCTCTCTTGAGCAAACTCCAGACTCTTAACTGGCTCCTGCCTCATCTCCTGTGTGTTTTACCTTGTGTTGTATACAAACACCACAAAATTCATTAAATGCAGTGCTTCAGGAATAAACTGTACCACACTATAAAAATTGATGAAGCATGAGTAGTTTTGTCAAAGAGCAAAACACTACAGCTTCACTAGTTTACAGGTCAACATTTTTCCTCTGTGTGTGCGTGTGTGTGTGTGTATATATATATATATATATATATATATATATATATATATATATATATATATATATATGTGTGTGGTGTGTGTGTGTGTGTGTGTGTGTGTGTGTGTGTGTGTGGTGTAAATTCCATGCATAAACACTGCATGTGCTATGTCATAAAAAAGGATCCATGAATAATATAGGTAAGTGCCATAACCTGCACATAAACCCTGCACTTATAAGTAAAAGCTATGCTGCACAGCTGACTATAAAAATGCAAACCAAAAATATGTTGCCATAGAATCATGTGATAGACCTACAAATCAAGCATGATTCTACTGTCAAGGGGTGGAAGAAATGCAGACACTTCACCCCAACATGTCTGTGGAGATGGATCTGACACGAATTCCTGAGTGTACAAGTCAAGATCTTTTGCCTGTTGGAATGGAAAGCCCGGAAATCAGAAAGTCTGGTTTCTGTTTCAGTGTTTGTTCCCTGCACACTGACGGAATGACCAACGACTAACGCATTCACCGATTCAGTTATCTCCTAAGTCACAAACCAGAATTCACACGCTAACAGCATATCGGTCGATTTATTACCAATGTGTTACCAACATCTTAATTAAACCGACCATTTTCACGATGCTCCGTAAGCGTGGCAGATGTAAACGTACTGCCAAATTTATCCTGAATCTGTTGATGTCACATGACTAGGCTACCTGACTGACAGTGACACCCCTTCTTCTATCAGACTGAAATGCAAATTGCATACAGTTCGACAATCTCCAAACCAACTGATCGTTATCTAAAGATTACTGTCTTGTCTGAATAGACTGCATACACGAAAAATCTTATCACAATTTAAGGAAAAAAGTAAAACACAGCCCTACCATTTTCGCTTGAGTGTCCCTCCTCCCGGGAGTTCGCAAGATGTCTGCAACAATTTCGTGCAGACGATATTTTTTCGAAGAACAGACTTATTCTTAAATCTGTGTACATTTAGTTTTGATGCAAAATTTGAATAATTCTGAGAAATTCTTTTCGTGTATTATGGACTATACTGTTTTTATTCTTTAATTTTGGTGTCCAACTGCGCTTCCGGTTTGCTTGACCTCAACTAACCCGGAAGCAAGATTAATTTCTTGATCTTCTGAAGCTCCAGGTCCTTGAATCTTTGTTAACTCAGATAGATTTAATCGTTATGTATTGATTGACTTTGAAAAACGCTATAACTTGTGCTGATATTTATCCAGGCATCGGTTTTTATTCCTAGGATATTTCTAGATTTTGTTTGACATTTATATCATCATGCATCTACTTTCGATTTTAACACGAGAGCGGGTTCAGTTGGATCGTCTGGCATAGGGAGTATTAAAAAAAAAGTTACTTTTGTTCCATGGTCTAAGCGTGCTCCGTAATACAAAATTTGTCTTGAAAGTTTGTATACTGAATGGAGGGAGAATCTGCGTGAGCGTGTGTGTGCGCTCAGTTTGATATGGCATTAGAACTGAAATACGAAGATGCTCTTCATCAATTTTCCATCCTCTTGAAGATGATGATGATAGTGTTATCTGTGATGATACTGAAGTATGCCTTCATCATTCTATTTTCTCTGCTTTTTACAAATTCACAGAAACATGTTTTTAACGGTATCTACAGATGCAGATCAATTAAAATAAATGCTTCAAAAGTACGACACACACACATGTAGTGTCGTAATAACAGTAACGGCATGGTACAATTAGCTGAAGAGTCTAGGCCTCAAAGGCGTTATAAACAGGTCTCTGCTAGGCCTTGGAACTTTTATGTGCCATTACTTTTTCTTATAAACAGAAGAACCGAGTAGATTATAACACCCAAGTCTTGTACTTTGTTCCAGTTCCATCGCACAGAACGAACTTTATAAGTTTATTAAATGCGGAAGGTAGTTATTTAATTAACCCTTTGACTCCCGCATCCTGTCCACCAGCACCCTGCATTGCCAACCATGCTAACAAAGCAAACACTTTACCCTCTGATTCCCTCATCCTATCCACCAGCCTCCTGCAGGAAGCCAGCGGACAGCATTACGGAATCAAAGGCTTAAGTTTTTGCGGTCAGTGCATAGGGTGCGGGAGTCAAAGGGTTAAAATGTAATCTCTATTTCTTTTTCTGGTCCCATAACTAGTGTGGTCATTGGAGGGGAAAGGAAGACCAACGAGACGCTGCAGCAGACACGATCCTCCATCTCTGTCTCTGAGTGCGCCAGTAGGCAGTGAAGGCATGCCGAAGTAGGTTAGGTCATTAATTTTTGTCGCTCAGCTTTTCTTTCTGTTGACCTTGTCTACGACCTCCTTCCAGGGTGTTCTGAAGAATGTAGGCAGTGAAGGCATGCTGAAGTTGGTTAGGTCATTTATTTTTGTCGCTCAGCTCTTCTTTCTGTTGACCTTGTCGACGACCTCCTTCCAGGGTATTCTGAAGAATGTCATAATAAGTGGCGGGTGATGTGGCCGAACCAAGCAAAACTGTACCGTTTCACTGTTGACAGGAATGGTTCACGTAGGCTTATCAAGATGTCGATCTTATACTGCAGTACTTGTCGATCCTACGTTGGAGATAGGGTACAAAGCAGTTTCCTCAATACTTGTCTCAAAAGCCTGAAGTCTCTTTTCTGAGTCAGCAATCACTGTTCAATTTCACAACCACAGAAGAAGACAGAGACTGCAAGTGACCTGTACAGTCTATTCTTTGTGGTGAAATTGCTTCTGGTCATTCTCGGTAGTTATTGCTCGTTGCTGCCTGATTTTCTCTAGCTGTGAAAGTATCTCTCTCTGTCTCTGTCTCTCTCTCTTAGATTTATTTTTTTACAGCAATCAATCTCTTTAACATAAGACCATAGATATTTTATAACTGATAAATCTATTTGACAAAAACAAACAAACAAAACAAACAAACAAAAAAACACGATTTCCTGAAACAGATGCAAGTGCGCTGTGTGTGTGTGTGTGTAGTGTGTGTGTGTGTGTGGGGTGTGTGTGTGTGTGTGTGTGTGTGTGTGTGTGTGTGTGTGTGCTCGCGCGCGCGCGCGTGCGTGCGTGCGTGCGTTCGCGCACGTGTGTTGAAGACATATTGGCCGAGGATTGATTTCAACCAAATTTAGTGAGAACGTGTGTTTGCTAACGAACGTCTTAGTCTGCAACTTTCAGCAAAATTGGTGAAGGTTACAACAATGCAACACGTCAACAAGGATTTCCTGTTTGTTCATTAACTTCTTCTTCCTTTGCTTTCTGCGTGGTTAAGGCAAACGATATAGTCATTTATCCCAGTTTCTGCCAGTGACATGGAACTTGACGGTCAGAGGAGTTGCATTTGGCCACATCGCTTGTCTCTCCTCTTAATGATAGGGTTGATGATGCTGAGCTATCTGGTCCTCCGGCCACAGGGACAGGCTACTGAGGACAGGAACAAGCTGATGACGGTATGTTTGAACCGTTCATGTATGTGTTGAGATGGTTGTGGCTGTGTGGAGCCTCATCAGGATCATTTGACCGCCGAACAGGCTGGTGAGGACAGGGACAAATTGATGATGGCGTCAGTTTGAACCGCTCATGTATGCGTCGAGTTAAATTGTGGCCAGGACCGTTTGTTGCTCTCTGACAGGATATCGTCGTCCCTTTCTGTCCATAGTACAGGAAATGATCTGATAATGCTTCTATTGTCACTGGAGCTTGCGCTGTTGTTCGTTTATTAACAAAGTTGGACCATAAATGTAGTTTACCGTGTAATCCTAGTTGTGTAATGTCTGAATAAATGTGCTCCACATTTTCGATCTCTAGGGTAAAACTGTTTTCAACATTTTAAACAGTTGTGTCTGAACTTCTTGTGGACTGGTTTGAATTAAATTTGCGTGCTATTTTTCGACGATATGAGAACTCAATGCTTACAAAATTTATTGGATCAGCTAATTTTCATGGTCATTAATTAATGAAATAAATAAAATAAACGCAAACAATATATAAAATAAAAATAAAATAAAATAAAATGAAATAACAAAAACACCTGTGGGTGCTGGATGGAACCCCAAGCAACAATGCTTCACCGCTGGCCAACTGTGCCATGTAATGAAGACTGTGGCCCAGGGCAAAATAGAGGGCAAGAGACGACAAGGAAGACCGACTTCCTATGTAGAGAGCATAGCCAAGTGGACGAAGTTGCCGAAAAATGACATTTTCAGGATTGTAGACAGCTGAAGGGGCATGCATCAGCGGCTACTATCAAGAATGATGTCGCCGACAGTTGAACATGCCAGTTACCAATTACCTCCCAGCTCTCGATGCCATGCGGTAGCCCTTTTACCAAGCAAAGGTGTATGTGTGTGTGTGAGAGAGGGGGGGGGGAGGTTCCCACGCACTGCATGGCCCGTTCAGACCCAGTTATCAGTTACCTTGTCCACAACCGAACAACATGGTGGGAAGACGACAAACCCCGGGACGTAGCCATACAATGCACACCTGCCAGGTCCACTTCAGCTACTGGACCAAGAAATTGTGTGTGTTGTGTGTGTGTGTGTGCGTGCGTGTGTGTGTGTGTGTGTGAGAGAGAGAGAGAGAGATGTGTGTGTGTGTGCGTGTGCGCTTGCACATGCATTTTTATTTCATAGGAAGAAATTTTTTAAAAATGGTAAACGTTGACTACTTTATTTTTTTCGGCCTGATTTTGACAAAACAAAGTGAAGTTCAATGTAGTCCGCTTACAACGAAATCAAAAGGAGAGGGTTAAGTGTTCGTTATAGCAGTAATGAGGCAGACACAAGTAGATCACTCATAAGGAAGAATAGGAAAAGACAGGCAACATTTATAGGCCATTTTATGAGGAAGGGGGATTTGGAGTACCTGGTCACAACGGGAAAGCTGGAGGGAAAGAGAGCACCAGGTAGACCCAGGGAGAGAATGCTGGACGGACTTGCAGAGTGGCTGGGATGAGGAGGGTGGGGGAGATGCTAGGGGAACGAGAGATAGAGATGGATGGAAGTCCATGGTCGCCAACGCCATGCGGCTGGGCACCTGATGATGATGATGATGATATAGCAGTAATTCGTAACATTTACAGGAAAGAAAAATCAGTGGCCTACACAGCGCTGATTGTTGCCTTGCTGGTGAAGTTCAGATGTTATTCACAACATTCTGTATTTTATACATCATCATTACGATGTTTATCAGTGAAACACACACGGCATACACACATCGACGCTGACATTACACTAATCCGTTGACTCCTGCACCTTATCCATCAACTGCAAAACCTTAACTCTTTGACTCCGTCACCCTATCCACCAGCTTCCTGCAGAGAAAAACTTAACCCTTTGACTCTGTCACCCTATCCACCAGCTTCCTGCAGAGAAAAACTTAACCCTTTGACTCCGTCACCCTATCCACCAGCTTCCTGCAGAGAAAAACTTAACCCTTTGACTATGTCACCCTATCCACCAGCTTCCTGCATAGGGTGACGTGACGGAGTCAAAGGTTTAATTTTTTGCTTTGTTTGCGTGATTGACGACGCATGATGCTTGTAGACAGGCGGCAGGAATCGGATCGTTTTTTTTTTTTATTGTTTTTTTTAAGAGGATGTGATCTCTCCGGATTGATTAAAAAACATCTGCGCGCGTGGAATATTACGACAATATCATTTATTCTTGACGTCATATACCTGTAAGTCTTCAGAAATAAGGCATTTGGAGATGGAGAGACAGGTAGGATGGATTTTATTAAAAACAATAGGAACCGTTTTTCCCCAATATATACACGAGAACAAAACCGTTTGTACCAAGTTTTCTCTTCACTATCAGTTTGCCGAAATTCAGCTTTTCTGTAAGAAACAGAAAATGTCAGAATTCACATTTTTCCCTGTCCTAATTTCTGTGCTGCCCAAGTGTCGTTGATCCCATGTCGGTCATTCTAGTTCCTCAACACACCACTAAATTCATTCACTCAAAGCCCCAGGAAGATCACGTGAACCACCCGGCAGAGAAGGCCCTGCACTGCCTCGAAGTCCCAGGCAGATCACGTGAGCCAGAGATGTCACACAGTTATGGGGCCACCCAGCAGAGAAGGCCTTGAACTGCCTCAAAGTCCCAGAAAGATTACATCAGCCAGATATGTCAAGCAATTATGAGGCCGCCCAGCAGAGCAGGCCCTGCACTGTTTCAAAGTCCCAGGAAAATTACGTGAGCCAGAGATGTCAAGCAATTATGGGGCCGCCCAGCTGAGCAGGCCCTGCACTGCCTTAAAGTCCCAGGAAGATTATCAATGATGTGAGCCAGAGATGTCAAGCAATTATGGGGCCGCCCAACAGACCAGGCCCTGCACTGCCTTAAAGTCCCAGGAAGATTATGTGAGCCAGAGATGTCAAGCAATTACAGTGCCACCCAGCAGAGGAGGCCTTGCACTGCCTTAAAGTCCCTGGAAGTTTATGTGAGCCCGAGATGTCAAGCAATTATGGGGCCGCCCAGCAGAGGAGCCCTGCACTGCCTTAAAAGTCCCAGGAAGATAACGTGAGTCAGAGATGTCAAGCAATTGTGGGGCCACCCAGCACAGCAGACCCTGCACTGCCTTAAAGTCCCAGGAAGATTATGTGAACCACAGATGTCAAGCAATTATGGGGCCCCCAGCAGAGAAGGCCTTGCATTACCTGAAAGTCCCAGGAAGATTACATGAGCCACAGATGTCAAGCAATTATGGGGCCGCCCAGCAGACCAGGCCCTGCACTGTTTCAAAGTCCCAGGAAAATTACGCGACCCAGAAATGTCAAGCAATTATGGGGCCGCCCAGCAGAGCAGGCTCTGCACTGCCTTAAAGTCCCAGGAAGATTATTAATGATGTTAGCCAGAGCAATTATGGGGCCGCCCAACAGACCAGGCCCTGCACTGCCTTAAAGTCCCAGGAAAATTACGTGACCCAGAGATGTCAAGCAATTGTGGGCCCGCCCAGCTGAGCAGACCCTGCACTGCCTTTAAGTCCCAGGAAGATTATCAATGATGTGAGCCAGAGATGTCAAGCAATTATGGGGCCGCCCAGCAGACCAGGCCCTGCACTGCCTTAAAGTCCCAGGAAGATTATGTGAGCCAGAGATGTCAAGCAATTACAGTGCCACCCAGCAGAGGAGGCCTTGCACTGCCTTAAAGTCCCAGGAAGATTATGTGAGCCAGAAATGTCAAGCAATTACAGTGCCACCCAGCAGAGGAGGCCTTGCACTGCCTTAAAGTCCCAGGAAGATTATGTGAGCCAGAAATGTCAAGCAATTACAGTGCCACCCAGCAGAGGAGGCCTTGCACTGCCTTAAAGTCCCTGGAAGTTTATGTGAGCCCGAGATGTCAAGCAATTATGGGGCCGCCCAGCAGAGGAGGCCCTGCACAGCCTTAAAAGTCCCAGGAAGATAATGTGAGCCAGAGATGTCAAGCAATTGTGGGGCCACCAAGCACAGCAGGCCCTGCACTGCCTTAAAGTCCCAGGAAGATTATGTGAGCCACAGATGTCAAGCAATTATGGGGCCACCCAGCAGAGAAGGCCTTGCATTACCTGAAAGTCCCAGGAAGATTACATGAGCCACAGATGTCAAGCAATTATGGGGCCGCCCAGCAGACCAGGCCCTGCACTGTTTCAAAGTCCCAGGAAAATTACGTGACCCAGAAATGTCAAGCAATTATGAGGCCGCCCAGCTGAGCAGGCCCTGCACTGCCTTAAAGTCCCAGGAAGATTATTAATGATGTGAGCCAGAGATGTCAAGCAATAGTGGGGCCGCCCAGCAGACCAGGCCCTGCACTGCCTGCTAAAGTCCCAGAAGATTACGTGAGCCAGAGATGTCAAGCAATTATGAGGCCGCCCAGCAGAACAGGCCCTGCACTGCCCTAAAGTCCCAGGAAGATAATGTGAGCCAGAGATGTCAAGCAATTGTGGGGCCGCCCAGCAGAGCAGGACTACACTGCCTTAAAGTCCCAGGAAGATTACATACATGTAGCTCCACAGAGGCATGTCAATGCTAATTGTGGGGCCGCCCAGCAGAACAGGCCCTGCACTGCCTTAAAGTCCAGAAGATAATTGAGCCAGAGATGTCAAGCAATTGTGGGCCACCCACAGAAGAGGCCCTGCACTGTTGCTGGTCATTTTGGTGGAGTTCTATGGTGCCTGTTCCGATGTAACCGTAGGCCACTGCCTACTATGCTCCTTACTAACAACAGAATTGCTCACCACGGAGCTAGATTAAGTGGTAGACTGCCTGGTAAGCTAAGGAGACCACCACCACAGCTCTCCAACAACAGTATCCCCCCAGCTCCCTCCCCTCTGAATCACTGACACCAAAGATCCCAACTTGTATTCGCCCCAGGTATGAAACAATAGAGGAAACATACACTGAGATCACCACGAAACCAGGGCATAAATGACCACAGAATCTGGTCAATTTAATGATAGGAACCAGAAAAAAAACAAGAAAATAGAATCAGTACGCACATTTAATACAACCAGACAAGACAGGCGCAAATTTTCGGCCAGCTGGCCTTTGTTAAAGCCAGCTGCCAAAAATTTGTGCCCATCTTGTCTGGTTGTATTAAATACGCATTCTGGTTCTATTTTTGTGTGTGTGTGTGTGTGTGTGTGTTTTTTTTCCTGGTTCCTGTTTGCTTGAACGCAGGCAGTCGCACTTGTTTTGAATGTTATAACAATGCTCTAATTACTGATGATTTCATGATAATGGGAATGCTGATTATGATGCATGTAGTACTGGGACTGTGCGACGGAGCTGTACTTTACACATATTGTCTTGGCATCAACCAGGTCCAAGAGATACAGACACCTGCAGCGTGGGTCAGGAAATTTGAGCAAAACTTTCATGACGCATCTATAAAGTAGGCAAGACTTGCCTGCGTGGCAGACAGGGAAGACGAATCCCACAATAATTTTTTGGGAGTAAACATTTTTTTTAACCCTTTGACTCCCGCACCCTGTCCACCAGAATCCTGCATTGCTGAGCATGCTAGTGAAGCAAAAACTTCACCCTTTGATTCCCTTACCCTTTCCACCAGCTTCGGGTGAAGTTTTTGCAGTTTGTAGATAGGGTACGAGAGTAAAGGGTTATTTGTGGAGATACTCGCTTAACCACTGCAGCCAAACCATTACACATCCATGGACACATCAAAGAAGAAAATCAAATCTGATTACAAATAACAACCTTCTTACACCTATATTGAAAATCGATTTTGATGATTTTTGTTTCATACAGAGTAATTGTAAAAGTATAGATGACCTCGAATATCAATCACTGTGACCTTGAATAGGTTTCATCATCAACTGTGACAAGAGAAAACAGATTTTATCAGTAAATATTTTTAGAATGTTCTTTTACTGGTAAATATTTTCATGTGATCCTGAGAAACCGTTGGACTCACACTTTTGTCAAAACAAATTTCTGATTTTGGGCACTGTCATCTATATGATCTTGTCTTTGACATCTCTCCTGGAACAAACTTCCTCTCTCAGTCCGTCAGCAAACTACTTTTGTCTCCTTCAAGTCTGCTCTCAAAACTCACCTTTTCTCCTCTGCATAAAATCCTGACCTCACTCAATCCCCTCTGCAGCTGTCTCCACTCGGAGGGGAATCACATTGCAATATATAATTGTATATAATA
This sequence comes from Monoplex corrugatus, assembly GCA_030674185.1. NCBI lineage: Eukaryota > Metazoa > Mollusca > Gastropoda > Littorinimorpha > Ranellidae > Monoplex > Monoplex corrugatus. The sequence continues at coordinate 57,838,732 of JAPXFY010000024.1, forward strand.
TGCTCTCTATAATTTTCCATTGCTTTTATTCTTTCTCCCCATTTATAGCCGTGTGCATGTGTGTGTGTGTGTATGTGTGTGCGCTGTGGCGCATGTGTGTGTGCATGAGTGCTGTGCGTGTGTGTCTGTCTGTTTCAGCGCTTAGATTTGATTTTATCAAGATTTTGCGCTATATAAATATTGTAATTATTATTATTATTTATCTTATCTTCCAAACTTATGCATACACAATCAACTGTTCACCTTTTGACCAAACTTTGGTAATGGTCCTTTGAGAAATATCTGAGAAAATTTGTAAAACGAATGTTGGGTAGCAGATACACACATCCCTTCTAGTTAATATGAAGTAATCCTCATCTTTTTGAAAAAAAAAAAAAAAGATAGAAAATGGTTCACCTTTCTGAAAATCACCCTTTTTTGTTTTAAAAACCCCAAAAGTCTCCTTGGTTCCAATAACTTTAAAATGAGATGTGTGAAAAACAGTGCGTGCATGTGTTCACACTTTTTGTCTGTATGTAAATATACTCTGTGTGTGTGTGTGTGTGTGTGTGTGTGTGTGTGGTGTGTGTGTGTATGCAAGGTGGTAAGAAATGACAGTACAGTACTTGTAAAGGCTGATCACATGTTGGATCTATTCTGTCTATATTGTAGAAAGTCTGATGTATAAAAGTAGGATGTGTGTGTGTGTGTGTGTGTGTGTGTGTGTGTGTGTGTAGAAAGTTGAGTAAAAAGTAGGTGTGTGTGTGTGAGAGAGAGAGAGAGGAGGAGAGAGAGAGGATGAGAGAGAGAGAGAGGAGAGAGAGAGAGATGAATGTGTGTGTGTGTGTGTGTGTGTATACATATATACAATCTTTTGATTTTCACACCTGCAGTAGTACTGCTACACCCAAAGAACAAGCAGATGAAACTTTGTCGATCTCTTCATATTTGTGAGTGTTAGTGTTCCTGGTTGTGTCAATGAAAATGGACAAAAGGCTTCAGAGTGGCGTTTTTTCTTATCTTTTTATTCCTTAAACCCTTTGACTCCTGCACCCTATCCACCAACAGAAACCTGATGGATAGGACAGGCAGTCAAAGGGTTAAGTTTTTGCTTTGCTAGCATGGTTGACAATGCAGGATGCTGGTGGACAGGGTGTGAGAGTCAAAGAGTTAATGTTCTTGGGGATGGGAGGAAATTGCTTTACCAGCTATACATGCATGTAGGAAACTGGGAGCTAGACGTTCAGGCCCTATGTGGGCTACTTTTGATTTGTATTACTATTATTTGTATCAGCTGCTAACCATATGGATACAGGGTGACCTACTGGTGCTATATAGCTGATCAGTCTGACAGAGTACAGTATATGAAGCCAAATACTGTTTCCAGAATGAAATCAGTCTTGTATATTTGTTGAATTGGATCCATTAAAAAAGAATAAGAACACGTATTTCATACAACCAGACAAGATAGGCGCAAATTTTCGGCCAACAGGCCTGTCAAGTGTAGAAAGTAAGATCACAAACGAACAAACACCAAATACAAAATAGACATAAGATCACAAACGAACAAACACCAAATACAAAATGGACATAAGATCACAACACCAAATACAAAAATATACTTTGTATTTGGAGTTTGTTCGTTTTGTGATATTACGTCTACGCTTGACAAAGGCCAGTTGGCCGAAAATTTGTGACTTGTCTTGCCTGGTTGTATTTAATACGTGTTCTGATTCTTTTTTTTCAAATTTTTTTCTGGTTCCTGTTTGCTTGAATGTGGGCAGTCACATTTGTCATGGATCCATTGTTTAAACTGTTCTACACTGATGTAGATGTAAGGAGAAAAAAAAGATCTTGTGGTGATTTGTTTGGTCAGCCCAGTTGAATGGAGAGATTGCATACATATGCTTATATCGTTATAGTGCATGAGATTTGTGCGCATGTTTGTACTTACCTGTGCACTTATTTCATCTTCCCACACATCCCTGGCTAGCAGAAAAGTAGTGCGCTCACTTACCAATCTACCTGCTTCGGTCAGAGCCTATTTCATGAGAATTAGTATGGGAAAAATTGGGACTGCTTTTTCCATCATCTGAGCTATGACTGAGGTTTTGATGAAGTTCAGTGGCAAGGATGGTAGGAATCATGACGAAGAAGCAGAAAGCAACTTCCCAAGGATGGTCCCAAGACGTGACATTTCAACCACCTTACTCTCAAATAATGATAATAAATCATGCTATGGGACACTTTCACTTAAGTGATCTAGCCTTGCAGGGATAAATATCACAAACATCACTAGTTTTTCATTTCCTTCTTTCTCTATAACTTAGGTATTTGATGTGTGTAATTCACCATGTGCACATGTAGATATCAAATGCGCAAACATCAATATTTATCGGAAATGAGACCGCCATCAAGTCAAATAATTTTTCTCAGTTGACATAACAATTGTTTGAAAAAAAAAAACACGCAAAAAAAAAAAAAAAATCCAAAAAAACACCCAAACAAACAAAAAAGCCAACCAACTGAAAAAAATGCTAACATCCGCACACAAATAACACACAAGTAAGACACAGGCAAGTGTATTTGTCTCAACATGTGTTCATCCATAATCAGAACATAATTACAGTACAAAGACATCATTTACATGAAATTTGTACAATGAACTAGATGCAAACAAGAAGCATTGTTAGCGCAGTGATCTTCATGGCAGAGGTCTAAACCAAGATTGGAAAAAAAAATTTCAAATTTAACTACAATAGTACACCTACAGCTGAGGAAATGTAATGCTATAGTGTGATGTTACCTTCAAAAAACACACCAAAAATTTAGAAATAAATGTGAAAAATATGTAGTGAATGTTACTCCTCCAAAGAAATAAAAAAATGAATAACTACAACAAATATAAATGAATAACTGAAATAAGTAAATAAAAAAGATGAAATGGAACATTAAAGAGTTTTCCCCCCTCTCAAGCCTATATTCTAAAAAAACGTTTTTTTTTCAAAAACAGAGCAAAAAGGACTGAGAACACATTTTATAATGAATGAAACCTACCAAGGTGAAAATATATTCTTGTTTTTTTTAAATTTTATTCGTAAGCAGAATCGGTTGACAATACGCTTCACTGTCTGATGAATTAATACAGCATTATCAAAATACTGGATATTTGATAGATCAGAATTTTCTCTTCATAAAATTTGGAATGAATGTTCACAAATTTTGGAAAGAATATAGCCAGTGAAATTTCAATCATCTTTTTTTCTAGGCAATATGTGCCTTGTTTCATTTGTTTTTAAAAGATGTTACAATAAGAGGGCCACCATATTTCAGATGGCCTGTGCGCTCACACAGTGTCACAAACGTATGCACGCACATACACACACTTGTTGAAATACCGAGACTGGGCTTCTTTTATGGTTTAGTTTTCCACTAAACGACAAAACTCATGATTGCGTGGTCCTGATTTTGCTGTTATTTGTAATCATGGTTTTTTTTTGTTTTGTTGTTTGTTTTTCTTCTTCCTATAACCATATCTTAACCATTAATACAATTGTGTATCTGGGTATTTTTCATATATGGCTACACAAATTTACTGATTCATCACTTCATACAGAAAGTCCGAATGAATATTAAGATAACAATTTATTTCCACAAATATTCACACACAGACAAAAAAATCCACACTGTACTATCTGCTAATAAAATTAAACTGTTGAAATAAAAATCTTTAAAAAAAACACATAAAAACTCAGATTTGCAGCTTGACTTTCAAATGGTTTCAGTGGATCAGACTAGATTCATTGTTTACTTTATTATAATGTTTTATTTATTTATTGCCTGATCAGTCTCTGTTCTATATATGGATCCATTTGCCCAGCTATTTATACTTGGCTCCAGAATTGTCTTTACATTACCAAGATTAAAAAAAAAAAATCATCATCAGCCATCAGAAACAAATATCTTTATTTATCCCTTAACCCTTTCGCATTTGCACTGCTAGATGTAAAGCTAGCTCGTAGTATTCACATTCGAATGTAGCGCAGCATCAGTACAAAGTCTTTCAGTAGTGAATGGAAAGTTCCTTGCATCCCAGAATGCTCGTACTAGTTTTAGAACATTCAATGCGAGATTGACCAAGATTCTAACCATACGCGCGATAAGACAGCAAGGCCAGTAGTGATGGAAATTCCCCACACATGTGCCGGAAAAGGTTGGGCGGTCTCAACCGCTACGAATGGATCGGCGCATTCTTCCGCAGGGCGGTTACCGGCTTTGTGAACAGCTAAGGGTTAAATGATGGGTGCTGCAGCCAAGTGATCAGGATGTCACACTTCCAAACGGACAGTCCCAGTTCAACCCTGCTTGGTAGCACCTGGCAGTGAAAGGGTTATTTACTTTCATCTCCCACACCTCGCAGTGAAAGGGTTATTTGCTTACAGCTCCCACACCTCGCAATGAAAGGGTTATTTACTTTCATCTCCCACACCTCGCAGTGAAAGGGTTATTTGCTTACAGCTCCCACACCTCGCAGTGAAAGGGTTATTTGCTTACAGCTCCCACACCTCGCAGTGAAAGGGTTATTTACTTTCATCTCCCACACCTCGCAGTGAAAGGGTTATTTGCTTTCATCTCCCACACCTCGCAGTAAAAGGGTTATTTGCTTACAGCTCCCACACCTGGCAATGAAAGGGTTATTTACTTTCATCTCCCACACCTCGCAGTGAAAGGGTTATTTGCTTACAGCTCCCACACCTCGCAGTGAAAGGGTTATTTACTTTCATCTCCCACACCTCGCAGTGAAAGGGTTATTTGCTTTCATCTCCCAAACCTCGCAGTGAAAGGGTTATTTGCTTACAGCTCCCACACCTCGCAGTGAAAGGGTTATTTACTTTCATCTCCCACACCTCGCAGTGAAAGGGTTATTTGCTTACAGCTCCCACACCTTGCAGTAAAAGGGTTATTTGCCTCTATCTCCCAGGTCAACATATATACAATCTTGCCCGCACCTCAGCGCCCTTCATGCATGCACAACAGGCAAAACATCAAGCATGCACATTAAAAATCTTTTTTGTCATTTCACTGTTCGGTTGCTTACACAAACATGAAAAATACCAGCATGCACACCATTTTAGATGGATATGGATGTAAACCTGCACTGACTGGGCAAGTAACACTTGCAGAGTGGGCAAGTAACACTTACAGAGTGGGCAAAACAATGTGCATACATGAATCTGAGAATATATTGCTTGGACCAAAAGAAAACTGCATCATATTTAATTCTTTTCCTCCAGTAGCTTTATTTGTATCAGGTTTACTACTAAACTTCATCTATATTAAACAGACATCCAGACTTCACCTACTGAAAAAATAATGTAAGAAATAAAGTAACAGTTGGAGCTTAGATTTTTAGTTCCAACTTTATATACATTTAAATATCAAATAATAAAGTATCAGGTTTACCTACTAAGCTTCATCTGTGCTAACATCTAGATACACTCAGACTTCATCCACTGAAATAAAAAAGTAAGAAATAAACTAAAAATTGGAACTTAGTTTTTTAGTTTCAATTTTTATACATCTCAAATAATAAAAATCTCAAATAACACAATTTGAATTAAAACTAAACACTAAAAATCTCAAATAACACAATTTGAATTAAAACTACTGAGGAAGTTAAATCAGAGAGGTAGAAACCTCTGCCATGAAGCAGCAAAGATGATATCAAGTTGCCTTTGCAAGGCTCTGCTTCCCACAGTGAAGGATACAAATCGCTGACTCAAGATAACGTACGCCAAAACACGACCAACCAATCAGCATATGCTCTGTGTAGTGTGGAAAAACAGAAATGGGTACAGTGACAGCAAGAAAATCCAACTGCAGAAGAATGAAAAAGTTGTTACAGACACAAACACTCTACCATACAGAATAATAACAAAGCCCTAGCGAAAAACAGCAGCCTTCAAAACAAGACAGTTAAAAAAAAAAAAAAAAAAAAAAAAAAACCAACATGGCAACAGCGCAACATGATACACACCAGTAACTCTTTTTATCACTTTTGTGTTTGAAAGATAAATAACTTACACAAGTTTCAACATCAAGAAAATCTAACTCAAACTAAAAACTTTTTTTTTTCTGAAAGTAACAAAGAATAACCAAAACGGGAGATGACGGAAAGAGAACCAAAGCAAATAAACTATAAAGTACAGGGTCGCAGACATCACGCTTATTTATCTGTACATCTTGTGTGTACACCCTTGCAAACATGTACAAACACACACACACATACTAAGCCACACACGCAAATAGAGTACATTTCAGTTAATACTTGCACTCCCCATTTCTCCTCACCTCGACACGTAACAAGCAACAGACAAATATCTACAACAGAACTGGGTAACGTTTGGCTAAGTCCCGATCTAGACCCGTCCCTGGGGCACACACACACAGTGAAAAGGTTCGAACCCACGACACTGTAGTCCAGAACAAACATGGAAACTTGTCACATCATCACAATCATTCTTGGCCGCCGCTTTTTTCCAAACCTACACCAACTGATAAGGGGGGAGATTAAGGGAGAAACTACAGTGACTATGCACATATACACACAACAGTATCACAGCTAAATAGGGTATGAACCACTACATCACACTCAACTAACAAAACAATAACAACAGCATTGGGAGAAAACAACAGCATCAACTTTTGAAAAAGAACGCAGGAGAATATAGGCAGGCCTCTGAAACAAATTTAGTATCACAAGCTTTCCAACAGTCATTAGATTTACGATTCACGGCTCACTTGCACGTACACACAGTAACACATTCATCGACATGTGTTCAGCACATCGCACATACAAAAAAATGCCATTTGTATGTATGTACAAACACACGCACACATACACACACCCAACACAGCATTGATGATCAACAACCGTAACATAGCTGTCTGCATTTATCAAAATCTGAGTTGAACACAACAGATGATAACAGACAGCTATATAACAAGATAAATTTACTTTGTTGACTGTTTAAACATACTGATTTAGCTCTTTGGATGACAGCAGATTTACTGCTGATCTGCCACTTAGGGGTCTGGTGCTACCATGCAGCCAGATTTCTCCTGCTTGCTCTTCCAGCCAGGCTAGACCCGCATTCAGTACTCATAATGTCGTCTCACCTATGCTATTTATCACTTTCGTGCTTGTAATTTCATGATAAAAATGAGGTGCAAAGTTAAAAAAATACATGCTATATGGCTTTGATTGCACTTTGTTAAAAAAAATGTTTGATGAGGAAACTCTTCACATCTATGCTTGCCAAAGAAATGCTTGGACCAATGTACTGAACGAATCTCTCATTTGATTTACTGAGCAAGCAATGAGTCCATTCTGTAACCTTCTACTGGTTTTATCCTGATCTGTGATGACACAACAACAGGAATTACACACTGCCTTGCCATATTAGATGCTGCATTTTTTTCCCCTGTCAGAATTCTACGTCTTCACATTTACACAGCATCTGCCTTTCCATCTGCTGCTTGTTTATTCTCTTTTCTCTGCCTACTCTGAAGCTCGACTTGTTAAAAAAAAAAATGTTCAGTTTCTTTTCTTTTGCTTGCTGAGTTATATGGACGGGTCGGAAGCAGGACTTGAACCAACGACAGACAGCTGACACAACAGCACTTGTGCACTCTACGCCACTCAACAACTTGTACCTGTACCATCCTACCAATGGAGCAACCAACTAACCAACCATGGAACAACAAGGGGACCCCACAGAACCAAAACAGACAGTGATACTTGTGTTGTCCAAACAACCACAACAAAATGTCAAAGACAGTCACCAAGAAGGTAACCCAAACAAGTGACAACTTTGTCAGGCCAAAGAGAAAGGCGGTTGCTTTGACGCCAAACTCTCAAGCCCTCTACTAGTTCCATCCAAGACAGACAACTTGGGGCAAACAAAGGAAATGTGCTTTGGGGGACACTGCAGTGGCCTGCCCTTGTTGCAAACTTTAGTCTGAAAAACACCAAAAAATAATTTAGATGATAAACATTCAATTTTCAGTTGATTTCTAATACTAACTCTGTCCATTTGCTGCTTCACGGATTCATCGTGTTCATTTTTACTGAACTTTCTTACTGTTATTATCAATTCACAAGGAAGTATATCTTTTTATTTATGTCATCATATTTTGAATGATCAGCTTTCAGTTGCCAGCCTCCATCTTGCTGCGCAGAACCTTGCAAATGCTTTGCAGTATTCATGATGCTGTATGTTGCTCTCTTCATCAACACCACGTCATCAGAATATGGCTTCATGGAGATGCTTACCGGCTGGCAAGAGTCATCAACTGATGCTGAGCAGCCTGACAATAATTTACAACAAATTAAAGCTGTAGGGAATGGGGTTGCCTTCGCCATGTAATTCAATCCCAGTCCTTCACAAAATCTGTGTACACTGAGTGCAGACTTCTCTTGTTTCAGTTCCCTTTAAAAGTTTATATGTGTGCGCCTTCCTGAAGCGTACAGCAAGTGGAAAACACCGGTTCATTTTGTCACTACACATCTTCATTAAGTGGTCAAAGAACTGCCCCAACTGGGCCTGTGCCTCCCGACTCTTAACACCCAAAGTTCCATCATTTCACAGTCAATAGATACCTATACCTCCCATCAGTCCCAGACGCTTGTGTGGCATGTCTTGCATTCATAACATGACATTGTGCAGTGCAAACCTGTTCCACACTGGATAAAAACGATGAACAACGTTGACAACCAGCCGGGCCCAGCTAGGCTCCCTTTAACGGCACATTCCCTCTGTCTGCGTGAGTTCTATGTGTTGAGAGTATCACAGTGGCGGGCAGCAGGTGACATTACTCCGTGTCCTTCAGGCTGCTTTTGTCCACAAACTCTGACAGTACATCGCGAAAACGCGCCCACGACCGTTCTGGAATGGTGACCGCTGTGCGAAAGTTGTTGCGAACCTGCAGGACAAAGCAATCCTCAATGACATCACTTTTGTAATGTTGCAACACAAAAACGAAGCCGATTGGTAGTAATGACAACTAGATGATCATGTGTGTGACTTGTACAAACATCCACAATCTGTAACTTGCACAAACATCCACAATCTGTGACTTGTACAAACATCCACAACCTGTGACTTGTACAAACATCCACAATCTGTGACTTGTACAAACATCCACAATCTGTAACTTGTACAAACATCCACAATCTGTGACTTGTACAAACATCCACAATCTGCAACTTGTACAAACATCCACAATCTGCAACTTGTACAAACATCCACAATCTGCAACTTGTACAAACATCCACAATCTGTAACTTGTACAAACATCCACACAATCTGCAACTTGTACAAACATCCACAATCTGCAACTTGTACAAACATCCACAATCTGTGACTTATACAAACATCCACAATCTGTAACTTGTACAAACATCCACAATCTGTAACTTGTACAAACATCCACCATCTGCAAACATCCACAATCTGTGACTTGTACAAACATCCACAATCTGTGACTTGTACAAACATCCACAATCTGTAACTTGTACAAACATCCACAATCTGTAACTTGTACAAACACCCACAATCTGCAAACATCCACAATCTGTGACTTGTACAAACATCCACAATCTGTGACTTGTACAAACATCCACAATCTGTGACTTGTACAAACATCCACAATCTGTGACTTGTATAAACATCCACAATCTGTGACTTGTACAAACATCCACAATCTGTGACTTGTAAAAAGATCCACAAAGTGTCAAAATGCCTTGACTGGTCAAGTAAGTCACAGCTGCCAACATACGTTCAATGTCACTGTCAAGAATCCAAGCGTGTTCAGTGGAGATTCATGAAGTGTGTTCAGCCCCTATACTGCTGGAAACTTCAAATAAAAAACACATTGTAAGCTTGTCTTTTGTGCCTGTCCCTCTTTTCTCTTTCTCTAAAGCCATTTAAAAAAAGCTAATGAAATAGAAGACTGCTCGGAGAAACACAAGACTGAATACTGCATAAAACATGAGACAATGTGTGTGAAAGAGATTGTGTGTGTGTATGTGTGTGTGTGTGGTATGAGTGTGCATGTATGGTATGAGTGTGTGTGGTGTAGGTGTGTGTATGTGCGCATGTATAAGAGAGAGAGAGAGAGAGAGAAGAGAGGGGGATGGGGGTGGTGTCAAAGACAATGAATACATGAGAGGTGCACTATGACACAGACTGTGTTTTAATAGTTTCAGAAGTAGGAGTGGGGAATAGTTTATATGCCTTTCTGAAAACACACGATCACATCAGAATGCCCAGTTCCAAAAGCTGATATAATGTACCTGGATAACAAAGTCGGAACACGAGACAAGAGAGTCACTCATTATGAAATAAACTGATCAATATGCCAGAGGACATACATATGAATTATGTCTGTCTGTTGACCAACATGTATATTAACAGAAGGTAAAGGTGCAGATACACACAAAGATCATCCAATACATACCAAGGATGCCCTTAATAAGTAACTGTCACATTGCTTTGAAATTTTTCACATCTGGCCAATTATTCCGTGATCTAATCATGAAATTACATATAATTACTGACACATGACTTGTTACCACATTACGCTGGATACACTTATCTTAAGTGTCATGGCAATGTCTAGAGTTGAAGAACAGCATGCTTACAGTCAAACAGAATTTTTAAAGTAAGTTCTGGCATACATAAATTACAAAAACACTATATACAGGTGGGAAACAATATCTTTTGCAGGCTGCAGGCTATAGGTGGGTGATACTCTTTATAGATCGACTAAAATAACACTAAAGGTGAGCATTACCTGGGAGGGCAGTTCAAGCTACTGACGAGAAAAAAGTTTTGGTTCAAGTTCACATTCTCTTCAATTCTTACAGATAAAACCGAGAAAAAAAAACAGCATAAGAATGACTCTTTCATTTCCTCATTGTCAAGTGCCCTGCCACATGGCATTGGCGATCATGGCCCTCCACATGCATCTATCCCTTGTTGCTGCAAGCACGTCTTCCACCCTCTCCGTTCCCAGCCACTCTTAAATTTATTCACTCGAAAAGCAGGGACATTAAATGAACTGACAAACGCTGTGTCTCTGAGTTGTAGGTAAAAACACTACCAAATGTGCAGTTTTCAACAAGTCCACACCAGTTGTCTTCACAACACTCGAGCACTTGAGAGAATTCTGGCAAGCTCCATGGAGAACCAACACCACTGAAATGGTCTTCCTAACAAGATGGGAGACAAAATTTCTTTGCCCAAGTTATTATGAACTAGGAAAAACATGAAAAAAGAATCATAATGCATATTTAAATACAACATGACAAGACAGGTGCAAATTTTCGGCCTACTGGCCTTTGTCAAGCGTAAGATCAAACAAACAACACCCGATACAAAAATTAGGAGAGAAAGACTGAATCTTCCTTGCTGCTCTGTCCAGTCTAAGAAAAGGAATCACACCAGACAGAGCAGCCAGGAAGTTTCAGTCTTTCTCTCCTAATTTTTGTATCTGGTGTTTGCTTGTTTGTGATCTTACGCCTGACAAAGCCAGTTGGCTGAGTATTTGCGTTGGTCTAGTCTTGTTGTATTCAATAAGCGTTCTAATTCTTTTTACGTGTTTTTTCTGGTTCCTGTTTGCATGAACGTGGGCAGTCAAATTTGTTTTGGATGTCAAGTTATCATGGCTTTAATTTACATTTCTGTTATTAACATTACTTTAACTGTGCTTGTCGGACCAAATTTTAATGCAGACATAACTTGGAGCATTAGCCATTGAGAGATATTACCGATCAAAATATTGTAAGAGGAAGAGGTGAGTGAGGGGTAAAATGAGCTCAGTGTTTCAGTTGGGAAAAAAGGGGATGTGACTGCATATGTGGGTGTTAAAATTTTGTTGGGGAGTTCCTGTAACCTTGGTACAGATACATATTTTCAATCTGATCTAGATATAATGTGTGACGCGATTTAGGCTTTGTGTTGAGAATGTGTATTTTTGTGACTGTATGCACAGGTTTCAGCTGACACAAGGTAGATATCTAACTTGGTCTTATTTCAAACGAAACTGTAATGCTGTGTGCGTATGCATTATGTGCATGTAAATGTGTGTAAAATAAAGGGAGGGAGAGGAGAACACAGAGCAAGAATAGCGCTGAAAAAAGAGAAATTATTTAATGCCTGACAGGAGTTCGTGAATGTTTGTGTAATCTATGTTTTTGGCAATTTTTTGTTTGTTTGTTTGTTTGTTTTTGAGGGAGGATTGGACCACCGGATATTCACAAACAGTCCCTTGTCTCAGCTGGTCCTGTGACTTGATGCAATTCAAACACAGGCCAATGTGTGTTTTCTGAATCATAAATAAAAGAAACGGAAAAAAAAAAAAATTGGAAGAACAATGAAGAAGAAATTGATAAGAAAAAAATGGAAGTTACTATGGAGTTTATTTGATGCTTTTATCTTTGTTTTACTGCTCATGTGATTCTTTGTTTTTTCCTGTTTTCTGGTATTGTGATGTGTGTGTGTGTGTAAGTTTTGTTGTTGTTGTTGCTTTTTTTCAATGGGGGTGGAAAATGGACTGGAGGAGTTCCAATAAAGCAGAGGATAATTTAACCATGCTGGTGGGCAAATGAGGCTATGTGTCGTAGTGATTGGAGGTAATTTCTGTCATGTGACTGAAGTGGACATTGATGATGTAAGTTTATATACCATGTGGTTAAATTTTGTTTTTATGTGTCTCTGGTCTTTATCAATTTAGTTTTTCAATTAAACAAAACAAACTGAGATGCAATTCATTACAATGTAGCCTAGACTGTTTCAGTGACAGACTGATACATACATATGATATAAAATCCATATGCTACCCATATGCTACATAGGATCTTAAGACGTTGCCAAGACACAGGGCTTGAGGCTAACGCCATGATCATTTTGGATCATCTCCAATCACACGGCATCGATGCATTTGTAATTTGTTCTAAGCCCAGAGATGTTATCTTGAGAAACTGAAACTATTTTCTCAGATGGTAAACTTATCATCAATCAATCATTCTGAACGCTTACAAATTACACTGGCAAGCCTTTTCTTGCCAGATCTTGTAATATCGCAGTCTGAAACATTTCTGTCGAATAGCTATCTTCCACAGAAATAAGCCAATTTCCACATACCTCTGATACACGTAGGTAGACTCCTCTGCGATTGGATCCCACATCAAAGTAGAACATTTTATTTTCCACTCTCATGGAACGACTCTCTGGCAGTTCATTTTGTGGCTCTGCATACAGAATAACAACACTCCTGTTACACAGCTTCTGCTTCTAAACCAGTGACACCTGGCTCCTAGAATTCCCTCACTTTTAGAACAAAACTAAAGAACACAATATTTCACATAAATTTATGCGTATATAATGTGTCACACTGTGCTTACAAATGCAGTGATAAGATTTCTACTTTCCGGAAATATTCAATGCTTCTGTTTGAAATCTGTTCTTGAACTGATGAATGCTTGGACGACATTACAAGATATGATAAAATACACCAGCTTTTTTTTTTTTCAGATTTACAAGCAAGCTGTATTCAAAACAGTGAAAATTACAAACCATACTCCTCCCAACTTATATATATAAAAAACACAGTTGAAACACTAAAATATATTACACCCATCTTGCCAAATACTTCTTTTTCATAAGACAAGATCTATTCACAAATTATTCAAAATACTCAACATCTCTACAAAAATCCCTCAACTTGATCAGCACGTAATTAGTATATATAACTGTACTACTATATGAAATCAAGTTGATCAGCACGTAATTAGTATATATAACTATACTACTATATGAAATCAAGTTGATCAGCACGTAATTAGCATATACAACTATACTACTATACGAAATCACATACGAACTCACCCTGATCATCTGTGCCAAACTCGTCGAGCAGTTCTGTCAGTGCGTCTCTGAACTCAATCATGCCCTGGGCAGGTATAGCAATCTGCGATCGTGGCCCCCCTCGTGGGATGGTTTGTGACACCTGTTCGTAGCATACCACCTGTAAACATGGCTGTAAATGTCTAACCAAAACTGGGAGGCTACCTACTGTGCAAAAATAGGAGTCAGGAAGTTTTGGATAAAAAGGCAGAAGTGGACAGGGGAAAAGAAGACTTTTACTGAAAGAAAGGAAAAAACAGTACTGGAAGGGACAGAATTTCATCGAGAATTTTGAACAGCCAGATGAGAAGATTTCCGAGGACAGTAATCAGCAGTTTGAAGAACAAGGAAAGTTCAACACGGAAAGAGACACCAAGAAAACTGGTCAGGCACAACATTTCAATATGGCATTTCAAAACATCAATCCAATGATACACTTGTCTTTAAAACTTTACACTGGTTGCAGAAGAAAAAAATCAATACTCTCACATACAAAGTTCTACAACTGACCACTTCTTCCTTCTCTCTCTCTGTCTTACCGATATCAATACTAAGAATTTTCACTGTAAATCATACAAGAACTAAACTTTCATCTCCACATAGTCTGCTTTTTCTTTTATTACTGTGAATGTGACATCTTCAAATGCAAGTTCCATAAATTGGTTTACTTAAAATTCAAGCATCAATGCAACAGACTGTGGTTCAATTATGTCTACTCTATAACAGCAGTCATCTCGGTGAAGGACAACAAATGTAATTTTCTTGACAAAACCAAAAAAAGAGGATGGGTATTTCTGCTATGGAACACAACACATATACTGAATGAAAAAGTACGCTCATAAACGCTGACATCAAAATCTGCCTTACTCTATACAGTGTCTTGTTCATCAGATTTCATCTCACTTTTACTGCATATTTAATGCAATTATCTATTTTTACTTAATACTTATTGCAGCTGCAGATGTAACTTTACTGCAACTGTAGACGTAAATTTCTTTTCCATCTCTCTGTCTTTCAGCTACAAAATGTACATGTATATATGTATGTGTTTAAAGTTTGAAACAAACGAAAAAAGTTTGAAACAAATGAACTGTCTAATCAGATTATGCAAAGCTCTGTTTTGAAATGATGGAATATATACTTCATTCCAAGTCCAAATTGTCAGAACATTAGCTCATTCTGTTTTATAGCTCTTTAATTCCTGCATACATAAAAACTAGACAATTGATTAGAAATTCTCTTAAGTGTAAACAACATCTTAGGCCACAATCATCTAATACAGTAAAACCTGTTCCCGGCACCAGAGACCAAAGAGGAGGTAGTCCACACACACATTACCCGTAAAAATCGTCCTCGCTGGTTTTCTTTGAGGTCAAGGTAGTAACGACGGTTGTCTTTGACAATAGTCTCGCTTTTCAGCTTGCCATCCTCTGGAGGGCTCTCTGTGTTGGTGGGTCCTGCAAGCAGTGAGTACACCAGTACTTGATAACCACAAGCTGTGGCCACATGCGCACAAAGAGACCACAACACATCACACACAGCAGTACATGCGTCAGTACCATGACATATGCATGCGCTTTATTTTCTTAACATGTGCACATGCTTTCGGACAGATCTAGATTGTCTGGATAGTGTTTGTCAAAGTGTGAGAAATTAAACGCACCAAACGTGAACTGATCTATACTATGCTGGGCGTTGTTGTCAATTGAAAAAAACAAAAACACTTTAGTGTTTGGTGGCGTCTTTTCATGAGGAACAATGGAGGACTGATTAACATTAAACGCTGCATTTCGAAGATTCCCTTTCAGTAGTTTGCTCAACAAGGTTACAGCGCTCAGAAGGTTCCAAACTTGCTACATTACAAGTATAAATGCGATGCAAAGGAAAGTCCCATACAATTATAGCAAATGCCACTCACAGCATTTTCACTGAAGACGGGACTCAAAAGAGAGATCAAACCCAGAATCCTAAAAGAGATGTTAGTTAACTTGCCTTACTTCTGAGACAATCTGACCATCCCACTGAAATAAAAACCAAGCTCATCAGTACCATTTTTTGTCCTGACCCTTAATTACAAGTGCCAGACTTAGACCCTTATTATTATTATTATTGTTATTGTTGTTTAAAGCCAGCCAATTGCTACAGCCATATGAGGGCTATAACCATTTCAAAACATACACAATACTTCAACAGGAAAAAAAAGGGAAAAGAAAATTAAGTGTACATTATCAATGCAATTGTGCATATAATCTAAGGAGATGCCCCTGGCGCTGACCACTCCATCCAATTTATTGCACAGTAGATTTAAAAAGCATACCTGAATACAAACTGAAACACAAGTAAGGATACTAAAATGTATATAAAAACGGGCCTAAATTACCTAAAACTGCTTCCGCATATCTCATTTCCCTAGGGCCCAAAATGCACTTAATACATGTACCCAATCATCAATCCTCCTAACAAAAAGTATGTAAGAATTTATTGAACACATACAGGTGAATGGACCAGCAAGGCAGAAAAAAATAGGAAGAAATGACAGACAAAATAGGAGGAAGGAAAACCCCCCATAGAGAGTGACAGGAAAGAGGAAATTTCTAGCACATAATTTCCAGAAGATGGGGATACCATTTATACTGAAAGAGCCTCCGGCATCCCCACAAGGGAAGACCTAAACCCTAGCCAACTCCTGGTACATTCCTGTTGGATATGTTGTTTGAAATGAGCGCCAACAAGATCAGACGCAACATGATCAGAAACACTAAGACCACAGAAATGGGGGTACAATCAAGGCTTTGGTTATCTGACCAGAATGCAACCCACTAGTTGGATAGACATACATAAAACAAGAAGATACCGGGATTTAAAGCAAGGACAGACAGAGGAGACATCCGGATATGAAGTGAAGGCAGACAGATGGCATGAAAGAGACCCTGACATCATGGCGTTTCTCAACAACAAGCCTTCCAGATCACAGCTGACTGTCAGCTCAATCTCCCAATAATATCCACAGTGGTACAAGCACAGATAAAGTAAAAGATGATCTGCTAGAGCAGGTTTGACATATCTTACCAAGGCTCAAGGACTACTTCACAGTTCAATTTCCTTTAAACTGCCTAAACTCTAACGGCAACCTGACCATACTAAATCGACCTAAAAGGTTCAGTATTCAGCATACCAGTAAGGACCATACACCAATCATGCGAAATTTCATGACTAAACGAACTCTTAAAACAAATCCCGCCCCTCTACCCTGATACAACTTGAGTAAAACAAGTGAAACAAACTAAAGAGCCATGTTTCAAGCCAGGCAAAAAATTCTATCATTTAACAAGAAGTTCTTCGATGGGTATGTCAGTCAAGTGGGGGTAAGCATCAGACTTCCAATCATGAGTCCCGGGTTTTATACACCTAGACACCTGTGCCTGGTAAGCAAAGAGTGGACAGTTTTCAAATCTTCCAGACAAACAAGTGTGCAGACCCGTTAGTGTCTAAATTCCCTTTGTAAGTATTATATATACACACACATGCCAAATATCAAATGTGTACACTGAAAATCCTGTAAGTCATGTCAGTGGCTGGCTTATGGAAACGTGAAAAGACAACATGCACACCCACCGATGACTGAGTATGCAGAATGTGCAGCATTACACTGCCTGCATGGTGTGGGCAAAAAACATGCATACACTATCTGATAAAAATCTGTACACTAAAAAAAGTAAAACAAAACAAAAACAAATGAACAAACATAAACAAACAAAAATATTATAAATGAGTTTTTTTGTTGTTGAACACCTTAACCACTGTTTTACAACTTTAAAAGTGTCTGTAATTAAATACTAGGAGAATGGTACAGGGATGCAGATTAGATATACACTTTAAAGGAAAATGAAAAGGAGTGGTTGCAACTCAAATAACTATTGATCACCGAGTATCAAATATCACTTCAACAGTAACAGGCCTGGGATACTGCTTGACTAAAGTATAGCAAATAATTGCTATAGGCAGTGGCGTGATCACCATCTGTGCCACAACCTACAACTGCTGTGATGTCTCGCATGTGTGGCGGCTCTGTTACTCACTTTATTCAGACTCTACATGACATCAGTGTACATTTTCCCACATACCATGGCCATCTTTGCATGATGGAATGTCTTCCCACAGCCTTGAAGTTACTAAATTGCATACAATATGATGGTTGCTGTTCAAGTGTATTTGTGTGTAGATATACCTTTATGTTAAATATGTTCCAAATTTAAAACATTGGAAAGAAAGAATTATATGAAATTTCGTTAAATGCATAAATTCAGTTAGGTTATGACATTGGTTTTTGTTAGATTTTCTGTTTAAATTTTGCATGAAAACAGCTTTGTGTACCTTTTGTACTTTATACTGCACTATTTATGTATGTACTGATTCTGTTGGGTGTTAATAATGTGTGTGTGATTGTGATTGTGTGTGTATGTGTGCGCGCGCGCGCATGTGCATGAGCGTGTGTGTCTGAGAGTGTGTGTGTGTGTGTGTTGTGTGTGTGTGTGTGGTGTGTGTGTGTGAGTGTGAGTGTGGTGTGTGTGTGTGTGTGTGTGTGTGTGTGTGTGTGTGCCGTGTGTGTGTGTAAGTGCTCCTGCAAATCCATACGTATGTCACCTGTATGTGTGTGTATACGTAAGTACTTCTGTAACATTCTGACTTACAAGCAGCAAGTTCAAAAATCAATTAGATACTAGTAATACTAACAAACGAACAACCTGCAGGGACAATAACCACACTATTTATTACTGATCTCTGAAATGTGCGACAGTTTCACAATTAAATTGAATTAGATGGTGTAGCGTATGCATGTGTCATTGTGTGCACATGTCTTCACTTCTACAAACCCATGTACAACAGTTTCACAATTAACATCAAATTACATGGTATAGTGTGCGTATGCATGCACATCTGTCTCCCCTTCTACAAACCCATATACCTCAGTTTCACAATGATGGTATAGTGTGTGCATGTGTGCACATCTGTCTTCCCTTCTACAAACCCATGTACAACAGTTTCACAATTAAATCAAATTTGACGGTATAGTGTGTGCATGCGTGCACATCTGTCTCTCCTTATACGAACCCATGTACAACAGTTTCACAATTAACACTGAATTAGATGGTATAGTGTGTGCATGCATGCACATCTGTCTTCCTTTCTACGAACCCATATACAACAGTTTCACAATGATGGTATAGTGTGTGCATGTGCACATCTGTCTTCCTTTCTACGAAACCCATTACAACAGTTTCACAATGAATGATTGTAATAGTGTGTGCATGCTAGCCATCCTGTCTTCCTTTCTACGAACCCATGTACAACAGTTTCACATGATGTAATGTGGCATGCACCAATTGTCCCCCTTTACAACTGTCAAAGTTCACAATGATGTCATAGTGTGTGCAGCTGCACATCTGTCTCCCCTTCTACAAACCCATGTACAACAGTTTCACAATAACTCGAATTAGATGGAATAGTGTGTGCATGCCGTGCAGCCATCTGTCCCTTCTTCGAACCCATGTACAACAGTTTCACAGTAATCAATTAGATGGTATAGTGTTGCATGTGCGCGCACATCTGTCTCCCCTTCTACAAACCCATGTACAACCGCTTTGCAATAATCGAATTAGATGGTATATTGTGTGCATGCGTGCACATCTGTCTCCCCTTCTTCAAACCTATGTACAACAGTTTTACAATTAACATCCATTAGATGGTATAGTGTGTGCATGTGCGCACATTTGTCTCCCCTTCTACAAACCCAAGTACAACCGTTTTCACAATGATGTGGTATAGTGTGTGCATGTGTGCACATCTGTCTTCCTTTTTCAAACCTATGTACAACAGTTTTACAATAATCGAATTAGATGGTGTAGTGTGTGCATGCGTGCACATCTGTCTCCCCTTCTCAAACCCATGTACAACAGTTTCTACAATAACATCCAATTAGATGGTACATGTGTGCATGCGTGCACATCTGTCTCCCCTTCTTCAAACCCATGTACAACCAGTTCTACAATTAACATCAAATTAGATGGTACACTGTGTGCATGCGTGCACATCTGTCTCCTCTTCTTCAAACCTGTCACCAGCACCAACACCACCCTCCCCCAGTGATTCCTTCCTTTTCTGTGAGCATTTTGCAAAGCATAGGCTTTCAAACCATGTAAGGTTACCATTGCTGTTGTGAAGGTGCTTATTCAATCATCTATCACTGATTTACTGACTTCATTAGTCATAGGTAGAATGACCAAAAAATTGATACACTACTGTTCATGACTAATCTAACAACTTGGGGCAATAACCGCTACAGCAGCTGCTGCATTGTTTCATATGTAGTGTGTGTGGTGTGTGTGTGTGTGTGTGTGTGTGTGTGTGTGTGTGTGTGTGTGTGTGTGTAGTGTGTGTGTGTGTGTTGTGTTGTTGTGTGTGTGTGTGTGTGTGTGTGTGTGTGTGTGTGTGTGTGTGTGTGTTGTGTGTGTGTGTGTGTGTGTGTTGTGTTGTGTGTGTTGTGTGTGTGTGTGTGTGGTGTGTGTGTGTGGTGTGTGTGAGTAAGTGTGCAGTGTGTGTGTGTGTGTGTGTGTGTGTGGTGTGTGTGTGTGTGTGTGTGTGTGTGTGTGTGTGTGTGTGTGTGTGTGTGTGTGTGTGTGTGTATGTGTATGCGTATGCGTATGCGTATGTGTGTTTTGTGTGTGTGTATTTGGTTTGAACATGGTTACACCTTAATTAGTTGGTTCTATGGTTTGGATAAGAACATGGTTTTCATTCATTCTTTTTTGTTACTCCAAAACTGCTTTTTCAGAGTTCCTCCATCTGACTGCTGCTCATTTCTTTCATCAATAAATTCCTTCAATGGATCACAATCTTGACCCTAGATGACATTCTAGAGACATGTGTGTGTCTCCAATGAACACAATCATTGAAAGGAAAAAGCCCAACGAATGTAATGAAGTCAACAGTCAGTTACTGAGTAACTCGTGACTACATTCCCAGACTGACTCAGGATACTGGAGATCAAATATAACAATTCAATCTGACTTTAATTCTTAAATCAAGAGCTTTTTATTCAAAAAATATTTGGAAAAGTATCTTAACCATAAACTACAAAATGTGTGAATGTACATCTGTACTAAATAATGAAATCCCAAAGGAAAATAATACAGCCAAAATGTAAAAAAAAAAAAAAAGTCATCTCTTAATTTTCTGGAATAACCTGCAGCACTATCTAGAGTGAACATCAAGACTGAAGGACAGAACCAGATAAGTTAGTGAATCCTCTGTAGACATCACATACATTCAATCAAACATAACCAGTTTGCATACAAGCAAACATTGTTAGTAATTTAGTTATTATCCAGTAATTAGTTTGCAAACAACAGATAGACTGGTTAGGCTCCACCAGGCGCATGCTCCCCTACTGATATGGTGAAGTTGAAACTTACCAAAGAAATCCTACTTTACACAGTGTGCGTTTATATTTTCTGCCTTGAAAGTCAGGATTTTATGAAGTTGACAACCTTTATTAGAAGAGTTACACGGTTGCACATCAAAAATTAGGAAAAAACATGAGTTGATATACTGGGGGTCCAATTTCTTCTCCAAATTACGAAACCAGATACGATACTGTACACTCAAAGAGGTGAAAAGTGCACATACACTGATACAGCAATTTATACACCTGCTGGTGATTAGTTGTGAAAAGAGTGTGTTCACCACAAAGACTGTGCAAACAAAGAGATTAAACGTCTAACATACATGTACATATATGCACACATAATCTGTGTGATTGGAAGACAACACAAATTTAACCCTTTGATACTGCACCCTATCCACCGACTGCAATAAACTTGGCCCTTTGATTGCCTCACCAAATGCAGGAAGCTGGAGGATTGGGTAAGGATTCAAAGGGTTAAGCTTTTGCTTTGCTAGTATGGTTGATAATGCAGGATGCTGGGTGGGTAGGATGAGGGAGTCAAAGGGTTAAAACCAATGCATTTCTTCCATATTCAGCAGCTACAATCACTTTGTCATTTAAACAAAAGTGAAAAAAAAAAAAAAAGAAAAAAAGATTTTATGTACGAAAGTGTGTGGAAATCATATCCTTGATAAAAGTCCTATACTCACTCCCATAACATCAACAAAAGACACACAATTGCACAATGCTAAGAAGTGACAGATGACATACCTAGTGAGGCGTAGTGCTCAGTGAATTCTGTCAAGTAGTCTCTGAACTCGGCCGCTGAAGACATGGCGAGAAGGAGGCGACTCTTCTTTCCACCCGCACCTACCTATTCATCAGCAAACTTGATTCAAACATACATCAGTTAACTGTACAAAATGTATGGTCACACACACACGCACACACACACAATGACTGTGCGCGCATGCATACACACACACAACACACACACACACACACA
Source organism: Monoplex corrugatus (assembly GCA_030674185.1). NCBI lineage: Eukaryota > Metazoa > Mollusca > Gastropoda > Littorinimorpha > Ranellidae > Monoplex > Monoplex corrugatus. The sequence goes on from JAPXFY010000024.1 coordinate 57,861,131, forward strand.
CACACACACATACACTGATATACATATGCACACACATACACACACACACACACACACACACAACATGCACGCACACACATACACTGATATACATATGCACACACATACAGAACCACACACACAAAAACGGACAAAAGACTCGCACATAGACACTCACAGAATCTATGACAAAACACTGAAATTCTTCAGATTAAAAAAACATCTTGTTATAGGAAAATTACATTAGAAATTCTTCAAATTAAAAAAAAAACCACATTGTTATAGGAAAATTACATGTCACTCCTATACAGTACAATGTCATAAACAGATAAGTCCTGTTCTGGTCTGTACACCCCAAATTGTTTCAAGCATTCTTAAAGGGTAGCTCAGTGATGTAGGGATCCTAGATTTTTCCCCCATGAATGAAACCATAAACTGAGGTACAATGTGCAGTACATTAGCGCATGTGAAAAAAACATGGTTCAGTAGAAAACAGTAGAAAATCAACTATGCCAGTGTAAAAAACAACAACAACAACATAACATAAAAGAAAAACCACACATGCAAACACACTGGCGCACTTGTGTGATATGCTTTCCTTTGCCCTGGAAGAACAATTCATATTTCAAGCAGAAAAATATTCTTGAGATCAAGCGCAGCATGTAAGTTAATTTTGTTAAATCTTTTCATTCTTATCATACTTATGCTTTGATATTTCTGTTTTTGATCTGGAACAAAATTCTACCATGTCAAAAGAGAATCAAAAACAAGTTTGTACAAATAAGTCCTCTCTTTGTTGCAATTCCAACGGGCAGAACACCAAACACTTCACAATTTTGATTTGTAATAAATTCTGCCATGTCATAAGAGAATCAAAAACAAGTTTGTACAAAAAAGTCCTCTCTTTGTTGCGATTCCAACGGGCAGAACACCAAACACTTCACAATATTGATTTGTAATACATTCTGGCTTTCTGCCATGTCAAAAGAGAATCAAAAACAAGTTTTGTACAAAAAAGTCTTCTCTGTGTTGTGTGATTCCAACGAGCAGAACACCAAACACTTTACAACTATAATTTGTCTTGAAATTCTACCATGTCAAAAGAGAACCAAAACAAGTTTGAAAAAAGAAAGTCCTCTCTGTGTTGCAATTCCAACGGGCAGAACACCGAACATTAACAACAACACATGCTGATGCTCCTGCAGAGGCAAGGCGGCTGAGTCAGTCAAATCTGCATGGGTCGTGTCACTATGCCCACAGTCTATTTCTGTTTATAACATCTTTGCTTTGGACACAAATTTTTGTGGACACACATTTTTGCCGAACTTTGCAATAAAAGGAAATTTTAAGCTTCATGGAGCTAATCTTACTGCAAACGGAGATGGAGAGGGCAGGAGAGGGCTGAATACAAAGGAAAGAGACTGGGGAAGATTACAATGTGAGTGGGAGGATTCTTTAGAACAACAGGGGTTTCCAGTGACGGAAAGGAAGGAACAAGCAAGGGGGCATGGAATGCAAATGTTTTGCTGGAGTAGGGGCAGGGATTACCTTGGCCATGGGGAACAAACAGACCTGCATATCTTAACATGAGTACAAGCCAAAATACAATGCAAACTTTGGGAGGGGGGGGGGGGGTGTACTTCACATACCTATCATCACAAAAATGTATGCATTTAAAAATGACAGTCCAATCTACTATATTTATTATGTCTGGAGAAAATACTGTTCTCTCACTTTCTTTGCCTTTTCTGTCAAATCTCCAACTGGGAACAACGTTGGACATTTTGACATTGTCAGCCTTGTGTGGCTGCTGTTCACCAAAAAACATGTTAGTGGTGCTGCAGCTAAATGGGAGTATGGACTGGCTTATTATTGGATTTATTCTCTATTGCACCAAAAAAAAAAAAAGAAAGAAAGAAAAAACCATGGTCTCTTCTTCTATACCAATTGTCTCAAATGTCAATATCATAATTATATTGTTTGCATTCTCTATTTATTTTCCACTGAGAATCATGTATTTTTATATCTACTTTTGAGCATTGTATAACTTTTTGTCAATTCTTTTGTAAAATGAGCAAAGCATCTCTCATTCTCTGAGAGTCACAACTCAAACTAATACTGATATGCATAGCATAAAGCATCTCTGAACATACTGTGTGCCACTTTAATATATAACTGCATTTGAATATGATGTCTAATACATTTGCAAATATTTCAATATCATTTGCATTCATTAAATATAGGAACTTGAAACTTCATGATTTTTTTCCCAAAGAATATTTTATGGTTTTTTTTTTTCAAAAACCTTGGTTATCTTCCCATGTTCGTTATCTTGTTGAGACTAAACCAGAAAACTGTACTCTCCATTCATTTTCCTGCAATGAAATAAATGACCCATTTTCTGTGATTTTTTCGGTGAAATTAGTGATATTTTTTACAAACAATTCCAGGAGTCATACACAATAAAGAATCTATGGTTGCGAGTATTAAAAACACAACAAACAAAGCCATATTCATGTTCAAAACGTAATGATGAAATCACTGTAATGTTAATGTCTGACTTTAACAAAGATATGTCCAGTCATCAACAAAACATACTCATCATAGAAACTGATTATCTTCCCCCACTTAAAAAAGTATCACCTTTTAAATATTACTCTCTCTCCTTTGGCTGACATCAAATCTTAAAAGACTCTATGGCCCTCATTCTGAACCAGTATTCCCTCCAGTTGATGCCACTCCACTCTCTAGCATAAACTACTTTACAGCAGACTTGCACATGCGCCTAAAGCAACAATTTATTTTCATTAGCCATAACACAAAAAGATCAATAAATAAATAAAGGGTGAGGCAGACAATATGTAGTATTTGGTATCCATAGTACTAATACCTAAATAACAACAAAAATTTTTGAACAATTAAAGGGGATTCTTAATTTATGTCATTGTCAAGTTTTTCTTCTTTATTTTTCAATTTGCTTGTAGTTGCACTATCAGCTCCTCATTTTCAATTTGCTTGCAGTCGCAAATATCAGCTCGTTCAGTACGTACATACAAATCAATCCACGCTAGGAAAAAAAGAAGAAGATTGAAACAGGAAGTAAAGAAGATCTGATGTCCCACCTCTGCCACCTTAATGAAGCGGCCACGTCGATTTTGCTTAACATCCAGATAAAACCGTTTAGACTGAATGTGAAGTGTGCGTGTCGCCAGCTCTTGCTCCCCTGACCCTGTAACATCGAGCTCTGAAACATGAAATAGATACTGTAGTTATAGCATCACCAGGGCAACCAAGATCACTGTCAATAAATCTTACACAAAAGAAGAAAAAAAAAAGTGACACAATTTAAATGTATATAGTGGGTGAGAGAGAGAGAGAGAGAGAGAGAGAGGGAGACAGAGAGAGAGAGAGAGAGAGAGAGAGAGAGAGAGAGAGAGAGAGAGTGTGTGTGTGTGTGTGTGTGCGCGCGCGCAGTTGCATATACAGACCTCTGCTTATACTGTAACTGCATCAGTGCATGTGTGTGTGTGTGTGTGTGTGTGTGTGTGTGTGTGTGTGTGTGTGTGTGTGTGTGTGTGTGTGTGTGTGTGTGCATGCATGTAAGAGAGTGTGTGTGTGTGTGTGTGTGTATGCGTGTAAGAGTATTAGTGTGTGTGTGTGTGCGTGTAAGAGTATTAGTGTGTGTGTGTGTGTGTGTGTGTGTGTGTGTGTGTGTGTGTGTGTGTGTGTGTGTGTGTGTGTGTGTGTGTGTGTGTGTGTGTGTGTGTGTGTGTCTAGTTTCATATACAGACATCTGCTTACAGTGTACTGCATGTGTGAGAGAGTGTGTGTGTGCGTGCGCGTGGTTGTGTGTGTGTGGAGCGTGTGCGCGCATGTGCTACCATGTGGAAAGACGAGAAACTGGATACATAATAGTTATGAATAAATCAGTGGTAAAAAAAAAATGCAATGCATTACACATCGAGTGTGTTGTACATATGGTGCAAATCTACAAGTCATTTTGTATGTATGTTGCAAAGCTGTGTATCATTTTGATAAATGCAAATAATAAATATTTACATTTGACCGATTAAATACACATATATAATCAAATGAATAAATAAATAAAATAAATAAATAAATATATAGAGGATGTCGAACAAAAATCATCAAAAGTGTCTCCAAGCCCTGATATCGTCAGTGCACCTGTTGAACCTTTCCACAACAACACTTAACCACTCTCAACCTAAGAAACGAACAACTAATGAATCCCATCCTTCACACAGCTCTGAAATTTGAACCACTCAGCATTACTGCTGGATTGCCATGGCAACCAGACCGTGCCGGTTTGACTGATGGCGTCTGCGTCTTGAGAACATCCGAGACCTATGGACTTCCATTCAGTTAACACATCTATGCAAAAGTCATGCTGCTATTTTAGAAACTGCATGAGACACACATACAGTAACACAGAGGTGCCGTCAATAAAGGCAAGGTCAAGGTCACCAACAGGTATAATATGAATTGGTCGGAGTGCAGCCATGAAGCAATGTTCCCAATGAATCGATTGTCAAAAAACAGCTCCACTCTTCAACCTGAATGCCAGCAGACGAAAGCTAGACAAAAAAACAAAAGACAGAATGCACTGAAATAAATTTTCAACAGAAGATGCGGTGGGAATCACAGCTTTATTACCAGTTCCAAATCAAATACCATCACAGGCACAAACAGATGGCAAAAATCCACAAAACAAAGAAACTGAAATCACTCCATCAAATACAATAAAACCAGAAAAAAGAAGTTACTCTCTAAAGCGTTTTTTTTTTTTTTTTTTTGTACATAACCTTTAAACATCCCGACACTACTGACAGAGCAGCTACTTAGCTCAAGACATATCTTGGAATTTGTAGTCTTGCTCCGAGTTTGTTCAAGAGGGATTTATGGAACTGGGCCAACTCTATATATGCATGCGCTACATCCACATCTCCCACCTATTCCCTGCGCAACATCCTATGTGCTGTGAAGGTTTTGAAATGGGGAGGGGGTGAGGGAAGACAGGACCTATGAAACATTAATGATTAAGCCAACATCACCGGAATGACTGAAGCATAACCGTCCAGTTTATAAGTTGCCAGCTGACACACATCTGATCGCGAGTCCAAGCCTCTAGCAACAGTACCAATCAGACCACTTAAAATATCTGTAAAACTGTTAGCAGGGATTGTGATTGTATTTTATAAAGATATGTGATGCGTACACAAAGATGACGCAAAGACAACGCACAAACAAAACACAAAATCAAGTTCATAATATTTACTTGTGTCTTTCTTAAAACGTTAAGACTGGGTACAAGTCTCCACTTCCGACTAATTTTCGATGACTCAATTCCACATTTTTGACGACAACTCCACAGCATCATGATCATCATACCCATCACGACGAAATCATCAATCATCATAGTATCATGATGATTGATTGTCCGAAATTCTGTGGACCTTCACGTCCTGATTTTGTGGTGATGTCAGTTTTGGTTTCCTCAATCGCTTCAGTGCCTGAGGTATCAACCTTGGGCCTTGGATGTCAGTGATTCAAGGATGCCTGTCATTGGAATGGTCTAGTGATTATCTCATTCCAAGGGGTTGCTAATTCAATCTGGCTCCTAGATTACGGTTCTCCTAGATGACATTTCCGGCTGATTTTCAGCATGGTAAAATACTGACTGCAAAGGAATATTAAGCAAAATACAATATACCTGTTCCTATCACTAGTACCGGTTTCCAGAATGAGATTAGAGAATAAGAACTACTGACAGTGATCACAAACTAAGCATCAACCACCTTTGTGGATGCAGAGTTAGCGATACAGAGGTCATAGTTATTTCCGTCAATAAACAGCCTGTTGGACAGTCTCACGAGTGCCATGTGCCATGCTGATGACACCACAGAGGTTATGGGTTTGACTCTTGGCTGGGTTACAGTTTGCATGGCTACGTTGTCAACTGGACAGATCACTTTCCTGATAATGCAGGGGTTGTGGGTTTGAACCTTTGATGAGCCACAACTTTTTTTTAAAATTTTTTTTAAACAGGTTGGTAACATGAGATCCAAAACAAGCACGACTGCCAGCGCCCAAGCAAACAGGAACCAGAAGAACAAGTAAAACCAAAGTGAACGAGTATTCAACACAAGACAAGACAAGCGCAAATTTTCGGCCAACCGGCCTTTGTCAAGCGCGAATGCACGGTCACAAACAGACCACAAACAACACCAAACAACGGATAATAAGAAGAGGACTAAAAACTTCCCTGCCACCTCATCCAGTGGATAAAAAGGGACCCAAAACCGTGCATTCGCGCTTGACAAAGGCCAGTTGGCCGAAAATTTGCGCTTGTTTTGTCTTGTTGTGTTGAATACATGATCACTTTGGTTTACTTGTTCTTCTGGTTACAGGTTGGTCAGGTCTTTTAATTAATAGGGCCACAGACTCAAGATCCGATATCCCAAGTTCAATCCAAGCCCGCAACATTAAAAATTGGCCTGTCCACTGCCCTCAATGTTTTCATCATTCTGGTGGTGTCAGTTTATTATTTCATATGTCCTTCTACCCTTCCCCATCTCAAGACCTTGCCAGCACATTGAGTTTTATACAAACTCAGGTAATCTGCCAAATAACTGCTTTCAAATTTTGGGTGAAGCACATATGGAATTGTCTCGAGTACCAAGATTCCCTCTTTGACAAACTCAAAATTCCATTTATGACACTGCAATTACACAACCGTTGCAATGCACTACGATAAAAATCCGGTGGCTGGCTGAATTGTGAATGCAGTCTTCTAGTTCTACCCTGGCTAGTGCACCACTAAATATGAAATGACTATCAGCACTGGACAATGCATACATCTTTTACATCTATGAGATAGATAATTTTGAAGTCATCAATCAGAAATTTGTCTTTTGAATGGAACTCGTTTCATCTTCTTCTCCCTCTTCTTCTTCTAACTCCATGGAAAGTCTCTGTGACACTGCACTAAAGAACTGTTCACCAGATTCCTCCAGCTCTGTTGGTATGTGAGCTAAAATCTGGGTTTCTGCATATGGTTTCTCTGTCCATTCTGCAACGCTGTCAGTCCATCCTTTTTTTTTTCTCTCTTGTCTTCCCCTTCATCTTACTCCATCACCAGTTCCATGTAGGACTGATTTAGCAAGGCCATTAGAATATAGATCTTGTTACATGGTCATACTAATATAACCTCCTTTTCTTAGATTAAGTTGGCAGATCTTTACATGTTCCAATGTGCTGCTTGATGGTTTGGTGTACTTGCTCACTGGTGACAGGTTCAGTGTATCATGTTTAGAATCTTGTGAAAATAATTCTTTCCACAGTTTGGATTGATCTTTCCAAGTCTTCTGTAAAGGTCAATGTCTCGCACGTGTACCAGATGGAATATGTTGTAAGAGCCTCATCTTTTGTTTCATGGAGATGTTCTTGTCCTTCCATACAGTTTCAGCCTGGACAGCATTGATGTCTTTGCTGCTCCTGAGAGGATTGCAGGTTTATGTCCCTCATTGCTAATGATGGGTCTCAGGTAAGTGAATTGTTGAACAGTTCCTAGCGTCAGTCCATGGACACTAAATATCAATAGTGATGGTGGTGTTGTGGCTGGCCATAAACTTGGTCTTCTCGAGACTGATTTCTATGCCATATCTTACTGATGCTTAAGTTAATCTAATCTTTTCAGATGTTAAGCCAGTTCTTGCTCACTGCCTGCCAAGCCATCAATATCACCTGTGAAGCGAAGGTTCGTGATGGTTCTTCCTCCAATGCTGACTGTACTAACATGATCTTCGACTTAATTCAGGTGCATCAATCATGATGCATTCCAGGAACATGTTGAAAAGCATGGGAGAAAGAAGGCAGCCCTGACAACTCCAACTGAAGTATGAAACAACTCTCCAGTAGCACACTGTATAAGAATTGCACTGGATGCTTTGGAGTATAGTTTTTAGATGGTGCTGGATTAGTTTTTGCCTGATACTGAATTTCTTCATTGTGGCCCTAGTGCCTCCTGCCAGATTCTGTCAAACACCTTCTTGACATCTAAGAAGATGTGGTAGAACTCCCTCAGGTGTTGGAAATGCTTTTTGCAAAGGGTACGCAGCTTAAAGATCTGTTTGGTGGTACTTCTGCCTTTGCAGAATCCAGCTTGCTCTACAACAAAAATATAATCTGTTTGCACCTCTAATTTATGCAGAATGATTTTGAGGATCATTTTGCTGGCATGACTGATCAAACCAAGAATGCAGTTTCTGCAGTGTTTGGAATTTCTTTGGAATAGTAATAAGTGACTGGGTCCATGGTGACGGCCACTCACCTGTGTGTGAGTTTTTATTGCAAAAGGCATTTAGGACATCAGTTCTGCTCTATATTAATTTTATAATTCAAGTCTATATTCATCATTTGAAGTGTAACACCATTACGCACATAATGATCCATATAGGCCACAGAAAGCCAATGGAAGCCTGACAATGCCAACTTCTTACTTTAAACTTGAACTATGCATGATCATTCAGTTTGAGAAGATGTGTGAAAAAAATTACTACATACTATTACTACTTTAATAAGCTACAACGTACAAAGCAAAATTCTTATGACTACAGGTAACGAATTGAATTTATTCCTGAAAGTAATGATTCATTTCTCCAATCTACACTGACGTACGGGTATTGTACATGTACAAGTAAGTAAAAACAGAGGTTTAGCCAACTAGTGCAGCTGTCAAGCTATTTTTGTCCAAAACACCACTGTTTATGTGCCTAAGGAAGCCAAGAACCTCTCTAACGACAGGTAACATTTGCTGACAAATAATGCATGCCAAAGTTCCCACCACAACTTCCTTGTTGGCAAAGTATGTTCTAATTCCACTCTGCACTGACCAGACAAAAAGGTTGAACTTTAACAGGAAAAGTCAAACATTTTCTCCTATTCAAAGCGCTCAAAAGAAGAGAAAAAAATTATCATCATCATTTTAACAGTACAAATGAAACAGTCTGAACAATACTTTTTTCTTTAATTCTTTTATTGGGTTTGACTGTAGAAGTAAAAAAGTTAAAAGAAAAATAACCTTTCGATTTTAACATGTGTCAAAGATGAATTCCTGTGTCTGTTGGTGTCACAGTATAACATAAACTGATAAAGTCAATGTCATATCTAAAAAAAAAAAAAAAACAAAAAACAAGTACGAAAACCAAAGAACTGTAACTGACAAACCTCCACTTGCTTCACTAATTTAGTCCTGTCCTGGTATTCTTTTCAATGTCACCACTACCATCATCACAATGTTATATAATATCACAATCTTTTTCTTATGCGTTTGCTTCTGTTACATATGTTACTTATTTCCCGCTCAGAGCCCTGGTCGAAAGCGTGCATACATGTTCCTGGTTTGCTTTAATCTCAAATATATACTGACTGCCACTATTTCTCACAAGTCATGCTTCAGTTGTTGCAGTTGCTGAACAAGCAGATTCTACAAGCACCATACCCCAAACCTACTATCACTGTAACACACCCTTATCAATAATAAATCTTGGAACAGTTGGGCTATGCAAGCCTGCCTGTCTGTCTGCCTTCTAACATAAGAAAAAAAAAACCAAAACCAAAAAAAAATATTTTCACACAACTGACAAACCAAATGATAATAATGTAACTGCTTATATAGTTCTAAGTTATCTCCGTTCCCACCGCCAATCCAGGCCTCATTAGTCATTTGGATGCACACATGAGTCCTTGTCTTTCAATTTTTTTTTTTTTTTTTTGCATTTGAAACCAGTCCAATGGCAAACTTAAACTGTCCTGTATCAGTTTATGACACACACTTGTCTCCATACAAAACTGTCCAGTTGGCAGGAAGTTTGACTGAACTGCCTATAGATATGAGCCTTGTGAAGATATTGCATCTGAGCTTCTCTATGCTAAGAGCCATAGTTTGAATGAACTACCTACACATATAACTTATTATAAGCCTTGTAAAGAGATATATAGCAGCTGAGCTGCTCTATGCTAAGGGCCATTTTTTGGATACATGGTAAGTGACATATTTTGGATGATGTCTTACAATTAAACTAGATGTGGTCTCATTATAATTTTGAGTACATTGATACTGCAAATGGTATATTTCATCTCTATACAAGTTTCTGTATTTCATCTCAATGTAAGTTTAAAAGCATTCACAATAGGTCAAAAATGGCAGCATGACTGACAAGACTTTTGGATCAGCCCTTTTAACTTTCATGAAAATTATGCTTGCCGATAAATGTTTACAATTAGATCACCATGACCCTAGAAATGAGCTATAGTATGCCTTTGGCATTCACAAGTAACCATTTGAACAGTGAAAAGCATAAGGTATCTGAATTACAACCCACATTCAAAGAATCTTAAAAATCTACACACACCACAGCCTCCTCTGTCACATCCAGAGATTGGTGTGTGTGTGTGTGTGTGTGTGTGTGTGTGTGTGTGTGTGTGTGTGTGTGTGTGTGTGTGTGTGTGTGTGTGTGTGTGTGTGTGTGTGTGTGTGCGCACATGCGTGCGCCTACACGCACGCATGCGTGAGTGCATCCGTGTGTGTGTGGACATATCTATATCAGTATATGAACATGTATCATCCATGCACTTGTGTGCACATGCTTCCATGCATGTGTAGGTGAGTTACCAACAAAAGGACATCGAATGGGGTTTGTGCTCATGTGTCCATGTATGTCTATAGCCTAAGTGAGCTACCGACAAAAAATGTGTGTGTGTGTGTGTGTGTGTGTGTGCATGTTGTTGTGTGTGTGTGTGTGTGTGTGTGTGTGTGTGTGTGTGTGTGTGTGTGTGTGTGTGTGTGTTGTGTGTGTGTGTGTGCGGCGCATGTGTTCAGTGTGTGTGTGTGAGTGTGTGCACGTGCATGTTTGTGTGTGTGTGTGCGGTGCATGTGCATGTGTGTGTGTGTGTTGTGTGTGTGTGTGTGTGTGTGTGAGCGCGCTCGCGCGTGTTGTGTGTGTGGTGCGTGTATGTTTTGTGTATGTGTGCATGGGTACATGTGTGTTTGGTAACTTCACATCTTTTCATATTATAAAACAAAACAAAAAAAAAAGGCACAGATGCAGAAGACAACAGGGGGCAAGGGATGAGGGGTGGGGGGGGGGGTAGGTGGGGTGGAATGGACAAAGAGATAGAAAGTGGTACTAAAAGGAAAAGACAAGTCACAGAAAGGGAGACCTGGGTAAGCAAACAAATGAAATTAAAACTTAAAACGCTAATGACTATGAAGGAAAAATTATCACTAAAACACATACTTCATAACCATGAAAGTAATCTATACGACTGTGAATCAATGATTCTGAAATTTCAACAAACAGAATTTGATCGGATATTACTTCTTTAAAATGCATTTCATTTTTTGAGTGCGAACATTTTTGGTAAAAAGGAACGTAGTTCTTTTTATTAAAAGAAACAGTGATACACTGTGAATTTTTCACAACAAAAAAACTTGACAGTTTTACAATATTTTGCACTCAAAGCGTTTTGTCAAAGACAACAATAAACAGTCACAAACGATTTCAAATGATACTGGTTGGAATACTGTAGTTTTTTAATGTATAATTTGAAAAGGAACTTCTATTCCTCCTTGTAACACAAAATTTTTATTCAAATATTTTTGAAAATGGATCTATGATGTTAATTCTTGCGAGTGTGTGTGTGTGTGTGTGTGTGTGTGTGTGTGTGTGTGTGTGTTGTGTGTGTGTGTGTGTGTGTGTGTTGTATGTGTTGTGTGTGTGTGAGTGTGATACATATGTATCACTGTATGTGTATGTGTGTTGAAGCATGCATGCATATGTGTATGCTTGCATGTGTAAGAATGTGTATGTGGTGGTTGTTGTGTGTGTGTGTGTGTGTGTGTGTGATAAAAAATGTACAGATTCGTTCACACAAATGTGCATTGTGATGTGCGGTGCATTACATGATGTATGCATGCAAGTGCAGGGCTGAGATTTCACAGTCGCCAGAAGCTGTCTTAACTCGTATTGGTCTTCCTCCATTTATGGTCCAGGTCTTGCAGCGATCTTCGAAGCCCAGCTGGCAACATGATTTCAGATCAGAATAAAGCTGGGGTGGAGGAGGAAGGACTGAATCCAGCACGATCATTTTTAACAGAACCAAAATCTGCTGATAAGCATCTGCTTGCCACCTCGGCAACACTCATGCAAGTGCAAATAATCACACAGTGATCAGTTACTACTTTCAGTTTGAGATCACATGAGTGCATGTATGTCGGCTTCTAATGTGGCATATTTTACAAAACACGTCAAAGCCTATGGCAAAACAAAATGAACCAAAGCAAAAATCAAAATCACCCTTAAAAATCTAGATCTAGTAAAAAAGAAACATGAAAATAAAAAAGCTGTGAGAGAATGGATGTTGAAGATTGGCCAAACATTAACCAGTCTAGCCTGTTATAAAATAACCAACTACCAATCCAGAACATTATCCAGTTATGTCTTTCACAAACTGACCAACTACCAATCCAATGAAGCACTTGGTGTGTAAGTCCAATCTGAAAGTAGCCTCGAGACTTCACAAACTGTAGCCCCTCCCACTTCTTACCTGGTCTGCACAGTGTCATCTAGTCATCAAATTCACATTACTGATAGATCTATATATTTTGTGCACCATAGTTTTTGGTCATTTACTGTGATTGGCAATTTATATCCAAACGTTTTGTTTAAATCGCGACCAGAGATAAATTTTTCTGTGACCTTGGCAAGGGGCACAACCAGTGCTCGAACAAGATTACACCAAAACAAACCTGACCTACAAAAAAACTGACAGCTTGCACTTCCTACTACGCAGTCATCCAACGCATTCTTAATCCTGCCTTCCCACTTTGGGCACTAATATCCCAAGCACAAGAAATTGATGGAGTTTACATGGTGTGCAGTTTGAAGATGAAACCATCAGGTGGTTGCAAGCTTCTGATAATTAGGCAGTGGTTGGAGTTTGCGATTGATGGTTGGAACGCCATGTTGAATTTCTGCTGACCAGTGGGGCTCGACACACCTTGCCCGATCACGTTCTCACGGCCAAACGCATAACAGAAATACAATTGGAATGGAAGCATTAGCGAAATTAGTAAAATTTTCAATCAAAAATCCCTTCAGCAACCTCTGATGACGCAGGTTCCTGTGATTTTTCAAGGAAACTCTGACCCGGTCACACAAGGAACGAAACGAGGCATGTTTATCAACATCGCGTAACCGTCTGGTTAATCGGTGAAAGCAGACAAAGTAACTGCATCTTGAAGCTGCAAATATATTCTAATAATTGAACACAATAAAAATCCGTACCTTGAGCCTGCGGCTGTTGCTGCTCGTCACCACTCTCTCGATCCGACATGGTGCAACCCTACCAGTACACAGATCCCAAAGCCTCCTTCTGAACCTCATGAATTATTCATTACGTCACGTTCTGCGCAGGCTTCGTGGCAGTTGATAATGAATCTTACCAGAAAAGTTGTATTTTAACATGCATTCTTTTCAGTAGCTGCATTGGGTTCGAATACTTCCTTCCACCTTTTAAACTCATGCCAAGAAGATCTGATATAACTCTTTTCAGTTCATGTGAGCGAGCTCCGAGCCACTGGAATGTGGCTGCAAAACTTAGGCCTTCCCCTGCACTTTCCAGTCAACGTTAGATTTGTGTTGCAATTTTTACTGTGCAAAAGCAACTGCACACATGTTCTGCGTGTCAATCAAAGTAGAGCTATGAAATGATTAGTTTATGCAGGGACAAACATGCTTAGAGTTATTAAAGTAGGAGCAACTATGTCGATGTGTTTTATTACCATCATACCGTAGATCGAGCGGGCCATCGGGAGATCTGTGCTAATCGATTTTCAGGTGAGGGTGAAGGGAGGTCACAGTGAAGCCGATATCCACCTGTTAATCCGTCTGCATCGACCAATCAGCTGGCGCCAAGGTTATAAACTAATCGGAAAGAATTTCTTGTAGGATATCCCACGTCATACACGAATAAGGAACATTTTTTTTCAGTGAAAGATGTGTCAGTAGGCCAGCCGAGCTGTTCGAATTTGTTAAGAAGTGTTGAACGGACCCACTTGAAAAGTAAAATGGATAGGCCTAGCAGTTGTGAAAAGGGGGGAAATTCGTTGTTGAACTTACTTTGTACGAGTAGTGATAATGCACTCTTTTGTCGATACGACCAACGAGTTGAGCCTTTTAAAAGTATCGCCAGGGGGACCAGTATAAGATCAATTCTGGAATCACATGTTCTTCCACAGGCTTGGCATGGGAAAGAGACCTGCGACCTTGGATTCTGCCTCACCGGTCCTCCCTCTTCTTCAAGTTCTTGTAATTTAACTAGGAACTGTTCTGTGCTGTGTCCTGCAAGCACTGCTGTTTCCAGCCTAATCTGTTGCGGGCAATGCCTGCCCAGTTAGTGGAGTTGATGCCACAAGTGATGAGGTTGGCCTTCAGAGTGTAGGCCCACTTGTAATGTCTTAAAGGCCTTCCTTGATCACAGTATCCTTGCTTCAGCTCTCCATATAAGAAATATGGTTTAGGGTGCAGTTGTTTTCATATTGACAACATATTGTATCCAACAAACTTGGCATTTAATGAGTACTGTTGAGACACTGGATCTATACTTGACAAGCCACAGTTCTTCAGAATTTTAAAGTTGAATATTCGACCTTATGATGACATCTTTGATAGGAATGCTCAGCTGTTGAACGTGCTGCTAATGGGTAGTGCAGGTTTTGCAGCAGTCCAGCTGGGTGCTCAAGACTACCACTCTGTACACAGCAATCTTTGTGGCTAGCTGGATACCATTATCATGCCACAACCTTTTGGTCAAACTTCCCAAGGCTGAACTAGCTTTGGCCAGAAACACACATCACTGCTTCAGCATCAAGAGATCCATTGCTGTTCAGTATACTGCCCAAATAGCAGAATTTGTCTTTAGTCTTGATCTCTGCTTCTTGAAAGAGTCGGCGGTGGGAAAGTGCCAGAATATTGAGACGGTGTTGGCTGAAACAGCCTCTGACTTGCTGAGACTGATTTGTAGGGCCAAAACGTTTGCAGGCCACAGCAAAATGGTTAGTAATGTGCTATATGTCTTTCAGTGGGTGTACAGCCAGTGGGCAATCATCTGCAAAGAGATGGAAATTCCTGCAGGATGGCATTGAGCAATTTGGTTTGGCTTGAAGTCTCCACAGGTTGGAGAGGTTTCAGTCTGAGCAGAACTGGATGCACACATCCCTTTCAAATGAATGTATATGTACATCCCTTTCAAATGAATGTACATGTACCAGTCAGCATTGCCACAAAGAGAATGGAAAAGAGTGTGGGTGCTAAATGCTTTCCTGTTTCACTCCATTCTGCACTGAGAAGAGTTCAGATGACTCCCCATTCCTGTGCGCATGTCTTGTATGCCATTGTGAAAGTAGCAATCAGTGAGCAGTCAGTTTTGGGGGCAGCCAATTTTTTGTAGCATCTCCCACTGACCCCTCTGATTAACGATGTCAAATGCTTTGTTCAGATCTACAGACACCATGCTTTCCTCTTCTATCTTTTGCCATCTGTGTGGGCAGGCGACATCTAGCGATGGATGTGTGTTAACGGCTGTCAGTTTACACAGCCCTGTCGGTATAGAAGCAGGTGTTTTCCATCCCACACATCCCGACTAACAACTCCTTTCCGGGAGCACTTAGCACTGTCAACCAGGTCTGTTCATGTATCTCATCACTGGCACCAGTGGTGGTCACGCTCATAGCCATGCAAAAACTAATACATTCCACTTTATATTTCATGTACCTTCCTTCTGTTTTAGAAACATTGCAAACTTGTTCATATAGAATGAATGAAAAAACATTTTATATATTTAGATTAGATATTTCTTTAGTGCACATGAGATCAAAATAGGACTGTATATTGAAATGATGACATGGCTTTGAATAATTTGTTGGAGGTGCACAAAAAAACAAACAAACAAAAAGTAAATAATGAAATAAAGTAAAAGTATCACCGTTTGCTGTAAAAGCAGATGAAACCAAAAATAGGCTGTGATAAGCAATTTTAAATAAGTGCATTTCTAACTTAATCGTGACCTTTTAATTTTCATTGTGTACAATCTTTCGAAGCAATTGTTAAAATGTTAAGCTTTAGATTTTGTATACATTGTCATGTGTGCTGTTTTCAATTAAATATACCTATAGGGATGAGTATACCAATAGGGCGTTGAAAGATGTGTGTGTGTGTGTGTGTGTGTGTGTGTGTGTGTGTGTGTGTGTGTGTTGTGTGTGTGTGTGTGTGTGTGTGTGTGTGTGTGTGTGTGTGTGTGTGTGTGTGTGTGTGTGTGTTTTCTGGTTCCTGCTGGCTGTCATAATGAGCTTTGCAGTCAAAGGAGTTGTAGCAGCTACGTCTCATGTCACTCATTTTTATGGTGGTGACACTGTAACGATATATCATGGTCAGCTGTCTGGCCCTTTTGATCACAAAGGGAGTTTGGTGAAGCTGTCAGCTTAAACATGAGATTCATATGGGCGTTCAGCTAGTTTTGGCTGGTGTGGAGCCTCATCAGGATCTTTTGCTGCCCTCTAGACAGAAGGCAGTAATTGTCCTTTCTGTTGGTGGCTTAAGGAGTGATCTGATGATGCTCCTCTTCTCGCTTTAGTTGACGCTTTGTCTGATTGGTCTTCTTGGCTCCTCTTTTTTTTCTGTTGTTGTTTCCTGGTATCCCACAGTGAGCAGGGCTCCACTGAAAGATTTATCTTCTGATTTGTCTGACTTGCTGGAAGGCCTTGTCAGGTGGGGAAGCTTGTCATTCTCCAGAGCGTGGGGAGCAGAGAGTGCATCTGAAGCACTAAAATATGTGGAACTCCTGGTTTTGATTGCAACATTTCTTTTACCACTGATTGTGGCAAACACCATGTCACTTGTGCCTCTTCCGTCATGGAAGCCACGCTGAGTCTCTAGAAACATGAGCTCAGCTCCATGGTTGATGACACTGATTAGGATGATTTTAGCAAGGACCTTCCCATCAATGCATGGAAGGGACATCCCACGATTTTTACATAAGATCTTTTCACCCTTCCTCTTATAAGTGTGATGACAATGGCATCTTGAATGTCTTGAGGAATCTGTTCCCTCTGCAATATAGACTCGTACAGGGTTGTCAGCTTCTCCAAGAACAACTCGCCCTCATTCCTGTAGGAATCCACAGGAATACCATCAAATCCTCGTGCCTTCCTATGTGCGATTTGCTTCAGGGTTTGGTCATCTTGACACTGGAGGTTCGGTCCGCCAGAGATTCCTTTATTGGCAGTTGAGGGAATGCTACAGTGGTGTCATCTGATATTGTCGACATCTGTTGAACAATGTGTGAAAGTGCTCAATCCAACATCATAAAATATCAGCTTTCTCTGGCAGCAGCATGGAGTGGTCAGGGGTACAAATTAGTGTTGAGCCAGAAGCCATTGTTCATACACTACCCATAGATCACAGTAGAATGTCTTCATGGTGTTAGCATCAGTGGAGTTGTACGGCTTTTATCTCCCACCATTGGTTCTTCATCTGCGGCAGTTTTGATGAATGGGCTAATTTCTTGCCAGTATATTTTGCTGCTTCATTTTTTTCCACAAGTCTCATCATTGAGGTGTTCCATGTC
>JAPXFY010000024.1:57881315-57893815 GCA_030674185.1 Monoplex corrugatus
CTTTTCTTCTTCTTCTTCTTCTTCTCTTCTTTTTCCTTCTTCTCCTTCTTCTCCTTCTTCTTCTTCTTCCTCTCCTTCTTCTTCTTCTTCAAATTCTTCTTCTTTCTTCTTCTTCTTCTCATTCTTTTTCTTCTTCTTCTCAACTATACTGGGAAGAGTCATCGGGGCACCACGCTAAAGAAGTGTTCATCAAGTTCCTCCATTTCTGTCAATTGTGTGCTAAAGTCTAGGTCTCTGCAAATGGTTTCTTGGACTATTCTGCAATGTTGTGAGCCCATCGTTTTTCCTGTATTTCCCTTCATCTTCCTCCCTTAAACAGTTCCCTGCAGGACTGCTATAGCAAGGTCACTGGATCTTGTTACATTGCCATACCAAGTAGTTTTCTTGATATAACTGATCTGACAGATCTACGTACAGTCCTGTGTGTTGCTTGATGGTTTGGTACAATTGTTCATGGGCGATATGATCAGTGTATCTGGTGTTGAGCATCTTGAGTTAACATCTCATTTTCATGGCTTCATCATCATCATCAGGTGCCCTGCCGCATGGCGTTGGGACCATGGACTTCCAACCATCTCTATCTCTCGTTGCCCCTAGCATCTCCCCCACCCTCCTCATCCCCAGCCACTCTGCAAGTCCGTCCAGCATTCTCTCCCTGGGTCTACCTGGTGCTCTCTTTCCCTCCAGCTTTCCCATTGGAACCAGGTGCTCCAAATCCCCCTTCCTCATAAAATGGTCTATAAATGTTGCCTGTCTTTTCCTAATCTTCCTTATGAGTGATCTACTTGTGTCTGCCTCCGTCAAGACTGTCTCGTTTGTTTTCTTTGCTGTCCATGGAACTCTCAACATTCTTCTGAGAAACCACGTCATAGCTGCCTCAATCTTGCTCTGGCTTTGCTTGCTGACTGTCCACGCCTCGCATCTGTACAACAGTATTGGTTCTATATAACATTCAAGGACTCTCTTTCTGATGTTAATTGATAGGCATTTGTTGGTAAGAATGCTTTGTCATCTTCTTTGAATGCTGTTTTGGCTTGGCCGATTCTGCCAGCTATTTCCGATGTGCATCTGCCATCTGATGAAATGACCGTTCCCAGGTATTTGAACTTATTAACCTGTGTCAAGGTTGTGCCATTTGCTGTTATTTTGCATGAGGGGATTTCATGTTTTTTACTGATCACCATGACTTCAGTCTTCCTGCTGTTTAGTTCCAACCCCTTACCTTTACCCCTTCATGGCTTGGATTTGTTTTTCCAACCCTGCTTGTTTACAATTAACAAAACCCTGGGTATCAGTTGCAGTGTTGTAGGTAGGCTATCTTCCTTGAAGGATTTTCTTTCCATCTGTACATCATCTTCCTCAAGCTCTGTGTCAGATAATGTTTTTCCTTGAACTTCTCTTGTAAGACATCTTTGCTATTTTGCAGATGGCAATATTCAACTTTCACAGAGATATTTCTTCAACTGTCTTGGTTTTCCGAGCCAGCGGAATATTCATCTTAATGTGTAGTAGCTTGTGATCAGACAACAGTCGTGCAATGTGTGATATGCACATCTCTCTCCCTTTTATTTGTTAATGTATTTGTTTATTTCATCTCATTTTATTTCATTTTATTGTGCTTTGTTTTCTTTTCTTTTCTTTTCTTTTTTATTCTATTTTATTTCATTTCATTTTATTTTATTTTATTTTATTTTATTTTTCATTTTATTTTATTTTATTTTTTATTTTATTTCTATTTTATTTTATTTCATTTTATTTCATTTTATTTCATTTCATTTCATTTCATTTTATTTTATTTTATTTTATTTTATTTTATGTTTGATAGGCATTCCATTTTTACTGTGCTGTTTTAGAACATCGTTTTAGTGCTACGACACTGTGTCCAATTTAACATGGGCTTCCCAAAGTTTGATCAAGGTTTATTTGCATTAACACAAAGATGTATAAATGTTTTAAGGGAGATGGAAATGAGATGATGAAAATCTGTCACTGATATTAATTTTATATTTGTAAAGTTTCTTCCAGTTTTCTTGTCAGTCGGTTAGATTCAGTCAGTGTATTGGTACACACATACTGAACTCGTAGATGTATGGTACACACGTACTGAACTTGTATTGATACTATACCACATGACGTATATCATGTGACTCTAGTTAACTCTGTGTTAATTCAATTGCTGATGTCATATCCTATGATTCAGTTATTGTTTGTGTCCAAGTTTCTGAGTATAACAGAAGAACAACGTGGATTGGTTAAAGGGAAATAACTATTGATGCCATATACATCCTGAGAACTCTTAAAGAAAAATCAGTTGAGTCGAATAAAGATTTATATCTACGCTTTGTTGATTATACCAAGGTTTTTGATCGAGTAAGACACGAAAAATGGATTAACCAACTGGGGTGGGGGGTAGGGGGAACCCTCAACATTTATCGAAAAGATTTAAGAATAATAAGGAATATGTTTTGGGAACAAACAGCAGCAATGAGAGTAGAAAATGATATAAGCTCTTTCCAAAAATACCAAAAGAGGGGATGGGCAGGGATACGTTCTGTTACCAGATTTGTTCTCGCTTTACAGTGAAACCATCATGAGAAACCTAGAAGAATGCCCTGGGATAAAGGTTGGAGGAAAAATGATAAACAATCTTCGTTATGCAGGTGACACAGTTCTAACTGCAGAAAATGAAAAAGACCAACAAAATCTTGTGAATATGATAGAAATAGAAAGCAAAAATAAGGGGCTAGAGCCATATAGTAAAAAGACTGAAGTCACGGTAGTCAAAATCAAGAAATCCTCTCATGTAAAATAACAGCATGGCACAATATTGAGACAAGCTGATAGGTTTAAATATCTGGGAACAGTCACCTCACCAGACAGCAGATGCACATTAGAAATATCCAGCATAAATGGCCAAGCTAAAATAGCATTCAAGAAAATGAAAAGCATTCTTACTAACAGATGCCTATCAGTTAACATCAGGAAGAGAGTTCTTCAGTGTTATATGGAACCAGTACTATTGTACTGGACAAGCCTGGACAAACAACGCAAAAGTCAGAGCAAGACTGAGGCAGCTGAAATTTTATTTTTAAGAAGAATGTTAAGAGTTCCATGGACAGCAAAGAAAACAAACGAGACAGTCCTGGGAGAAGCAAACACAAAAAGAACACGAATGAAGAAGATTAGGAAAAGACTAGCAACATTTATAAGACATTTTATGAAGAAAGAGAAATTAGAGCACAGCCACAACAGGAAAGCTGGAGGGAAAAAGGCATCAGGTAGACCCAAGGAGAAAATAGAAGATTGTTTTGCAGAGTGGATAAGGACAGAAAGGGAAGGAGATATGCTTGCAGCAACAAAAGACAGATTCGTGTGGAGGTCTATGATCGACAACGCCATGCGGCAAGGCACATGATGATGATAATGATGATGATGACGATGATGATGTCTGAGTATAAATGATGACGATGATGATGTCTGAGTATAAAGCTAGCCATGTGGATGAAAGACATTTTTTGATACTGAATAGGCATCTGAGATGAGATGGGTTTAGAATCAAGTGACAAGTCATTCTTCTTCTTCTTCTAAATTTTTTTTTTTTTTTTTTTTTTTGTATAACGCTATTCTCATTTGGACTCCTGTACATTACACACAATCAGACATTTTTAATGGAGTATGAAGAACTTGAGCTATCAGGTGCCTTGACCACATTCCATTATGTTGCTGCACAATTTCAGTGCTTCTTTCATGGACATGCATGCCGGATTTTTTTTCTTGTTTCCTTAAGACAGCCAAATAACAAAACTTACAGGATTTTTAACGTGCATATTCGATATTCTGCATGCGTATACACATGAAGAGGGTTTATGCACTGGCAGGTCTGCAGACATGGGAAAACTCTCCATCCTGTACGTGACCCACCAGACAGTGTGCAAGTAGATCAAACCCAGAACCTTCCAGTTGGAAGTCCAGCGTTTGTCCACTTGGTCATCTGTCCGTCAGTAGTGTTATGCAGGTAGGTGGTCTCAGAAATTTTGGAAAAAAAAAAGTCACCAGCATTTATCTTTAAGTCAGCTGTTTTGATGTAAAAATATGATTGATGTTGTTTGAAGTCAACAGTTGATATTATTTGAAGAAATCAACAGTTGTATTGTTCAGTTATGGTCAAGGCTGATTGTAATGATAGCATAGTAAAATCTTGAAGAATGAAAATAAAGAATCACCAATTAAGCTTCTGTAGGTCTGCTGATGAGCTGATGCTGATGAACTGTTGTTTTTCGCCTTCTCTAATAATTATGGTTGTTATTCCCATGTGGGAAACTGTGCCGAAGAAAAAGAACCACTACCACCAATACCATTCAAGTCTTCTTTCCCACCTGACTACATCTGCCCCAAAGGAACAGGTCCTGAGATGGGTCAGTAGGAACAGGTCATGAGATGGGTCAGTAGTAACAGGCCTTGAGGTGGGTTAATAGGAAAAGGTCTTGAGATGGGTTAGTAGGAACAGACCTTGAGATGGGTCAGTAGGAACAGGCCTTGAGATGGGTCAGTAGGAACAGGTCTTGAGATGGGTTAGTAGGATTAGGCCTTGAGATGGGTTAGTAGGAACAAGTCTTGAGATGGGTTAGTAGGATTAGGCCTTGAGATGGGTTAGTAGGAACAAGTCTTGAGATGGGTTAGTAGGAACAAGTCTTGAGATGGGTTAGTAGGAACAAGTCTTGAGATGGGTTAGTAGGAACAAGTCTTGAGATGGGTTAGTAGGATTAGGCCTTGAGATGGGTCAGTAGGAACAAGTCTTGAAATGGGTTAGTAGGATTAGGCCTTGAGATGGGTCAGTAGGAACAAGTCTTGAGATGGGTTAGTAGGAACAGGCCTTGAGATGGGTTAGTATGAACAGGCCTTGAGATGGGTTAGTAGGGTTAGGCCTTGAGATGGGTTAATAGGATTAGGCCTTGAGATGGGTTAGTAGGAACAAGTCTTGAGATGGGTTAGTAGGAACAAGTCTTGAGATGGGTTAGTAGGAACAAGTCTTGAGATAGTAGGAACAAGTCTTGAGATGGGTCAGTAGGAACAAGTCTTGAGATGGGTTAGTAGGATTAGGCCTTGAGATGGGTCAGTAGGAACAAGTCTTGAAATGGGTTAGTAGGAACAGGTCTTGAGATGGGTTAGTAGGAACAGGCCTTGAGATGGGTTAGTAGGATTAGGCCTTGAGATGGGTTAGTAGGAACAAGTCTTGAGATGGGTTAGTAGGAACAGGCCTTGAGATGGGTTAGTAGGATTAGGCCTTGAGATGGGTCAGTAGAACAAGTCCTTGAGATGGGTTAAGTAGGATTAGGCCTTGAGATGGGTTAGTAGGAACAGGCCTTGAGATGGGTAGTAGAGTTAGGTCTTGAGATGGGTTATAGGATTAGGCCTTGAGATGGGTTAATAGGATTAGGCCTTGAGATGGGTCAGTAGGAACAAGTCTAGATGTAAGTGGATTAGGCCTGAGGAGAGGAAGGTCCTTGAGATGGGTTAGTAGGAAAGGCCTTGAGATGGGTAGTAGGAAACAGGTCTTGAGATGGGTTCAGTAGTAAAGGCCTTGAGTGGGTTAATAGGAAAAGCTTGAGATGGGTTAGTAGAGATTAGGCTGGATGGTAGTAGGAACAAGTCCTTGAGATGGGTCAGTAGGAACAGGCCTTGAGATGGGTTAGTAGGAACAGGCCTTGAGATGGGTTAGTAGGAAAGGCCTTGAGATGGGTTAGTAGGAACAAGTCTTGAGATGGGTTAGTAGGATACAGGCCTTGAGATGGGTTAGTAGGAACAAGTCTTGAGATGGGTTAGTAGGAACAAGTCTTGAGATGGGTTAGTAGGAACAAGTCTTGAGATGGGTTAGTAGGAACAAGCTTGAGATGGGTTAGTAGGATTAGGCCTTGAGATGGGTCAGTAGGAACAAAGGTCTTGAGATGGGTCAGGGTTAGTAGGACAGGCCTTGAGATGGGTTGTAGATAGTGAAAAGTCTTGAGATGGGTTAGTAAGGATTACAGGCCTTGAGATGGGTTAGTAGGAACAGGCCTTGAGATGGGTAGTAGGTCTTGAGATGGGTTAGTAGGTAGGCCTTGAGATGGTTAGATAGGAATCAGGCCTTGAGATGGGTTAGTAGAGCTGGAGGTTATAGAAGTCCTTGAGATGGGTTAGTAGGAACAAGTCTTGAGATGGGTTAGTAGGAACAAGTCTTGAGATGGGTTAGTAGGAACAAGTCTTGAGATGGGTCAGTAGGAACAAGTCTTGAGATGGGTTAGTAGGATTAGGCCTTGAGATGGGTCAGTAGGAACAAGTCTTGAAATGGGTTAGTAGGAATAGGCCTTGAGATGGGTTAGTAGGAACAGGCCTTGAGATGGGTTAGTAGGAATAGGCCTTGAGGAATGGGTTAGTTGATGGTATACAAGCCTTGAGTATGGGTTAGTAGGGAAAAGGCCTTGAGATGGGTTAGTAGGATTAGGCCTTGAGATGGGTTAGTAGGAACAAGCTTGAGATGGGTTAGTAGGATTAGGCCTTGAGATGGGTTAGTAGGAACAGGCCTTGAGATGGGTTAGTAGGATTCAGGTCCTTGAGATGGGTTAGTAGGAACAAGCCTTGAGATGGGTTATAGGATTAGGACCACTTGAGATTGGAGGTCAGTAGGAACAAGTCTATTTGAAATGGGTTTAGTAGGAACAGGTCTTGAGATGGGTTAGTAGGAACAGCCTTGAGATGGGTTAGTAGGATAGGCCTTGAGATGTTGGAGTTAGTAGTAGAACAGTCTTGAGATGGGTTAGTAGGAACAGCCTTGAGATGGGTTAGTAGGAAGTTGAGGAGTTAGTGCCTTGAGATGGGTCAGTAGGAAATAAGTGCTTGAGATGGGGTTAGTAGGAACAAGTCTTGAGATGGGTTAGTAGGAACAGGCCTTGAGATGGGTTAGTAGGAACAGGCCTTGAGATGGGTTAGTAGGAACAAGTCTTGAGATGGGTTAGTAGGAACAAGTCTTGAGATGGGTTAGTAGGAACAGCTGAGTGGGTTATAGGAACAAGTCTTGAGA
The DNA here is from genome assembly GCA_030674185.1 of Monoplex corrugatus. Taxonomy (NCBI): domain Eukaryota; kingdom Metazoa; phylum Mollusca; class Gastropoda; order Littorinimorpha; family Ranellidae; genus Monoplex; species Monoplex corrugatus. The sequence continues at coordinate 57,888,373 of JAPXFY010000024.1, forward strand.
TGGGTTAGTAGGAACAAGTCTTGAGATGGGTTAGTAGGAAAAGGCCTTGAGATGGGTTAGTAGGAACAGGCCTTGAGATGGTTGTAGGAAGTTGATGGGTTAGGATTAGGCCTTGAGATGGGTTAGTAGGAACAGGCCTTGAGATGGGTTAGTAGGATTAGGTCTTGAGATGGGTTAGTAGGAACAGGCCTTGAGATGGGTTAGTAGGATTAGGCCTTGAGATGGGTTAATAGGATTAGGCCTTGAGATGGGTTAGTAGGAACAGGCCTTGAGATGGGTTAATAGGATTAGGCCTTGAGATGGGTTAGTAGGAACAGGCCTTGAGATGGGTTAGTAGATTAGGCTTGAGATGGGTTAGTAGGGTTAGGCCTTGAGATGGGTTAATAGGATAGGCCTTGAGATGGGTTAGTAGGAACAGGCCTTGAGATGGGTTAGTAGGAAACAGGCCTTGAGATGGGTTAGTAGGAACAAGTCTTGAGATGGGTTAGTAGGAACAAGTCTTGAGATGGGTTAGTAGGAACAAGCCTTGAGATGGGTTAGTAGGAACAAGTCTTGAGATGGGTTAGTAGGAACAAGTCTTGAGATGGGTTAGTAGGATTAGGCTTGAGATGGGTCAGTAGGAACAAGTCTTGAGATGGGTTAGTAGGAACAGGTCTTGAGATGGGTTAGTAGGAACAGGTCTTGAGATGGGTTAGTAGGATTAGGCCTTGAGATGGGTTAGTAGGAACAGGCCTTGAGATGGGTTAGTAGGATTAGGCCTTGAGATGGGTTAGTAGGATTAGGCCTTGAGATGGGTTAGTAGGAACAGGCCTTGAGATGAGTTAGTAGGAACAGGCCTTGAGATGGGTTAGTAGGAACAAACCTTGAGATGGATCAGTAGGAACAAGCCTTGAGATGGGTTAGTAGGACAGGCCTTGAGATAGATCAGTAGGAACAAGCCTTGAGATGGGTTAGTAGGAACAAGCCTTGAGATGGGTTAGTAGGACAAGCCTTGAGATGGATCAGTAGGAACAAGCCTTTGAGATGGATCAGTAGGAACAAGCCTTGAGATGGGTTAGTAGGACAGGCCTTGAGATGGATCAGTAGGAACAAGCCTTGAGATGGGTCAGTAGGAACAAGCCTTGAGATGGGTCAGTAGGAACAAGCCTTGAGATGGGTTAGTAGGAACAGGCCTTGAGATGGGTCAGTAGGAACAAGCCTTGAGATGGGTTAGTAGGAATAGGCCTTGAGATGGGTTAGTAGGAACAAGCCTTGAGATGGGTTAGTAGGAACAAGCCTTGAGATGGGTCAGTAGGAACAAGCCTTGAGATGGGTCAGTAGGAATACGCCTTGAGATGGGTCAGTAAGACAGGTCCTCAGATGGGTCAGTAAGAACAGGCCTTGAGATGGGTTAATAGGAATAGGCCTTGAGATGGGTCAGGAGGAAAATGTCTTGAAATGGGTCAGTAGGAACAGGCTTTGAGATGGGTTAGTAAGACAGGTCCTCAGATGGGTCAGTAGGACAGGTCCTGAAATGGGTCAGTAGGAATAGGTCCTGAGATGGGTCAGTAGGAACAGGACCTGAAATGGGTCAGTAGGAACAGGTCCTGAGATGGGTCAGTAGGGCAGGTCCTGAGATAGGTTCAGTGTTTAAAAGCTGGCCTGTTCATTGCCCACATAAATGTTTTCAGGTGGTGTCAGTTTAATGTTTCATAGATCCTCTCCCTCCTCCCCCCACTCCCCTCTCCTTCCCATTTCAAGGCTTTGCCAGCGCGTAGGGTTTTGCGTTCATTGAACGAATCTCTCAGATAAATGCTGGCAGATTCGGGTGAAGCGCATATGGAATTGTCCAAGTGCCATGAATGCCTCGTGAACAAACTTCCAACTGGGATCTCCTTTTAGGTGGATTATCAACAGGCCTCGATGAAACCAGATAAACTTTGCCAGGTACTAGGCTTCGTGTTTTTGTAATGTGAGTTATCAACTTATATTAGTCATTGTACAGTTTTGATATTGCTCAGGGTGATGAGGGAAAATTTCTATGGAACGATTGTCTCTCGTACGTGAGATACTGGTTACGCTTCTTGTCTTCATGGATTGAAATAATGGAGTTTGCGTTCGTATGTCAATGTGTTTGTATGTATACATATGTGTAAAATCAATATAAAAAAAGGGTTTAAAAAAAAACCCCTCTACGGCTGTTCCGTTTAATGCACTGGCAAATATAAACACAAGCGTAATTAATTGTTTTTGGATATTTCAAATGAATGGCTTCACCAGGTCGCGTGCACGCATGCGCATGCATTATCGACTCACACACATGCGCGCACGCTCACACACACACACACACACACACACACACACACACACACACATACACGACAAACAAACAAATATCAATGTGGTGGGTGTTGCATGGAAGAGCCTGTGCTGAGCTCACATCGTCACCTTGTCTGCCGCATTTCCGGTCTCCGAAGATTTCCAGGGATTGCTTTTGATTTCTCGGTAAAACTTGGTAGGCTACTTACTTTTGCTTTCGGATATGGCCACACCTGTAACAGAAAGTCAGAGCTTGTCTCAGTGAACAAGATATGCTGTGCTATTTCAGGAGAATACGGTCCGGCCAGTCATGGTTTACGGCTGAAACCCCCCCCCCCCCCCAACTGATTGCAGAAGAATTGAGGCAGCAGAGATGTGGTTTTATCAGAGACTACTACGTGGCAGATAGAAGAACTAATGAAAGTGTCCAAGAAAAACTTGGTACCACCAGAAAACTAGTAGCAGATATCGACAAAAGAAGACTCAAATACATTGGCCATGTGTCACGCAACAAGAACACGGACTTCATGGCAACCATCTTTCAAGGAAAAACAGTAGCAAAAAGGAAGAAAGACAGACCTCCAATCTCATACATCAAGAACATAACCAACATCAGTGGCCGAAATATTCAAGAAATTTTCCACAAAAGTCAAGACCGAGCGGCCTGGAGGGAGATGGTGGTATCCGGGTGTGCAGCGTCCAACACCGAACCCGGTGACGCCGACAGGTGAGACGGTACAAACGACAGGCTTACTCTCTGGGAATTTTTTGTCTTTCACTAGGGGGAGGACGAAAAGCTTCAGTTGGGCCATGTGCATGGACAGCCCCCCCCCCCCCCCCCACTTTGCTTGATGAAATGACTATCGAATGGCGTCGGGAGTTTGGAAGGTGATTGTCCGGAGAGTGGCGAGGCATTGATGTTCTGGGTCGCATCCGCACCCTTTTTTCTTGATAACTTGTGAACGTGCCTCAAGGACAATGGTAGACACAACAGTGAAAATGAAATCTAAGCATTGCTCGATGTTTAGAAGATGCTAATTTTTGGCATTTTGTATTGTCCATTTGACCTTTACCCGGCCATCTTGCCCCCTAAACGTAAGCATTCGTGACTGCTCAATAGTCGGCAGTTCTGACCAAATTTTGATGAAGATCCATCCAGAAACAGTTGACAAAATCTTGTTAACACATTTTGGTCTCACACACGCACACACGCACACGCACACACACACACACACACACACACACACACACACATACACACACACACGCACGCACGCACACACACACGTTCGCACGCACGCACAACTATAGTCGATATGAAATAGTCTTTAAAAAAAAAGCAAAAGCAAACAAAAACCAACCAACCAACCAATCAACCAACCAACCAACGAACCAACCAACCAACCAACCATCCAACCAACCAACCAACCATCCAACCAACCAACCAACCATCCAACCAACCAACCAACCAACCAACCAACCAACCATCCAACCAACCAACCAACCAACCAACCAACCAACCAACCATCCAACCAACCAACCAACCAACCAACCAACCAACCAACCAACCAAAAACCACAGCTCTATCAAAAGAACGAAAAATCCGTTCACAAAAATATCCTTATTTCTCTTTACAAAGGAGAAAGAAAAAAAAACCCCTGCTGTCTTCTGTTACAAACTTTGCAATGCAATGATAGCGTTTTGATAGCCCATTTTATGATTTTACAATTGTGACAGCACTTAGTTATCAGTGTAATATAATTCCTGCCACCCGCTAAAAGAACAGACCATTCTCAACAATCTCCTCCTTGCAACTGATACTGGCAAAGTCTCTCTCCTCACACTCCTTGATCTGTCTGCAGCCTTTGATACCATTGATCATGGTATTCTCCTTTCTAGACTTCATCATACTTTTGGCATCTCTGACATTGCTCTGTCTTGGTTCACTTCATACCTATCAAACAGAAAACAAACCGTTCTCATCAATGGCACTTACTCTCAACCTGCATACCTGACCTGTGGTGTTCCACAAGGATCTGTCCTTGGCCCTGTTCTTTTCACTCTTTACACCTCCCCCCTGTCCACCATCATCAACTCCCATTCTATAAAACACCACTTCTATGCTGATGACACCCAACCTCAAGACAGTGACTCACCTGATAATATACAGCGCCTATTGACTCGCACCACTGAGTGTTACTCGGACATTAAGAACTGGATGACACACAATAGACTTCAGCTTAATGACGACAAAACAGAAGCTATCCTCATTGGCACCCGTCAGAAACTTTCTCAGCTGCCTCCTCTTTCTCTCCCATTATGTAACACATCAGTCCCAATTTCTGATTCAGCTAAAAACCTTGGTGTCTGCATTGACTCTACCCTCTCCATGAACAACTTTGTTTCTCAAACTGCCAGATCCTGCTACTATCATCTCCATCGTATAAGGCTGATCAGGAAGTATCTCTCTGTCGAAACAACTGCAAAACTCATTCTCTCCTTCATAATGTCTCGCATTGACTATTGCAATTCACTCCTGTCTGGTCTTCCTGCCTCCACCATTCACATCCTACAGCGCATTCAAAGAATGCTGCACGCCTTGTACTCAAAAAGAAAAAAGCTGACCACATATCTCCTCTCCTGGCACAACTTCACTGGCTCCCTGTATCAAAGCGCATACAGTACAAACTAGACACCATGTGCTACAAAAGCCTCAATAACGCAGCCCCCGATTACCTGTCAAGCCTACTTGAGATCTATGTTCCCTCACGTACCCTCCGCTCTGCCTCTGATCCTCTGACTTTTCGCTTTCCACGCACTAAGCTCAATACCTATGGTCCACGAGCCTTCTCTGTTTCCGGTCCACTCTCCTGGAACAAACTTCCTCTCTCAGTCCGTCAGCAACCTACTTTTGTCTCCTTCAAGTCCGCTCTCAAAACTCACCTTTTCTCCTCCGCATAAAATCCTAACCTCACTCAACCCCCCCCCCCCCCCTCTGCAGCCTGTCTCCGCTCGGAGGGAATCACATGGTTATAATATATAATTGTATATGCTATGCTCTCTATAATTTTCCATTTCTTTTATTCTTGCTTTTATTGCTTTTATTCTTTCTCCCCATTTATAGCCATGCGTGTGTGTGTGTGTG
>JAPXFY010000024.1:57903815-57908815 GCA_030674185.1 Monoplex corrugatus
TGTCAGAATCGTGCTGTGTGTCAGAATCGTGTCAGAATCGTGCTGTGTGTCAGAATCGTCAGAATCGTGTTGTGTGTCAGAATCGTGCTGTGTGTCAGAATCGTGCTGTGTGTGTCAGAATCGTGCTGTGTCTCAGAATCGTGCTGTGTGTCAGAATCGTGCTGTGTGTCAGAATCGTGCTGTGTGTCAGAATCGTGCTGTATGTCAGAACCGTGCTGTGTGTGTCACAATCGTGCTGTGTATCAGAATCGTGCTGTGTGTCAGAATCGTGCTGTGTGTCAGAACCGTGTTGTGTGTCAGAACCGTGTTGTGTGTCAGAATCGTGCTGTGTGTCAGAATCGTGCTGTGTGTCAGAATCGTCACAATCGTGCTGTGTGTCAGAATCGTGCTGTGTGTCAGAATCGTGCTGTGTGTCAGAATCGTGCTGTGTGTGTCACAATACGTGCTAGTGATGTCCACAACAGTGCTGTGTGTCACAATCGTGCTGTGTGTCAAATCGTGCTGTGTGTCCAGAATCAGCTGATGGCACAATCGTGCTGGTGTCAAATCGTGCTGTGTGTGTCAAATCAATGAACTGTCAGAATCGGCTGCGTGCCCAGAAATCGTGCTGTGTGCAGAAACCGCGCTGGTGTCAGAACCGTGCTGTGTGTCAGAATGTGTTGTGTGTCAGAATCGTGCTGTGTGTCAGAATCGTCTGTGTGTCAGAATCGTGCTGTGTGTTCCAGAATCGTGCTGTTGTAGAATCGTGCTGTGTGTCAGAACCGTGCTGTGTGTCAGAATCGTGCTGTGTCAGAATCGTGCTGTGTGTCAGAATCGTGCTGTGGTCAGAACGTGTTTTGTGTCAGAACGTTTGTCGTGTCAGAATCGTGCTTGTTCAAACGTGCTTTGTGTCAGAATCATCGTCACAACCGTGCTGTGTTCAGAATCGTGCTGTGTGTCAGAATCGTGCTGTGTGTCAGAATCGTGCTGTGTGTGTCACAATCGTGCTGTGTGTCAGAATCGTGCTGTGTGTGTCACAATCGTGCTGTGTGTCACAATCGTGCAGTGTGTCAGAATCGTGCTGTGTGTGTCACAATCGTGCTGTGTGTCAGAATCGTGCTGTGTGTGTCAGAATCATGCTGTGTGTCAGAATCGTGCTGTGTGTCAGAATCGTGCTGTGTGTCACAATCCGTGCTGTGAGTCAGAACCGTGCTGTGTGTCGAATCGTGTTGTGTGTCAGAATCGTGCTGTGTGTCAGAATCGTGCTGGTGTGTGTCAGAATCGTGTTGTGTGTCAGAATCGTGTTGTGTGTCAGAATCGTGCTGTGTGTCGAATCGTCAGAATCGTGCTGTGTGTCAGAATCGTGATGTGTGTCAGAATCGTGCTGTGTGTCAGAATCGTGCTGTGTGTGTCAAATCGTGCTGTGTGTCAGAATCGTGCTGTGTTGTCAGAATCGTGCTGTGTGTCAGAATCGTGTGTGTGTGTGTCAGAATCGTGCTGTGTGTCAGAATCGTGCTGTGTGTCAGAATCGTGCTGTGTGTGTGTCAGAATCGTGTTGTGTGTCAGAATCGTGCTGTGTGTCAGAATCGTGATGTGTGTCAGAATCGTGTTGTGTATCTGAATCGTGCTGTGTGTGTCAGAATCGTGCTGTGTGTCTGAATCGTGCTGTGTTGTCGGAATCGTGCTGTGTGTCAGAATCGTGTTTGTGTCAGAATCGTGCTGTGTGTCAGAATCGTGCTGTGTGTCAGAATCGTGCTGTGTGTGTCAGAATCGTGCTGTGTGTCAGAATCGTGCTGTGTGTCAGAACCGTGTTGTGTGTCAGAATGTGTAGTGTGTCAGAATCGTCACAATCGTGCTGTGTGTCAGAATCGTGCTGTGTGTCAGAATCGTGCTGTGTGTCAGAATCGTGCTGTGTGTCAGAATAGTGCTATGTGTCACAATCGTGCTGTGTGTCAGAATATTGCTATGTGTCAGAATTGTGCTGTGTGTCAGAATCGTCTGTGTGTCAGAATCGTGCTGTGTGTCAAATCGTGTGTGTGTCAGAATCGTGCTGTGTGTCAGAACCGTGTTGTGTGTCAGAATGTGTTGTGTGTCAGAATCGTCACAAATCGTGCTGTGTGTCAGAATCGTGCTGTGTGTCAGAATCGTGCTGTGTGGTCGAATCGTGCTGTATGTCGATCGTCACAATCGTGCTGTGTGTCAGATCGTGCTGTGTGTCACAATCGTGATGTGTGTCAGAATCGTGCTGTACGCCAGAATCGTGCTGTGTGTTCAGAATCGTGCTGTGTGTGGTCAGAATCGTGCTGTGTGTCAGAATCGCTGCTGTGCTGTGTGTCAGAATCGTGCTGTGACAGAATCGTGCTGTGGTCCACAATCGTGCTGTGTGTCAGAATCGTGCTGTGTGTCAGAATCGTGCTGTGTGTCAGAATCGTGCTGTGTGTGTCAGAATCGTGCTGTGTGTCAGAATGTGTATGTGTCACAATCGTGTGTGTGTCAGAATCGTGTGTGTGTCAGAATGTGCTATGTGTCACAATCGTGCTGTGTGTGAGAATCGTGCTGTGTGTCAGAATCGTGCTGTGGTGTGTGTGTCAGAATCGTGCTTGTGTCAGAATCGTGCTGTGTGTCAGAATCGTGCTGTGTATCAGAATCGTGCTGTGTGTCATACAGAGTTGTTGTCAGCACAAAAGAAATCACAAGACAGTCCCTGATCGTATTTCTGCGTGTAGGGACGTAAATATAAATTAACAACAACGTTATACACCATCGTGTGTTTCTCTTTTGAATGTTATATAGAACCAATACTGTTGTACGGATGTGAGGCGTGGACAGTCAACAAACAAAGCCAGAACAAGATCGAGGCAGCCGGATGTGGTTTCTAAGAAGAATGTTGAGAGTTCCATGGACAGCAAAGAAAACAAACGAGACAGTCTTGATGGAGGCAGACACAAGTAGATCACTCATAAGGAAGATTAGGAAAAGTCAGGCAACATTTACAGGCCATTTTATGAGGAAGGGGGATTTGGAGCACCTGGTCACAACGGGAAAGCTGGAGGGAAAGAGAGCACCAGGTAGACCCAGGGAGAAAATGCTGGACGGACTTGCGGAGTGGCTGGGGAGAAGGGTGGAGAGATGCTAGGGGCAACGAGAGATAGAGACAGATGGAAGTCCATGATCGCCAACGCCATGCGGCAGGGCACCTGATGATGATGATGATTTTTTGGATCATGTGTGTGTTTGTGTTATATCATGATGGTATAATTATGTTTCATGTGTTATGTTAACCCTTTGAATCCCGAACCCTGGATCACCACCATGTGACAAAGCAAAAACTTAACCCTTTGACTCCCTCACTCTATCCATCAGCTTCCCACAGAAAGCCTATGGATAGGGTGCGGGAATCAAAGGGTTAAGTCTTTGCAGTTGGTTGATAGGGTACGGGAGTCAAAGGGTTAAAGTTGTGTATGTGTATTGATTGTTACATAATGTTGTATATTTACGTATATTACGATATGTTGTTGTTGTGTGCAATGTGTTATATCATATGTATTTGTGTTGTGTGTTATACAGGTGTGTGTGTGTGTGGGTGTTGGGGTGTGGTGTGTGGGTTGTGTGGTGTGCAAAAGTAGGTATACAGTTATGGAAAAAGAAAACACGTACAATACTCATTGCATTTATTACACAAACAAATGAATATTGCATATACATGTAATAACAAGCACAGCCTTAATCCCTCAGATACTCAAACTGCTTGCTGTCGGTATTCACACACTCCTCTAATCGAGAGCGGTATTAAGCATTATAATAATGATGTGATACTTACTGTATACCTACTTTTGCACTCCCCTGTATATCATGTTGTGAGTTTGTGTGGTGTTTTATCATGTGAATTTTTGTCGTACGTCGAATGATATTTTGTTTTGTGTTGTGTGTTACATCATTGTGTGTTTATGTAATGTATCAAATGTTGTTTGTGTGTTTGCGTAGTGTGTTAGTTATAATCATGTGCATTCGTGTTGTGTGTTATATCATGTTGTATGTTTGTGTGGTGTGTTTTGTCATGTTTATTTTTGTCATGTGTTTTATCGTATTATGTGTTTTGTGTTGTATGTTGTATCATGTGTGTCGTGTGTTACATCTTGTTGTGTATTTGTGTCGTATATTTCTGCGCACATACCACTGGTCCGTTGGTTTAGTCTTTCTTGCGTGGCTTGTGTTGGTTGAAAAACTTTTGTCAATTATCTCCCCTCCACCGCGCGCTTTTCTCTGTTTCGTCCACTGTTTGGGTCTATTTCTGAAACCGCCTGTTAGTCAGTCTCTCTCGATCTGTTCGTTATTTCTTTTAACGTCTATTCACATACGTGCTTTTAGACGAGGAAAAAAAAAAGAGGTGTCTATGGGGTGAATGAATCTATTAATCATGAAGGTATTGTATCATATAAGGTAACATAAAAAATTTAACGAACAAGAGAGAAACAATCAGAACATCAGATCGATCAGGCTTCATCGGTTTGCTCAGGGTTGTTTTGTATGTATGTTTGTATGTATGCACGTGTGTGTGTGTGTGTGTGTGTGTGTGTGTGTGTGTGTGTGTGTGTGTGTGTGTGTGTGTTCATCTCTCTCTCCGGCTCGTCTGTCTGTCTATCTTCACTTCTCTCTGTCTTTCTGTCTCTTTGTCTTTGTTTCTGTCTGTCTCTGGTCTGTCTGTCTGTCTGTCTGTCTGTCTCTCTCTCTTCTCTCTGTCTTTCTCGCACGCAAGAACGTGTGTGTGTTGTGCATTCGCGTGCGCCCATTTGTGTGTGTGCAGAGTACTTCTGTTTGTTGGTGTTTTTGTTTGTTTTTGTTCCTGTTCGTTGTTTAAAATGAATCAACTTTACTCGGCTCAGCTTAACGAACTTTTTTTGTTGAGTGCATTACACAGTCAGTAAATACATTTCTCAAACCATCTTGAAAGTCCCGAAACATACTCTGTACACTTGGCTGTCTCATACATGAAAGAAGTCGCGAAGAGACAAGACAAGAAA
>JAPXFY010000024.1:57918815-57921315 GCA_030674185.1 Monoplex corrugatus
GGTACATCCAAACGTTGGCGATAATGTTGTCTAATCCGAGGGAGGAAATTTAAACAGCGCAGGGAGGCGGGGTAGAGTTATCTTTACTTGGCTTCTTCAAACGGTGATAGCAGGTCCACTGTCTTGAGAACAAAGTGACGGCAGTGTGCACACTCGTTTACATACCTTCTCCGGGAGCTATTGCAATTTGGTAAGTACATGTTATGTCCTAGAATTGTTCACGATACACAAAGCAATCGATTTTAGTCTTTTTGCATACAAGAATTTGATCTTCAAGTCTGCCGATCGATCTGCTGTTGGGTGTGCGAAAACCGAATGTTAAAGAGACAGGCAGTGTGAAAACGGGAGGCGTGACAGACTGTTTGCTTCACCAAACCATAGCTTTCAGTTTACCTCACCGTTTCTTGCCGTATACGGCCGTCTGTGGCTGCAGGCTATTAATAACAATCATACATGGTGTTGTTGACTTGAGTTTAAAAATCGTTTGGTTGTAGATCTAGCGTAAATCTGATTCTCATCTTCATTTTTCCTTGATAAGGAGGGGTTGAAAAGGTCTAAGTAGTAGCGCACTGAATGAACGATGAATGTTTGGGACTGAGGAGATGAAGTCACACGTCTCAGGTCCTGCTGAATGAAATTAGGCAAGTTCTGTAAACAGCACAACACAACAGAGAACGAGAGAGAGAGAGAGAGAGAGAGAGAGAGAGAGAGAGAGAGGTTTGGAATATATATACTCACACATTGTGTCAGTAGAGAGAGAGAGAGAGAGAGAGAGAGAGGTTTGGAAAATATATACATGTACTCACACACTGTATCAGTAAATCAAGCTTGCCCTGTTTTATTTTATTTCATTTTTTCTAATGTGTATAATATATACTCACACGCTGTATCACCATGTCAAGCCTGTCTTGTTTTACTTTTATTATATTTCATTTTCTTATTTGTTGTTTAGTATACCTGTGGCCCTTATATGTGGATGTATATGACTAAGACTGAGTAAGCTCAGTTAGTTTTCAAAGTCACAGCTATGCTATAGCCAATTGAAACTCAAAGTGACAGAGGTTGTTTTCAGTATCTGAGTATGGCATGTGTTGTTGGTTTGTTCTTTCAAAAAACAAGGGTATGACTTGTATTGACTACATATTGTTGACTAGTTTTTAACTTACACCCTGACTGCAGAATTTTAGATGATCAGAGCAGTATTTGAAGGATCACTGATCAGAACTAAAAACAAAAACAAAAGAAAGTTAAAATGTAGTTTATGTGGTTTTAAGATCTATCATAGGCTCATATGACTAGTATGGCATCATTTCGTATCATTCTGGAAGAAGTTGTGACAAAAGAAACACTGCTTAGTGGATGAAACATTGCTTTTTCTCAACCCTAGTCAAAGGTAGTGAGGATTATCATCATTATGATTAAATCATTAAAAATGTTTGATTCCTTTTAAAGATTCTGTGGTTTGAAGTTAAAGCGCATTAAAACCAAAATCCCCAAGAATAGATAGACATAAGAGTGAAATTTTTGTTCCACAGTGACCGCAGTAGCAGACAAAATGAAAAATATTGGCTATTCATATTAGAAAAGAGCAATCAGAATATCAAAACACACAGAAGAAATCTGGACCAGTAAAACAGACCTAATCATGTGCTCATTAGTGCATGGAGCTAACAAGACTTCAGTTTTTAACCCTTTGACTCCGCACCCTGTCCACCAGCATCCTGCTTTGTCAATCATGCTAGCAAAGCGAAAACTTAACCCTTTGACTCTCTCACCTTATCCATCAGCTTCCTGCAGGTTGAGGGAATCAAAGGGTCAAGTTTTTGCAGTTGGTGGACAGGGTACAGGAGTCAAAGGGTTAATGTAGGTGACTGCACAGGCAATGAGTATAGCATGAAGTTCTGTGTGTGTGTGTGTGTGTGTGTGTGTGTGTGTGTGTGTGTGTGTGTGTGTGTGTGTGTGTGTGTGAAGATGTGACACAAGGCAGAGAGAGAGAGAGAGGGAGAGGGAGAGAGAGAGAGAGAGAGAGAGAGAGAGGTGTGTGTGTGGTGTGTGTGTGTGTGTGTGTGTGTGTGTGTGTGTGTGTGTGTATGTGCGTGCAAGCATGTGTATGCTGTGTCTGTTTTTGTGCTTATTCTGTTTGTGCGTGTGTGTGTGTATGTGTATGTATGTGTATGTGTATGAGTGTGTCTACATGTATACTCTGTGTGTGTGTGTGTGTGTGTGTGTGTGTGTGTGAATGTATGTGTGTATGTGTGTGTGTGTGTGTACTCTGTGAGTATGTATATGTATGTGTGTGTGTGTGTGTGTGTGTGTGTTGTGTGTGTGTGTGTGTACATGTTGTGTGTGTGTGTGTGTGTGTGTGTGTGTGTGTGTGTGTGTGTGTGTGTGTGTGTGTGTGTACTCTGTGAGTATGTATGTTGTATATATGTATGTGTGTGCATGTTTTAGAGAGAGAGAGGAGTCTGAAGTGTTGAGTTTGTTCAAGAGGGATTCATTG
>JAPXFY010000024.1:57928815-57953815 GCA_030674185.1 Monoplex corrugatus
GTCGGGATTTCCAGACAGGAGGTCTGAGGTTTGATCTTGCCATGGGAACCTCCCACCTTACGGGTAAAGAGTGGAGATTTTCCCGAAATCCAACGTGTATAGATCTGGTAGTGCGTAAACCTTCATGTGTATAATATGCGGGCGTAACATCAGATTATACACGTACACTGATTCTTCTGTTGTTTACTATGAAATTTTTTTTGCGTAAACCTTCATAGATTCTTCTGTTCTTTACTGTGAGATTATACATGTACATAGATTCTTCTGTTCTTTATCATGAAATTATACATGTACACTGCTTCTTCTGTTCTCTACTGTGGAATTACACAGTGTCCTTATTTATGGAGAAATTACACAGTGTCCTATTTATGGTTAAATTTATATTCAGGTTTGTTTTTTAAATCCCCATGTGCGATAAATTGGCTGAAGTGGTCAACGCCAGGGGTATCTCCTTAGATTATGTGCACGAATGCATTGATATGTGTACTGAATTTTTTGTTTGTTTGTTCTGTTGAAGTATTGTGTTTGTTTTGAATGGTTGTAGCCCTGATATGGCTCTGCGCAGTCGGCTGGGCTTTAAACAACAACAGCAGCAATAACAACAGTGTACATTTGAAGTGTGTGATACATCTTCTGGTGTTCGTACTTCTGTTGTTTACTATGAAATTATACATGTACGTTTGAAGCGTGTGACATCTTCCGGTGTTCGTACTTCTGTTGTTTACTATGAAATTATACATGTACGTTTGAAGTGCGTGATGGCGTCTTTCTGTGTTCGTACTTCTGTTGTTTACTATGAAATTATACATGTACGTTTGAAGTGTGTGACGCATCTTCTGTGTTCGTACTTCTGTTGTTTACTATGAAATTATACATGTACGTTTGAAGTGTGTGACGACATCTTCCGGTGTTCGTACTTCTGTTGTTACTATGAAATTATACATGTACGTTTGAAGTGTGTGATAGCATCTTTCAGTGTTCGTACTTCTGTTGTTTATATGAAATTATACACGTACGTTTGAAGTGTGTGACGACATCTTCCGGTGTTCGTACTTCTGTTGTTCACTATGAAATTATACATGTACGTTTGAAGCGTGTGATGAACACTCTTCGGTGTTCGTACTTCTGTTGCTTATTATGAAATTATACATGTACGTTTGAAATGTGTGATGGCGTTTTTCTGTGTTCGTACTTCTGTTGTTTACTATGAAATTATACATGTACGTTTGAAGTGTGTGACGGCGTCTTCGGTGTTCGTACTTCTGTTATTTACTATGAAATTATACATGTACGTTTGAAGTGCGTGATGGCGTCTTTCGTGTTCGTACTTCTGTGGTTTACTATGAAATTATACATGTACGTTTAGTGTGTGACGCGTTTCGGTGTGTACTTTGTTGTTTACATGCATCTTCCGGTGTTCGTACTTCTGTTGTTTACTATGAAATTATACATGTAAGTTTGAAGTGTGTGATGGCGTCTTCCGGTGTTCGTACTTCTGTTGTTTACTTTAATTCATGATGCGAAAAATATGTCTGAGGCATGTTACTGGTGCTGAGGTGATTAAGTACACGACTGTCTTACCTGTGATGAATGACGTAGGTGAGCGGTAATGACAACATATTTCTGTCAGTGTCACCCTGTGCATCCTTCCTCCCTGTCGAGACTCTCTCCCCGCCTTAAGTATGTTGCTGCACCTGTAAGCAAAAGTAATTATTCATGGAGAATGATTGATACCGTGAAGGGCCAGATTAATTCGTTAATTCCCAGTCTATGGTAGACTGAGGTAAACCAGGCCTGTCGTAAAGTTTTATATAGAAAGAGGTTAGTTTACTTTGAGAGAGAGAGAGAGAGAGAGGGGGGGGGGAGAGAGAGAGAGAGAGAGAGAGTGTGCGTGTGCGTGTAAAAGGGCTGCTGAGATCGCCGCGCTACAATGAACACACACACACACACATCACACACATACACACGCGCGCGTGCACACACACACACACACACACAAAACACACACACACACACACACACACACACACACACACACACACACACACACAGCACACAACAACCACACACCCCACACACATACGTACATACGTAATACATACATACATACATGCATACATATATAATAATACATACATACATACATACATACATAAATACATACATACATACATACATACTACATACATACATACATACATACATGCATGTACGATATCATACATATCATAATTCATAATACATACATTGTGTGTGTGTGTGTTTTGTGTGAGTGTGTGTGCGAGTAGTGAATATGTGTGTGTGTCTGTGAGTGAGTGAGAGAGAGAGAGAGTGTGTGTGTGTGTGTGTGTGTGTGTGTGTGTGTGTGTGTGTGTGTGTGTGTGTGTGTGTGTGAGTGAGAAAAGAGGAGAGAGAGAGAGAGAAAGAGAGGAGAGCGGAGTGGGAATAGTTAGAAAAGTGAGGGAGGTAGATGGACCACGTAGTTTAAGACAGGCGGGGGGGGGGGGGGGTTGGTGAGTAAGGGTGGGGGTAAGGTTGTGTGAGGTCAGGGAACCCTTACCCTCAAATTGACGTAACATACTCCATATGTGTTAATTTTCGTCACTGACGTAAGACATTTTTGTCTCTTTTGAAGAAGGGAGAAGAACGAAAAGAGAAAAAAGAAAGAGATGGATGGACCGACAGATTCTCTTCCTCCCTCCCTCTCTCGCTCTGTCTCTCACTCTCTCTCACTCACGCTTACAGTCTGTCTGGCTGTCCGTCTGTCGTCTGTCAGTCAATCAATCAGTCTGCCTGTTTTTCTGTATCTCTATGCCTCTCTCTTTCTAACACACACAACCCACGCACACGCGCACTCTCTCTTTCTCTATCTCTCTGTGTCTGTCACACACACACACACACACACACACACACACACACACACACACACACACACACACACACACACACACACACACACACACACACTTACACACACACACACACACTTACACATACACACACACACACACACACACACACACACAATCTCTCTCTCTCTCTATATATATATATGTACACACACACACACACAACAAACACACACACACATACATACACACACACATATATAAATAATATATACATATATCTATATATATCTATATATCTGTCTCTGTCTCTATCTATCTCTGTGCCTCTCTCTCTCTCTCTCTCCCCCCCCCTTCCCATCTCTCGCAAATATATATCCCACACAGATGTGCTCACGGGAATTCTCTCTTTGTCTGTCTTTGTCTCTGTCTGTCAGTCTGTCTGTCTCTGTATCTCGACAGTGTTGTCTACAGAAAAAGAAAAAGTTTGTGATACATTCACTCTCCTTTATTTGGGGTTTCGTCCTTTTAAAATAAATGTCTGAGTTCTGATTCTTTGTCTGCATCTCTCTTCTGTCTCTGTCTCTATCAGTCTGTCCGTCCGTCTGTTTGTCAGTCAGTCAGTCTGTCTGTCTGTCTCTATCTCTGTCTGTCTGTCTCACTCTCTGTCTCTCTGTCTGTCTGTCTGTCTCTCTCTCTCACACACATATATATGCACACACACACCAGATCTGTCTGCATCCTTATCTGTCTCCTCTGTCTTTCTCTTGTCGGTTAATCATCATCACGCCATGAGCTTCAAATACAAGGGGGTCTGTTCCATGTTTAGCTCTCGGAGATAATTGTTATGCTCCTGGAAAATGCCCACGTCACTGGTATCATCTTCATGCGGGGATGTGGAGGGGGAGAGAGAGAGAGAGAGAGGAGAGAGAAGAGAGAGAGAGAGAGAGAGAGAGAGAGAAGAGACGAGAGAGGACAGAGAAAGAAGAAAAGAGAGAAGACAGAGACAGAGAAGACAGAGAGAAGAGAAGAGAGAGAGAGAGAAAGACAGAGAGAGACAGAGAGAGAGAAAGAACAGAGAGAGAGACAGAGAGAGAGAAGAAGAAAGAGAGAGAGGACAGAGAGAGAGACAGACAGAGAGAGAGAGACAGAGAGAGACAGAGAAGAAGAGAGAGAGAGAGAGAGAGAGAGAAGAGAGAGAGAAAAGAGACAGAGAGAGAAGAGACAGAGACGGAGAGAGACAGAGAGAGAGACAGAGAGAAGAGAGAGAGAGACAGAGAGAGAGAGAGAGAAGAGAGAGAGAGAGAAGAGAGAGGAGAGAGAGAGAGAGAGAGAGAGAGAGAGAGAGGCTGATATTTGGTCCAGGTTATCGTATGTTAAGAGGGCTTGACCAAATTTGGGAAATGTCAGTAGGCTACATATCTTAGTCACAGTGGTGTCATTTCTTAACCATTTGACTCCCGCACCCTGTCCACCAGCATCCTGCATTGCCAACTATGTTAGCAAAGCAAAATCTTAACCCTTGACTCCCTCACCCAATCATCGGATATAAAGACTAAAGAGGGTTGGACCAAGTTTTGGGAAATGTCAGTCCATATTTCAATCACAGCAGTGTCATTTGTTAACCCTTTGACTCCCTCACCCTGTCCACCAGCATCCTGCATTGCCAACTGTGTTAGCAAAGCAAATCTTAAGCCCTTGACTCCCTCACCCTATCCCCACTATCATAGAGGGTGAAAGTTTTGGGATGGATAGGGTTGAAGCGACGTCCAAGAGGTTATAGAAGTTTTTGCAGTTTCTGGTGGATAGGGTGCGGGAGTCAAAGGGTTAATCCCATCGAGAACTCAGTACCGTTCTTTGGGAATGGCCCCATGTTTTGGGTCACAGTAGCCCAGACTTGTGACATCTTCCAGCAAGGGTGTTTGGTTTGCCATGCTTGTGTGATTTGTCTCTTTCGTGTCGTGGAAGGTACAACATATCATTGACCATTAATTGCAATTTTGAAGGTATGACTGTTAACGCTTATGGGCACACTTAGCTATATGGTATTTATTTCGTTGAAAACAGCTTACACAAGACATTCCACATATCCACATTCCGAATTTCATCATAGTGCTTCGGAAGATTCTAAATGTTTATACAACGAAAAGTTAAAGCGTCACGATAAAGTTACAAGCACTTTTGGAAAATTGGCGTAATTGCCTGCCACCGAATATTGGCCGGACATTGCCTGCTATCCGACCCATTTTTGGTTTTGTCTGCTTTTGCAGTGGACGGTGATACATTTTTCTGCTCTCCCAGCAACTTACTTGCAGCCATTTCGGTTTAGCGAAACAAAGAGGTTTCTGCATATGTTTGGCCTGATTTTGGAGTCACGGTGAAATGAAATGTTTGTATCATAACTGGGAGATTATCAACATAGCTTGACCTATTGTTTCTAGAGCTAACTTGCCCTCTCTGAGTCTTACAGTTTTAGAAAAAAACAAAAAAAAAAAAAAAACAAACACAAACAAAAACACTAGATGGAGGGAGAGAGGGGGCGGCGATACGACTCGTGAGTGAACGAGGCGTGAGGGAAAAAAATGAAAGCACCATATACAGACCCTAATCATTGATAGTTGGGCCAAGAGTGACGGGTCAGGTTTAGAAAGGAATGTTAACGCAAAGTTATGCGTTCGTATGATGTGGGCAAATCAACGCAAGGCGAAGGAGCCAGTGGGGGAAGGGCTTGTAAAACTGGGGGTCTGAATCAGCCAAAAACTGACAGAACAAACGATGTGGCTGTGCGAGAAAAGAATGTGCCCGCCCGGCAACGGCCAAAGAATGTGGTGGGATGGATGGGATGTTGGTGGAAAAGTCAGCGAGCTTTTGCATGCAGGGTCAGTACTGTACAGGCAGTCCCACAAACACAACACGTGTATGTATCAGCTGCCTGATCGGTCTGCTGTGCTGTGCCCCAGAGGTTGTTGCACTATCCCACTATCTTCTCCCCCCCTGTCCCCCCCCCCCCTCCCCCCCCCCCTGCCTGCATGTAGCAGGTTTCTCTTCCTCTCGTTTGCGCCTCGCTCTCTTGTCTGTCTGTCTGTCTCTGTTTCTGTCTCTGTTTCTCTCTGTCTGTCTCTGGGTCTGCTGTCTTGTCTGTCTCTTTTTCTGTCTTGTCTGTCTCTCATTCTCTCTCTGCTGTGTCTATCTCTCCCTGTCTCTCGCCCTGTTGTCTGTCTGTCTGTCCGTTTCTTTGATTGTGTAAATCAACAAAAGTTTAAATTATTAATGGTTTATGTAATGGATGTCTGTCTATCTGTCTCTCTTATTTCTCTCTGGCTCTGTCTCTGTCTGTCTCTCTCTGCCTGCCTGCCTCTCTCTCTGTCTCTCTCTGTCTCTCTCGTCCGTTTCTTTGATCGTGTAAATCAACACATGGTTTATGTAATGGATGTCTGTTTGTCTCTCTTATTTCTCTATGTCTGTCTGTGTCTCTGTTTCTTTGTCTGTCTGTCTCACTCATTCTCTCTCTGCGTCTCTGCCTGCCCTCTCTTCTCTCCTTTCTCTCTCTCTCGCTCTCTCTTCTCTCTCTCGACTTTCTTTGATCGTGTAAATCAACAAATGGTTTATGTAATAGATGCCTGTCTGTCTGTCTCACTTATTTCTCTCTGTCTGTGTCTCTGTCTGTCTCTGTCTCTCTGTCCTGTCTGTCTGTCCGTCCGTCTCTCTCTCTGTCCGTTTCTTTGATCATGTAATCAACAAATGGTTTTATGTAATGGATGTCTGTTCGTTTTGCCTATATGAGCTCACTTCTTATTACTATTTCTGCTTTTATTCTTATTTATATTTATTTATTTATTTATTATTCATGCGTTCCGATTTTCTCGGATACGTGTTTGTGCGTTAGTTTTCCTTACACTGTGCAGACGGTTTTGTGGCTGCATAGTGTGCATACTCTTCTCTTATCTTTGGTGGGCGTGCATGATGGGCGTTTTATGTTTCCGTAACTCACCGGACACCAAGAAGGCTTATAGGGTATGAAACATGCATCTCTCATGTTCCGCGTATGTATATGTATATACACGAATGGCGTATGCACTGTTAAGTCTGCATACATATTGACTTGGTAGATCGGCAAAATCTACCATCCGTTACCCATCCCCCGTGGGTACGCCGGGGGCTCTTTCAGTATAAACTGTATCCTCACCTTCTGGAAATTCTATGCTAGGAATGTCCTCTGTTCTGTCACTCTCTTTGTTTCTACCTTGTTCCTTTTGCTTTCTGTCATTTTTTTCCTAATCATTTTCTGGCTTGCTGGTTCATTCACTTGTTTGTGTTCGATAAAGTATTACATACTTTCTCTTAGGATTGATGATTGGGTACTTGTATTAGGGGCATTTTTGACCGGTGGCGTTGAAAATTTCAACTGTGTGTGTGTGTGTGTGTGTGTGTGTGTGTGTGTGTGTGTGTGTGTGTGTGTGTGTGTGTGTGTGTGCTTTGTTGTTGTTGTTGTTATTATTATTTGTGTGTGTGGGTGATGGGTGGGGTGTTTCATTTGTTTTTGTTTTTTTACATTCTTTTCTCGAAGGCTTGTCAAAAACCTTCAGAATAGTTTACTTTCTGCGGGTGGGTAACTTACCAAATAGCAAAACGGTCCTTGCATTTGTTAGCTGCAAAATATTTCGACTTTCGAAGCCTAATGCACATTTGTCTGTCTTAGTCTGAATCGTGAACGCGCAGTTTTTTTTTTTTTTTTTTTTTTTTTTTTTGGTTTGTGGCTGGAATTAGAACTTCAGGGGAACGATCGTTCAAGCCTCCACATTTTGACAAAGGAGGAGGAACTGCTGTGGGCCAGCCAGCACTGCTTCAGCACGGGATAGGAAGGCCATTAATTTTTGTTGTGGTGGTGTCGATGATTCAGGCCAAATGAATGCTAGGGCCAGAGAAGAAGGGCTGGGGGTGGAGGGGGGGGTGGTGTGATAGGGGCTCGCGACGAAGGAGAAGGGGGGGGGAAAGGAGTCGAGATGGGAAAGGAGGGATGTGACGATGAGATATCTGGAGTAACTTGGGGATGGAAGTGTCAGAATATTTCGTTTAGGCCTTTTTTTTTTTTCAGCGTTTTGATTTTTTTGTTTTTGGTGGTCGGTTCCCATTTGGGCCTTTGTTTTGCATCATGATGTGCAGTCAATAAGTAGCTGCACAGTCTGCATTAGTCAGTCTTAGGTGGGGTGCATGCTGGATGTTTCCATGTTTCCCTTTGACTTCCGCACCCTATCCCGCAACTGCAAAAACTGAATCCTTTGACTTCCCTCACCCCATCCACCGGCTTCATGCAGGAAGGTGGTGCATAGGGTGAGGGAGTCAAAGGGTCACGTTTTTTCTTTGCTAGCATGGTTGGCAATGCAGGATGCTGGTGGACAGGGCGTGGGAGTCAAAGGGTTAATCCACCGGGACACGACTTACGGATCTTTCAGTTAATGTGCATACTTGATGTTCTACGTGTGTAAATACGAAAGGAGTGTGTGCGCATACAGGTCAGCGCATATGGCTTTGGACTCTTTACTCATCAGACGGAAGGTATCCGGGGAGGATTGAACCTCAGACCTTCCTGTTGGAAGTCCGACGTCTTACCCACTTGATTAATGTGATCTCATGTACATATACATAAAGAGGGTCGGCCGTATAGGGGTGGAGGTGGGGGTGGGGGAATGATGGATATGGAGTAGGAGCACGATAAATTGTCGTCGAGAAATCTGAATCATAGTGACTGCCAGCGTTCAAGCAAGCACGAACCAGACAGACAGACAGACACACAGACAGACAGACACACAGACACACACAGACACACACACACACACACACACACACACACACACACACACACACACACACACACACCACCACACACACACACACACAAAACATACACATATACACACACACTTGCACGCACCCACACATGCACGCACAGTGTTACAGACAATGACACAGACACAGACAGACAGACAGACAGACATGCACAACAGACATGCACATACAGACACACACAGACACACACAGACACCACACACTCTCTCTTCTTTCTCTCTCACACTCATGCACGCACGCACGCACGCACGCACACACAACATAACACACACACACACACACACACACACACACACACACACACACACACACACACACACACACACACACAATTAGAATGCATATTTCTTATAACAAAACAAGACAATTTGCGCCTGTCCCGTTTTGGTATATTAAATACGTGTTCTAATTCTGTTTCTGTGTTTTTCTGGTTCGTTTGTGTCGAGAAACGGACGTTATCAACCACGAAGAGTATATGGCACAACAATGTGATAAATGGATAAATAAATGAACAGATAGATTGACGCTAAAAGACAACAGCATTTTTTTTTTATCAAGTCAGGCAGCATCCTCTCATCCATGGGTGGTGGTGGTGGTGGTGGTGCTCTTTCAGTATAGTGTCACCACTTTCTGGAATTTGTGTGTTGGAAATGGCCTCTTTTCTGTCATTCTCTTTTTTTCTGCCTTGTATCTGTACTTTCTGTCATCTCTTCGTATTATTTTCTGTTTTGCTGGTCCATTCACCGTGTTTGTTCCATAAAGCCTTACGTACTTTCTGTTAGAAATGATAATAGGGTGTATGATTAAAGTGCATTTTGGGCCCTAAGGAAAATGTGTCAAACATTTTAAGGAAAATTTTTAGACATTTTATATTTGTTTTAGTGTACAACCTCAAGGGAAGTGTGTCGAAGCATTTTAAGGTAAATTTAGACATTTTATATTAGTTTTAGTGTACATAGTTACGTTTATACATTGTATTCAGGTTTTTTTTATCGGCTTGGTGATAAAGTTGGGATGAATGTTCAACGCTAGGGGCGCATCTGTAAATTATATGCGCTATTGCATTGATACGTGTACTTAATTTTTTTCCCAGGTGTATTTTTCCCGGGGTCATTGTTTTATGTGTATTGAGATGGTTATGGCCTGATATGGCTCTTCGCTGTCGGCTGGGCTTTAAGAAAAGATAATGGAGACGGCATGCGTGTTAGAACGGTAACACTGAATATGATATGATTCTGATTATTTGTGTAGTTTATTTTTTTTTCCTTTCCCTTTTTACAAGGACTGTCTCTTGATTTCTCTGTTTTACCCTTCCCCCTACTCCTCTATATTTTTTTTGTCTCGTATCTTACCAATAATGTAGCTGGGAATTTTGTGTCATACTTTAGTGTTTCGTTTATGTATTGTTTCCTATTGATATGCTGTATGCGTGAAGGGTATCTCGCACAATATAGATTTGCTCATCATCATCACCGTCGTCATCGTCATCATCGTTGTTATCATCATCACCATCATCCCCCGCCGCCGCCGCCACCACCACCACCACCACCACCACCACCACCACCACCACCACCACCACCACCACCACCACCACCACCACCACCACCACCACCACCACAATCCTCCGTCTCCTCCTCCTCACCACCATCGTTGTCATCCTTGTCGTCGTTGTGTCGTCATCATCATCGTCGTCGTCATCGTCATCGTCGTCCATCATCATCATCATACACCACCACCACCACCACCACCACCATCAATCGCAGCAGCAGCTTCTTTTTTTATGAGGAAGATAACCAGAATATTTTAGGAAAAAAAATAGCGCTTGCGTCCATGTAGAAGATTGGATGTGTTCAAGAGGGATTTATCGCTCCCGGATATTTCCATATGCGCTCCACACAATTCTGCCAACAAGTTACTGGCAGACTCCCTGAGTCTGCGCAAAACCCTGTGTGCTGGCAAGGTCTTGAAATGGGTTAGGGCAGGGAGGAAACGGACTTACGAAACACTAATAAGCTGGCACCACCAGGAAGTGGCCATATACTGTGTGACGGTCTGGGAGTGGGGGATGGGGGGAAGGGAGGGCAGTGAGGTCACAGTTTGGGGAGGGGTGAGAGCTGGGAAGGCAAGCGGGAGACCGAACACTTTTGTGTGTGTGTGTGTGTGTGTGTGTGTGTGTGTGTGTGTGTGTGTGTGTGTGTGTGTTCGTTCATTCGTTTGTTCGTTCGTTCGTTTGTTCGTTCTTTGATTTAACGTCTTTTGACTGTGTTTGTGTGTGTGTGTATGTGTGTGTGTGTGTGTGTGTGTGTGTGTGTGTGTGTGTGTGCGTGCGCGTGCGTGCGCGCCGCGTGTGTGCGTTTGTGTATGTGTGCGTGTTTGTGTATGTGTCTGTGTGTTTCTGTGTGTATATATATGTGTGTATTTGTGCGTGTGTGTTTGTGTATGTGTGCGTGTTACGTGTGTGTGTTGCGTGTTTGTGTGTTTGTGCGTATGCATGTGTGCTTCTGTGTTTTTGTATGTGTGTGTGTGTGCGTGCGTATGCGAGTGTGCGTGTATATGTATATGCAGGAAGCTGGAGGATAGGATGAGGGAGTCGAAAAGGTCAAATTTTCGTGCAGGAAGTTTGTGGATAGGGTGAGGGAGTCAAAGGGTTAAGTTTTTGCTTTGCTAGTGTGGTCGACAATGCAGGATGCTGGTGAACAGGGTGCGGGAGGAGTCAAAGGGTTCTAGACCGTAGGCCATATGAGAAAGAACGTCGAGTGGTGTTGGGACGAGGGTGGGGCATGGCGTGGAAGGCAGGATAGAATTCAGGGGGCCCGGGAAAATCCCATTTCAAGACAGGGGAATGAATGCCAGAGGAAAATAACATGAACACATATATGTATGTAAAGGGACTAGTGAAAGAGCAAGGCTTGGGGAGAAGGGAACGAACAGAAAAGAATGTGTTGTTTATATAGAAAGATGGTGGCTCTTTCACGTGGCAGCCATGGTTTGCAGCGGTGTTAATGAAAGAACCAGGGTGGGATAAAGGACTAAACAAACAAACAAGCGAACGAACGAACGAACGAACAAATAATCCACCAAGCAAGCAAGCAAGCAAGCAAGCAAGCAAGCAAGCAAGCTACCAACCAACCTGCCAACCAACCACCAACCAACCAACCAACGACACATACTGCCAACCAACCAACTAACCAGCCAACCAACCAACTAACCAGCCAACCAGCCAGCCAGCCAACCAACAAACCAACAAACCAACCAACCAGCGAGCCAGCCAGCCAGCCAACCAGTCAAACCAAAATCAAAAACAAAAAAAAACCCCACAGGCACACAATCTGAAACCAAGCAAAATCAACAACAACAACAACAACAATAACAACAACAACACGCACACAACCCCCCCCCCCCCCACACACACACACTCAAACACACACACACACACACACACACACTCACTCAAACACACACACACACACACACACACTCACTCAAATACACACACACACACACACACCACACACACTCACTCAAATACACACACACAAACACCCCCCCCCCCCCACAAACACTAACAAAACATTCTATCGCAGGAAGAAGGGGCATCAATACGGCAGCCACGATGAACCATCACACAGAAACGTGAAGCGACGGAATGGTGATAGGGGGGAGGGGGGGAGGGGGAGGAGGGCGAGGACACAACATACGAACGTTCACGACTTCAAGGCGAGATTCGGGTTACTGACCGATCCAAAATAAAAAAAAAGAACTATGTCATAATACGGAAAAGATGGATGGTCTTCTTCGTGGGAGTCTCCGTGAAACGGCGCACAGTATAAACCATGCATGTAAACGGAGTTATGACAGATGTCGGGGGGGGGGGGGGGGGGGGGGGGGGGGGGGAGGGGGGCTCTTTTAGTATAAATAGTATCCCCCCACCTTCTAGAAATTCTGCGCTAGAAATTTCCTCTTTTCTTTCACTCTTTTTGTTTCTTTCTTCATCCTGTGCTCTCTGTCATTTCTTCCTATTATTTTCTGCCTTGCTGGTCCTGTCATTTCTTCCTATCGTTTTCTGCCTAGCTGGTCCATTCACCTGTGTGTGTTTGATAAATCTCTTTTCTGTGGCTTTCTTTTTTCTGCCTTATTTCTTTGTTTTCTGTCATTTCTTCCTATCATTTTCTGCCATGCTGATCCATTCACCTATAATTATGTGTTCGATAAATTCTTACGAACTTTTTTAAAGATTGATAATTGGGTATATAAGTGCATTTTTGGCTCTAGTGAAATGAGGTAAGCGGAAACGATTTTAGGTAATTTAGGCCCGTTTTATATATGCGTTAGTGTCCTTGCCTGTGTTTAAATTTGTATTCTGGTATGTTTTTTTTAAAATCCCCTGTGTGATAAATTGGACGGACTGGTCAACGCCAAGGGCATCTCCTTAGATTATGTGCGCGAATGCATTGATATGTGTACTTAATTTTCTGTGCCTTTTTTTGTGTTGAAGTATTGTGTGTGTATTGAAATGGTTATAGCCCTGGTATGGCTCTACGCAGTCGGATGGGCTTTAAACAGAGGTAACAGTAACAGAAAACGACTGCCAGGGTGCTGTATTATTAAGCAGAGTGAATGTGGGCATGTGTCCTCGGACCTAAGAGAGGGAAAGTAGATTTGTCTTCTGCAATAGTAAGATAGTTAACGTACCGCCTTCGCTTACCACAGAGAGAGAGAGAGAGAGAGAGAGAGAGAGAGAGAGAGAGAGAGAGAGAGAGAGAGAAGAGAGAGAGAGAGAGTCTGCTGTCTTCTATCACAAACTTTGCGATGAACATGAGAGAGAGAGAGAGAGAGAGAGAGAGAGAGAGAGAGAGAGAGAGAGAGAGAGAGAGAGAGAGAGAACGAACGAACGAACGAAAATTTTATTCAAAAGGCCTTGGCCACATTTGAAGGGGGAAACATAATCATAATTATATCAACACACAAGCTCAATTCTATTGATTTACAAATGTATCTCGAAGTTTAAATGCCTTGTATAAATAAATAGCAAACTGCTTTACTACAGATTCGTCTTTGGATGAGAGTAACATTACCAATCTAAACAAACATGGTCGTCTAAAAAAATTAATAGGTATAAATTTCGCTCTGAACTGAATCAAATTTTGACAAACCAAGGCAAAATGTAGTTCATCATCAACACCCAACGTTGCAGATCGGATAGAATCCACCCACATGCCTGTAGAGTTTAGGCTTCACATGAAAGATAGCAACTGCGTATTGGAACAAAAAGAGGATTTTTCGCATTCATTAGATAAGTTTGTTTGGGATGAAGATTTTCAAGGAACATACACTCATAACTTAAGATCAGGGGAACTAAACCAAAGACTAGAGACAGCTAGAGACATGGTGTACTCTGATATAAATGTTGCTCTAGAATTGTTTAATTCTTGTATAAAAGACGCAGCTCAGTGTATGAAAAAAAGTGTTATTATTGGTAGGCGTAAAAAAGCGAATCCCTGGTTTGACAAGGAATGTGTTACTCTAAAGAAGAAAGTTCGAAATTCATTGCAGATTTTTAGACGCACTTTACTTGCAAATGATAGATATAATTATTGCCGTGCAAGACGTGAATACAATAAGTTTAAAAAGTTTAAGGAAGAGCAGTACAATATGGCTTTGATAGACAAGCTAGTAAACTCAACGAATGACCAGAAAGGCTTTTGGAGCACCATCAGTATGATTTCTTCGAAAAGAAAACAGCCTAGAAATACAGTATGTATTGAAACATGGTTTAGGCATTTCAAAGACTTGCTGCAGAAAGATGCTTCGAATAATGTTGATAATTTAGAAGAAATAGAAAATGAAGCGAATGAAGAAATACAGCATTTAAATGAACCAATCTCCACACATGAGGTACTAGTAGCTCTAAGAAAATTAAAAAATGGCAAATCAGCTGGTCTAGATGGAGTCATCGGTGAATTGTTGAAAAATGCTGTTGGATGCGATCATGTTGTTGGTTTTCTAGTGACATTCTATAACTTTTTGTTTGATAACGGCATCTTCCCAAAGAACTGGTCCGAATCCATTGTTATTCCTCTCTATAAAAAAGGTAATGTTAATGATCCTAATAACTATAGAGGCATATCTATTTGTGACATAACCAGTAAAGTGTATAGCACAATAATTAACAGTAGACTGCAAAAATGGGTCGAGGCAAATAATATAACTGAGGAATTTCAGGCTGGTTTCAAGAGAGATTATTCTACTATAGATCATATGTTTACACTGATGGCACTTGTTCAGAAGCAATTTACATTAAATCGCAAACTTTATGTTGCCTTTATTGATTTTGAGAAAGCCTTTGATTCAATCAACAGAAGTTTATTATGGCCTATTTTGTTAAAAAATGGCGTTAATGGAAAACTGTTTAAATGTGTTATGAGTATGTATGAAAGTGTTAAGGCAAGAGTGAGATGTGGAAGTGCTTTGTCTGATTGTATCAACTGTACAGCTGGTGTGAAGCAAGGGGATGTATGTAGTCCTATTTTCTTTTCTTTATTCATTAATGAGGTTACTAGAGAAGTTACTGAAAACGGTCGTCATGGAGCCTGTTTTTTGAATGATGCTTTAGAATTATTTATTTTGCTTTTTGCAGACGACATTGTGCTATTAGCGGAAACAGTGATAGGTCTTCAACGACAGTTGGATAGCTTAGACAGATCTGCTTCTCGGCTTCAGTTAAAAGTTAATATGTCTAAAAGCAACATCATTGTCTTCAGAAAAGGTGGATATCTGGCTGCAAGGGAAAGATGGTTTTTCAGTGGTGTTATGATGTCTGTTGTTAATGTGTACAAATATTTAGGTATTTATTTTTCGACTCGTCTAAGTTTCACTTTTGCCTGTAAAGATATTGCAGATAAGGGTAAAAGAGGTTTATTATCTATTATGCAGAATTTGAGGAGGTTAAACAATAGCTCTTTCCACTTGTTTATTAAACTTTTTGATTCTCAAATCCAACCGATAATATTGTATGGTGCAGAAATATGGGGTCTAGATGCTGCAGTTACGCATTGTGAAAAAAATACATTTATTTGCGCTCAAAAAATTTCTGGGAGTATCTTTAAGAACACCAAATAATCTTGTTTATGCCGAGACTAACAGATATCCCTTGCATATTCTTTCAGCAGTTAGATGCATTCGCTATTGGATAAAACTAACTCAAATGAACCGATCTAGGTTACCCAAAAAGGCTTATAACATGCTTTGCTTATTAGATGAAAGAGGAAAGGCAAACTGGGTATCAACAGTCAGACGGATGTTATTTGAAAATGGATTTGGTTATGCTTGGATTAATCAGGGTGTTGGAAGTAAAGGTGTGTTTTTACGCTCTCTTCGTGATAGATTAATTGACAACCAATGGCAAAACTGGCATTCAAATATGGAGGACAGTAATAGATACAGTATGTACCGTTTGATTAATCCATCGCATTGCTTCCCACTGTATTTGTCATTACCAATAGACAGGCATATTAAGAGGGTTATGACCAAGTTTAGATTTGGAATTTCTGATTTGAAGAAACATCACTTTTATCACAGGAAAGTTGCTGAAAATGATTTATTATGTCCCCTTTGTGGTATGGATGTTGGAGAGAGAGAGAGAGAGAGAGAGAGAGAGAGAGAGAGAGAGAGAGAGAGTTGTGGGAGATAAGACAACAACAACAACAACAACAACAACAACAGTATGTTGTATGAAGAGATGAAGAGATGGAGGCTGTCTGTGTGGCAGTAAGAATGAATGAGCCAGGCTTAGGCCAGAACAGACAGGGCTGGTCCCCAATGAGAAAATTCATGGAAGAGATAACGGTCAGCAGGAGCACCATCTGGCTGGGCTGTCGAGACTGGTGGCAACTTTACAATTATACGTATATGACGAAAAAACAGAAGAAGAGGAAGACCCCCACCCCCCCTCCCCAAACACAAACAAACAAAAAAACCCCGACAACCCCAAAACGATATAAATAGGACCAAAATATAGGAAACAAACGAGCACACTATCAACCAACCAACCGTCCAACCAGCCAGCCAACCAACCAACCAACCAACCAACCAACCAAACCAACCAACCAACCAACCAACCCAAACAAAGAAGCATGGAAAAACAAAAAACAAAACAAAACGAAACAAAAAAACAACAACAACAACCCTACAGACGAACACTTTTGGCCAAATGTATAGCCTTTGTCAAGATCGCGCGCGCACACACACACGCACCCCCCAAAAAAAACAAAACAAAAAACAAAACAAACTTACACACACGCACGCGCGCACACACACATACACACACTACCATCACAACCACCACCACCACCACCACCACCACCACCACCACCACCAACAGACTCCAAAGATTACCAGCTTTCTCAAGATAAAATGTCAGGACAGCAAATTAGCTTACTTTCCTTGATCGGTGGAGCCGGAGAGGTCTATAATTATATACGTGTTTCCGTGGTGATAACTGAAGTTCCCAATCAATATACGTATTGCAGAGATTTTGAACTTGGTTGCAAGGAAACTGTATTTACAGAAACAGCCTGACATTAGGCGTAATAAACAATATGCCTTGTCTATATTTAAGCCATACCAGACAAGTTTGTATCGAACAATTTGAAGGCTGATTTATTAGTATTGAACGAATGGAGACACGTTTGTATCGAACAATTTGAAGGCTAGTTTGTATTGAACGATTGGAAGACAAGTTTGTATTGAACGTATGGGAGACACGTTTGTATTGAACGCATGGAAGACAAGCTTGTATTGAAAGATTGGAAGACACGTTTGTATTGAACAATTGGAATACAAGTTTGTATTGAACGACTGGAAGACAAGTGTGTATTGAACGAATGGAAGACAAGTGTGTATTGAACAATTGGAATACAAGTGTGTATTGAACCACTGGAAGACAAGTGTATATTGAAGGAATGGAAGGCAAGTGTGTATTGAACGAATGGAAGACAAGTGTGTATTGAACGAATGGAAGACAAGCTTGTATTGAACGATTGGAAGGCATGGTTTTATTGAAAGATTGGAAGACACTTTTGTATTGAACGATTGGAAGACACGTTTGTATTGAACGACTGGAAGACAAGTGTGTATTGAACGAATGGAAGACAAGCTTGTATTAAACGAGTGGAAGACAAGTTTGTATTGAACGAGTGAAAGAAAATTTTGTATTGAACGAATGGAAGACAAGCTTGTATTGAACGATTGAAAGACACGTTTGTATTGAACAATTGGAATACACATTTGTATTGAACAACTGGAAGACAAGTGTGTATTGAACGAATGGAAGACAAGTTTGTATTGAACGATTGGAAGACACGTTTGTATTGAACGACTGGAAGACAAGTGTGTATTGAACGACTGGAAGACAAGTGTGTATTGAACGATTGGAAGACAAGTTTGTATCGAACGATTTGAAGACAAGTTTATATTGAACGATTGGAAGACAAGTTTGTATCGAACGAATGACACAAAAACATTTTATAATTAACAATAGGATCAATGGAAGGCACAAAAACCGCTGACATGAAGGATATGGTTAGTGAAAGAGTCATTTTATGATACTTTCCTTTTGTCTGGCATCGTAAATATAATCGATGTCTAGAAGGATTTTTTAAACTTCAAAGCAAATGGCCAGCAGACAGCAGGAAAGAGAGGAGCCACCTCACTAAAGCAGTCGAAAAAGAAACAGTCATTCATCCAACTGACAACCAGCTTGCCAAGCAACAAAAGAGGCAGCCAGACACATAAAGAGAGAGAGACGGGGGGGGGGGGGGGGGGGGGGGGGGAATGTGTATTTTCCAGCGGTATAAATATTAGCACAAATTCGAAATTACGTACAATAGAACCAGCCAGCCAGCCAGCCAGAGAGAGAGAGAGAGAGAGAGAAATAGAAGAGAGAGAGAGAGAGAGAGAGAGATTGAGAGAGAGAGAGAGAGAGAGGGGAAATGTGTATTTTCCAGCGGTATAAATATTAGCACAAATTCGAAATTACGTACAATAGAACCAGCCAGCCAGCCAGAGAGAGAGAGAGAGAGAGAGAGGGGGGGGGGGATGTGTATTTTCCAGCGGTATAAATATTACCATAAATTCGAAATTACGTACAATAGAACCAGCCAGCCAGCCAGCCAGAGAGAGAGAGAGAGAGAGAGAGAGGAGAGAGAGAGAGAGAGAGAGAGAGAGAGAGAGAGAGAGGGGGGGATATGTATTTTCCAGCGGTATAAATATTAGCACGAATTCGAAATTACCTCCAATAAAACCAGCCAGCCAGCCAGCCAGCCAGAGAGAGAGAGAGAGAGAGAGAGAGAGAGAGGAGAGAGAGAGAGAGAGAGAGAGAGAGAGAGAGAGAGAGAGAGAGAGAGAGAGAGCAAACAGACACATGGACAGATAAACACGTCATCTTGCAGACTGACATTTGATAGAAAGTAACTGGAAGCGGAATATCGCATATCACGATAATTTGCATTATGTCATTCGCTATTTCTGAAGCTACTGTCAAAGCACGTACACCCGGTTTTTCTATTCTTTCCCTTCACTGCGCATGTCACTGAGACCTGACAAACATAGATCGATATTATAAATCAATCGTTCAGTGTTCAGTGTTTAACCCTTTGACCACCGCACTCTGTCCACCAATTGCAAAAACTTAACCCTTTGACTCCCTTATCCTATCCACCAGCTTCATCTGCAGGAGGAAGCTGGTGGATAGGATGAGGGAGTCACAGGGTTAAGTTTTTGCTTTGCTGGCATGGTTGACAATGCAGGATGTTGGTGGACAGGGTGCGGGAGTCAAAGGGTTAAGTTTTTGCTTTGCTGGCATGGTTGACAATGCAGGATGTTGGTGGACAGGGTGCGGGAGTCAAAGGGTTAAGTTTTTGCTTTGCTGGCACGGTTGACAATGCAGGATGTTGGTGGACAGGGTGCGGGAGTCAAAGGGTTAAGTTTTTGCTTTGCTGGCATGGTTGACAATGCAGGATGTTGGTGGACAGGGTGCAGGAGTCAAAGGGTTAACAGATCTTTTAATCCCAGTGGGCATCGAGGATAACTGCAAATAGATCAACATACACAAAACAATATCACTGGACCACAGGTGTCTGTATCTCTCGGGCCTGGTTGACGTCAGGACTCGTATTATGATAGTAAGCGTAGAGTATAGCCATGTCACGCAATCTCAATCCTAGATGGAACTCCATGGCATCATGATTATCATCCTCATCGACATCATCATCTTTGCATTATATAAAAAACTGTTCCAGCTTGTGTGGCCATTAAGGTGGCGTATAAAACAATGGGACGAAAAAAAAAAAAAGTGAGCACAAAGGTAACCTCCCTGAGTGCGATGATCCTAAAAAAACAACAAACAAAAACCACACAAAAACAAACACAAAAACAAAAAAAAACATGCAAAACAAAACAAAAACAACAACAACAACAACAAAAAACCAACACAAAACAACGACAACAACAACAACAACAACAACATCGCTGGTTGCTATGCTCGGTTTTCCGTCTGCCTATCTGTTTCTGTTTGCCTGCCACTCCCCTATCACCCCCCCCCCCCTCTCTCTCTCTCATCCTGCGTTCGATCTGCATAGACACCTCCGTCTGGTGGGTAAAGTGTGGACATTTTCCCGATCTCCCATGTCAGCATATGCACAGACGTGCCTGTGCCTAACCCTTTGACTCCCGCGCCCTATCCACCAACTGCAAAAACTTAACCCTTTGACTCTCGCCCTATCCACCAGCTTCCTGCAGGAAGCTGTTGGATAGGGCGAGAGAGTCAAAAGGTTAAGTTTTTGCTTTGCTATGAGGCTGACAAGGCAGGCTGCTGGTGGAAAGGGTGCGGGAGTCAAAGGTTAATTAAACCCCTTTTCGTGTGTATACGCATCATCTTTCAGCCATCCAAAGTCCGTTGTTGGACGGTAGTTCTTCCCCAGCTGCTTCCGTTCACTTCGTTCCAGCGCTTTTCCTCTCCAGTTCTTGTCAAATCCACCTAGGTCGTCTCTCCATCTAGTTTTCTGTCTTCCTAATCGCGAGTGCCGTGTGTTGGTATCCAGAACGTGGTTTTTGTTGTTGTCCAACGATTGTTCATTCTCCGGGTGAGATGTCCGTATACGCATACCGATGATCAAACACGCACGTTTGAGATTCTGTAAGTCATGCCCGTGGCTGGCTTATGGAAACAGTAAAACACCCAGAAAGCAAGCAACGGCAAGTCTGAAAACTAAATGGCTTTTACTTTAAAACTTTTGATATTTTTTCCAGTTAATAACTTTGAAAAATAAAGTGTCATTGTCATTCTCATTTTGAAAAATAAAGAATCATTGTCATTCTTATTCTCTGTCATCTCCCTTCTTTCTCTGTGTAATTCTATGCCTTTCTTTCAAAGTTGCTTCTGGCGTCTGAACAAGATAACACGGCAAAAGACGTTATCGGTGTATTTTTTCTAAATATATCTAACCTGAGATCCGTGATCGTTACTTCCTTGTATATACAGAAAATGAAATAGTGGGTATATTGTAGTTGTGTGTAGTTAGTGCGTTTTGAACTGTTAAGTGCTAATGGACTAAAGTAATTTGTAAATATATGGACAAAATTATTATTATATTGCAGTTGTGTGCAGTTATAACGTTCTGAACTGTTATGTAGCCTACTTATGGACAAAAGTGGTAGGCCTTATGTATATTGTAATTGTGTGTAGTTAGTGCGTTTTGAACTGTCAAGTGCTATTGGACTAAAGCAATGTGTATCTATTAGGGACAAATGTAGTGTTATATTGCAGTTGTGTGCAGTTATTACGTTCTGAACTGTTATGTTCTAATAGACAGATGTATGTATGTTTGTAGTTGTGTGCAGTTATTACGTTCTGAACTGTTACGTACTTGCGGACAAAAGTAGTAATACTTCCTTATATACAAAAGTAGTGGTTGTATTGTAGTTGTGTGTAGTTACTGCGTTCTGAACTGTTATGTACTTACGGACAAAAGTAGTATGCATACTTCCTTGTATACAAAAGTAATGGTTGTATTGTAGTTGTGTGCAGTTATTGCGTTCTGAACTGTTACGTACTTGAGGACAAAAGTAGTAATACTTCCTTATATACAAAAGTAGTGGTTGTATTGTAGTTGTGTGTAGTTATTGCGTTCTGAACTGGGTATTAATGTTGCAGTTGTGTGCCGTTATCACGTTCTGAACTGTTGCGTGCTTATGGACAAAAGTAGTACGTATATTGTAGTTGTATGCAGTTATTACGTTCTGAACTGTTATGTACTTACGGACAAAAGTAGTATGTATTTGTAGTTGTATGCCATTATTACGTTCTAAGCAACTGGGCTATTTCTTTCGTGGGTAGACCTGTGTACTCAAAGATTTTATGCATGTGTCAAGTTCTGTCACACCCTGTAACATATAAAATGGCTTGCCCATCTTAATGCTGTCATTTTTGGTAGTGTCGTTGTTTCATAGGTTCCTGTCTTCTGCCCATTTCAAGATCTTGCCAGAGCATAGGATTTTGCGCAGGCTTAAGGGGTTTGTCCGATAAGTCTTTGTGGATTTGGTGGAGTACATATGGAATTATCCGAGTGCGATGGCCCCAACTTGAACGAATGCCAAACTTCCATTCCTCTGTGTTACTTAATAACAAGCTGTGGCATTGATATGAATACCCACCCCTTTCTCTGTAATGTGTGTGTGTGTGTGTGTGTGTGTGTGTGTGTGTGTGTGTGTGTGTGTGTGCGTGCGTGCGTGTGTGTGTGTATGTGTGTGTGTGTGTGTGTTTACTCTGAGGTGTGTGTGTACGTGTGTGTGTGTGTGTGTATGTGTGTGTGTGTGTGTGTGTGTGTTGTGTGTGTGTGTGTGGCTTTATTACTTTGCAGCGTATGTGTGTGTCACTTTGTGTGTATGTGTGTGTATTTTATCTGTGTTTATGCGTATTTGTGTGTGTGTGTTTCTCTCTGTCTGTCTGGCTGTCTGTCTGTCCCATTCTCTCTCTCTGTCTGTCTCTGTCTCTTTCTGTCTCTCTCTCTATCTCTCTCTCTCTCCCTCCCTCCTTCCCTCTCTGTCTCTGTTGTGTATGTGTGATCTCTCTTATTCTATCTCTCTCTCTATTTCTCTTTGTATCTCTGTCTGTCTGTCTTTCATTCTCTCTCTCATCTGTCCGTGAGCCTCTAGACCCGAGAACATACATACACAATACTGTTGCCCGTTGCAACAGCAGTAACCCACCCAGGCAAGACGTGATTGACGCCTGAGAACGATGAGCCCAATTAAACATCGATCCCACGATCTGTGTGTTGCCCTTGATTACTCATCAAGCGTGTAAACTAGTTTAGTGCTTAGAGAGACAGCTGCTGCGACAACAACGACAACTATTTGTCAGCTTCATCAGCCAGGATTTGTGTTAGATATGAGTGGAGGAGATTAAAAGGTATTGGAGGACTTTTTTTTTTAAAGTTCAGTCAGCCAGGATTTGTGTTAGATATGAGTGGGGACTAAAGGGCATTGGAGGATTTTTTTTCTAAAAGTTCAGCCAGGATTTGTGTTAGATATGAGTGGCGAACTAAAGGCATTGAAGGACTTTTTTTTTTAAAAAAGTTCAGTCAGCCAGGATTTGTGTTAGATATGAGTGGGGACTAAAGGCATTGGAGGACTTTTTTTTAAAAAGTTGTCAGCCAGGATTTGTGTTAGATATGAGTGGGGACTAAAGGCATTGGAGGACTTTTTTTTAAAATTCAGTCAGCCAGGATTTATGTTAGATGTGAGTGGAGACTAAAGGCATTGGAGATTTTTTTTTAAAGTTCAGTCAGCTAGGATTTGTTTTAGATACGAGTGGAAAGTCTTACGTACTTTTTTCTTAGGATTGTTAGTTGGGTACGTGTGTTAAGTGCATTTTTGGCTATGGATGGTTGAGATATGTCGAAAAACAATTTTAGATAGTGTAGGCCGTTTTTATGTATGCTTTAGTGTCCTTAAGTTATATTTGAATTGTATTCAGGTGTGCTTTTTAAATCCCCTGTGCGATAAATTCGAGTGGTCAACACTAGGGGCATCTGTTTAGATCATGTGCATGAATGCATTGATATGTGTACTTGATTTTCTTTTTTTTTTTTCCCCCTGTGTTGAAGTATTGTGTATGTTTTGAACTGGTTATAGCCCTGATATGGCTCTACGTAGTCGGCTGGGTTTTTAAACGACAATAAGAATAACAATAAGTTGTTGTTAATGTTAGTCCTTGTTTTTGTGTGTGTGTGTGTGTGTGTGTGTTCGTGTGTTTGGGTGTTGATGGGGAAATGATCGAGGGCACTCCTGTTCTGTTCTATGGTAAAGGTAGCAAGTCTGAATGAAATAATGACTAATGTTTACATTCCAAGACCTGCCAGCACATAAGCACCGTGAACTCTTTCCATAACGGAACACAGCGAATTCTCCACAAGCGCCTTGTGACCAAGGCTACACATATAAGTCCAGTGATCCTGATAGGGACACATAACTCCAGTGGTCCTGATAGTGTGAGTGACCAACTGAAGCCTCAAGCACAGAATATACCAAGGCCTCAAAGCCATCTCTTCGATCTGATCATGCAGACGGACCGACAGTTTCAGACCTACTGAACCAGACAGGAACTGACTGCTTGATAGTCTCTGAAGTCTTGTGTTCAAACCGTTTTCGACTTCGTCCAAGTGCCCAGACGCCTGTATAATTAAATAGGTAGCGGCTTGTGTATAAAGGTGTGAGCAAAGAGAGTAAGTAGGTAGGCTACTTTTCTGTTTGGTGTGAGGCTGGACGAACCAACCCCTTCTTTGGCTTTGCGGTCAGTACTCTGTGTGTGTGTGTGTGTGTGTGTGTGTGTGTGTGTTTGTGTGTGTGTTGAGTGTGTATGTGTGTGTGTGTGTGTGTGTGTGCGTGCGTGCGTGCGTGTTTGTGTGTGTGTGTGTGTGTTGTGCGTGTGTGTGTGTTGTGTGTGTGTATTGTGTTGTTACAGGTGTGTGTTGTGTTGTTTGTGTGTGTGTGTGTTGTGTGTGTGTGTGTGTGTTTGAGAGCGAGCGAGAGAGAGAGAAAGAGAGAAAGAGAGAGAGAGAGAGAGGTGTGTGTGTGTGGGTAGATATATGCATCCATGTGTTTGTGTATGTGTGTGTTTGTATCTGTGTTTGTGCCTGCGTGTATGTGTGTGCATGTGTTTGGGTTTGTGTGTGTATGTGCGTGCGTGTGCACGTGCGCGCGTGATGTGTGTATGTAATAGAGAGAGAGAGAGAGAGGAGAGAGAG
>JAPXFY010000024.1:57961315-57986315 GCA_030674185.1 Monoplex corrugatus
GGGGTGCAGGAGTCAAATGGTTAAACTTTTTAAAAAATTGTTATTTACAATGTGCAGTGTCATTTACAGTAAAACGCCTAACGTGTTTCAAGCCAAGGGAATGTACTGTGAATTTTTGTTTATAATTTTCGGGGTATTTGTCTGGTTCAGTTGACTTAGTCGAGGAATATTTAGCAACCGTAAATCTTGATGCATCTCAAAGTACACATTTATAGCTTTCATTTGTGAAAAAAAAAAGATTATGACCGAATTCTCTCAAGATCAGGGGAAAAGAAAATTAAGTACACATATCAATGCATTCTCGCACATAATCTAATGAGGTGCCTCTGGCGTTGTCCTCTCCATCCAATTTATCATACAAGGGATTTATATAAACACACACACAGACACAGACAGACAGACAGACAGACACACACACGCAGACACACAGACACACACACACAACACACAGACACACACACACACACACACACACACACACACACACACACACACACACACACAACCTGAATACAATTTAAACATAACTAAAGACACTGAAACATATATAAAAACGGACCTACATTACCTTAGATTGCTTCCGCATTCCCCATTTCTCTAGAGCAAAAAATGCACTTAATACGTATATCCAATTATCAATACTAAGAAAAAGTACCTAAGATTTTATGGAACACCTACAGTGAATGGACCAGCAAGGCAGAAAATGATAGGAAGAAATGACAGAAAGCAAAGAAATGAGGGAGGAAATTTCAAGCACATAATTTGCAGAAGGTGGGGATATTAGTTACACAGAAAGAGCCCCTGACATCCCTACGGGGGAGTATACATAACTAAACTGTGTATAAAATATATATACTTCATTGTGACTATTCTTGACATCTTTATGAATAAATGGTGTGTATGAAGTATGTATGCTTCAGTCTGACGATTTTTGGAATCTTTTTTTTTTTGCCGTATCTGTACACATGATTAAATTCATGACATTCCCGATGTGTACTACGTACATTAACCCTTTGACTCCTGCATCCAGCTCACCAGCGTCCTTCATTGTCAACCATGCTAGCAAAGCAAAAACTTAAATCCTTTGACTTCCTCACCCGACAGGGTGAGGGAGTCAAAGGATCAAGTTTTTGCATTGTCGGGTGAGGAAGTCAAAGGATTAAGTTTTTGCAGTGGTGGATAGGTGCGGGAGTCAAAGGGTTAATGCTGCTTGTGAATTGTCGACGCTTCGCCAGCACAGCCGGTCGTGGCACGTAATTGTTTGCGGTGTATGTATTGCTTTGATAGTCTCCTGCTGTGAACACCTCCGGTTGGGACGGATTTGGACGACACCGCTTTGTTGTCAACATCTCGCTACGTGCGAGTGCACGCCGTTCCTCACATCATTTAGGAGGAGGCCGACCGGTACAGTCACACAGCTTATTTATTTATTGTTATTGTTGAAAGCCCAGCCGACTGCGTGGAGCCATATCAGGGCTATAACCGCTCCAAAACATACAAAACTTCAACAGGAAAAAAAAAAAAAAAAAAATTAAGTGCACATATCAATGCATTCGCGCACATAATTTAAGGAGATGCCCCTGGCGTTGACAACTCCGTCCAATTTATCGCACAGGGGATTTGAAAAACACACCTGAATACAAATTTAAGCATACCTAAGGACACCAAAACATATATAAAAACGGGCCAAAAATGCACTTAATATATGTAACCAATTATCAATCCTAAGAAAAAGTACGTAAGACTTTATTGAACCGTATCGGTGAATGGACCAGCAAGACAGAAAATGATAGGAAGAAATGACAGAAAGCAAAAGAGGAAGACAGAAACAAAGTGATTTTCAGAAATTTCTAGCACAGAATTTCCAGAAAGTTGGGATATTGTATATACTGAAAGATCCCCCGGCATCCCCAAGGGGGGAGTCAGACAGTTTGTACTGTGTGATCAATTTTGTTTGTGACTTTTCCCACATACGTGTAGACTGATATTCTCTACAGCCTGATAGCCTGTTAACCCCTTGACTCCCGCACCCTCTGGATCCTCGACCATGCTAGCAAAGCAAGAACTTAACCCTTTGATTCCCTCACCCTGTCCACCAGCTTCCTGCATGAAGCTGGTGGATAGAGTGAGGGAGTCAAAAGGTAAACTTTTTGCAGTCCGTGGATAAGGTACGGGAATCAAAGGGTTAAAGTGATTAAACAACATAATTTCTGAATTCCATATGTAACCGTACGGCCGCAGATTGATAGTTTCTGCAGCCTGCTGGCCTAGTAAAATTATATCAAAACATGAATTATACTGAATTCCGTATATGATCGATCTTTTTTCGTAGTGGCTTTCCCACACACCCTGTACAATGATAGTCACTACAACATGCTGGCTTATAATGTACATATATATATGTATTCAAGTTTGACTTTTGTATATAAACACCCTTACCCCCGTTGGGTTGCC
This sequence comes from Monoplex corrugatus, assembly GCA_030674185.1. Taxonomy (NCBI): domain Eukaryota; kingdom Metazoa; phylum Mollusca; class Gastropoda; order Littorinimorpha; family Ranellidae; genus Monoplex; species Monoplex corrugatus. The sequence goes on from JAPXFY010000024.1 coordinate 57,963,770, forward strand.
GGGGGCTCTTTCAGTATAAATAGTATCCCCACCTTCTGGAAATTCGGTGATAGAAATTTCCTCCTTTCTGTCACTCTTTGTTTCTGCCTTGTTGCCTTGCTTTCTGTCATTTCTACTTATTTTCTGCCTTAATGGTCCATTCATCTGTATTTTTTCGATAAAGCCTTATGTACTTTTTCTTCGGATTGATAATTGGGTACATGTATTAAGTGCATTTTTGGCTCTGAGGAGGTGAGATATGCGGAAGCAATTTTAGGTAATTTATGCCTGTTTTTATATATGTTTTGGTGTCCTTATGTATGCTTATATTTGTATTCAGGTGTGTTTTTTAAATCTCCCCTGTGCGATAAATCGGACGGAATGGTCCTGCGCCGGGGGCATGTCCGTAGATTATGTGCGCAAATGCATTGATATGTGTATTTAATTTTCTTTTCTAATTTTTTTTCCTGTTGAAGTTTTGTATGTTTTGAAGCGGTTATAGCCCTGGTATGGCTCTGCGCAGTAGGCTGGGCTTTAAACAACAACAAAAGAAAGAAAGAAAGAAACACTCTGGTGATATATTGGGTGGAATGGTCAACGTCAGGGGGTATGATATTTATCTTCAGATTATGTGTGCAAATGCGTGGATATGTGTAGAGTTAATTTTCTTTTTTGGGTGTTTCCCCCCCCCCCCCCCTTTTTTTTAGGGATAGCGAGGTGTTACGTGTATTTTGAGATGGTTATAGCTCTGATATGGTTACGTAGTCGGCTATGGTTATGTAGTCGGCTGTGGTTATGTAGTCGGCTGTGGTTACGTAGTCGACTGGCCTTTAAACAACAATGACGAGGATGATGAAGATGATAATGACGACAGATGAGCATAATGATAGCAATAATGACAAATTGTATGATAATAATGATGATGATGGTGATAATAGTGTGTGATGATGATGATGAAAGTGATGATAATGATAATGATAATAATAAATAATAATAATAATAATAATAATAATAATATATGATAATAATAATAATAACAATAATGATAATAACTAAATACCTGTATGAGATCAATGGGGATGCAAAGAGTTTTAACAGACATTGTGAATTTTATTGTGATACAAGCCTTGTATCATGTAATTGTGTCCAATAGTGTCTTCTTCTTCTTCAAGTATACGTATTAAGTCCCAGCGTGTGCCAGAATCAGCCCTTAAGTAGGCTTAACGCTCTCACGGCATTAGGTGTGTGGGTCATTCACTCATTGTCCCCCATTGTCCACACACACACAATATATTACATACACATACACACACACCAGCGCCTAAACAGCCCGCTAAGACCTAATGAAAACGCTTCATTTCCTGTCTACCGGCTCGGAAACCTCGTATGTACAACAAACGCCGTCGTATAGAGTCTTGCTTGATTGAACTTGTGTGGGTGTCGCAGTCATCGTGTGGCAACAACACGTCATGTACTTTTTAATATGTAATGATATGCAAGGTATGAAAAGACTGATCTCGCTCGTCTGGGTTTTCCTGTGTGTTTGATCCGTGAAAAGGACTGGTGTTTACATACCTCCTTATTGAGTCAGAGGTATGTATATATTGCTGCATGTTTTTGTCGGACAGAATTAGCAAGGCGGGTAAACTTGTTGCATCAAGTTTATTTACTATCATTTTTTTTTTTAAAAAACGTTCTTCATTTCTTCGCCTAACTGTTGTCTTTTATCTGAACCTGGGTTGTCGTTTTTTTTTTGACGTGGTGTTAGCCCTGATATGGCTCTAGTAGTCGGCTGGGCTATAAGCAATATGAACTTGAATTTGAACTTTTGCTCGCATCACGTTTATTTTTAATCAATTTTTTTGACGTTAACGTTAGGCAGAAGAGATGGGTCTGTTTTCTGGGTAAAAAAGATTTACCTGTTTTTAGGCGTTACTTAATTTTATGACCATTGTTTTGTGAATTATAATAGCACAATCTTATTATAATTACACATATACACGCTAAACGAATATATCCATCAAGGAATTTCACTTACTTTTTGTTAGGCTGATCGTTCAGCGAAACTCGTCAGGCCTAACAAAAAGTAAGTGAAATTCCTTGATGGATAATATCGTTAGGCGTGATATATGTGAAATTATATAAGATTGTGCCTATTATAATTTCACAAAACAATTTGGTCATAAGAGATTGGTCTGTTCAAGGTAAAAGAGGTTGGCCCATTTTCTAGCAAGCTGTTTTCAGAATAAGAGATTGGCCCTTTTCCAGGTAGAAGATGTTGGTCCATTTTCTAGGTAAAAGAGATTGGCCCGTTTTCCAGGTAAAAGAGATTGGTCCATTTTCTAGGTAAGAGATTGGCCCGTTTTCTAGGTAAATGTAAAAGAGGTTGGCCCGTTTTCTAGGTAAAAGATTGGTCTGTTTTGTAGTAAAAGAGGTTGGCCCGTTTTCCCTGGTTAAAAGAAATTGGCCCGTTTTCAAGGTAAAAGAGATTGGCCTGTTTTCCAGGCAAGCCAGTTTTCAGGATAAGAGATTGGCCGTTTTCTAGGTAAAAGAGATTGGTCTGTTTTGTAGGTAAAAGAGATTGGCCTGTTTTCTTGGTAAGAGAGATTGGCCCATTTTCTGGGTAAAAGAGATTGGCCCGTTTTTTTAGGTAAAAGAGATTGGCCCATTTTCTAGGTAAAAGAGATTGATCCATTTTTAGGTAAAAGAGATTGGCCTATTTTCTTCATCACAGCTAGGCAGAAGAGATGGGTCTGTAATATTAGACAAAAGAGATGTCCCTTTGTTCTAGGTAAAAAGAGATTAGTGCGTTAATACACTACAACAGTCAAAAGAGATTGGTCGTTTTTACATCACAGCTAGCAAAAGAATAAGTCCGTTTCATGGTCCGTTTTGTACATCACAGCTAGCAAAAGACATAAGTCCGTTTCATGGTCCGTTTTGTACACACAGCTAGGCAAAAGACATAAGTCCGTTTCATGGTCCTTTTGTACATCACAGCTAGGCAAAAGACATAAGTCCGTTTTCATGGTCCGTTTGTACATCACAGCTAGCAAAAGACTTAAGTCCGTTTTCATGGTCCGTTTGTACATCACAGCTAGGCAAAGACATAAGTCCGTTTTCATGTCCGTTTTGTACATCACAGCTAGGCAAAAGACATAAGTCCGTTTTCATGTCGTTTTGTACATCACAGCTAGGCAAAAGACTAAGTCCGTTTCATGTCCGTTTTGTACATCACAGCTAGGCAAAAGACATAAGTCCGTTTTCATGTCCGTTTTGTACATCACAGCTAGGCAAAAGAGCATAGAGTCCGTTTCAGGGTCCGTTTTGTACATCACAGCTAGCAAAAGACATAAGTCGTTCAGGGTCCGCTTGTACATCACAGCTAGGCAAAAAAATTTAAGTCCGTTTTCATGGTCCTTTGTACATCACAGCTAGGCAAAAGACATAAGTCCGTTTCATGGTCCGTTTTGTACATCACAGCTAGGCAAAAGACATAAGTCCGTTTTCATGGTCCGTTTTGTACATCACAGCTAGGCAAAAGACATAAGTCCGTTTTCATGGTCCGTTTTGTACATCACAGCTAGGCAAAAGACATAAGTCCGTTTTCATGGTCCGTTTTGTACATCACAGCTAGGCAAAAGACATAAGTCCGTTTTCATGGTCCGTTTTGTACATCACAGCTAGGCAAAAGACATAAGTCCGTTTTCATGGTCGTTTTGTACATCACAGCTAGGCAAAAGACATAAGTCCGTTTTCATGGTCCGTTTTGTACATCACAGCTAGGCAAAAGACATAAGTCCGTTTTCATGGTCCGTTTTGTACATCACAGCTAGGCAAAAGACATAAGTCCGTTTTCAAAGGCAGAAGAGAATGGCTTGTTTTCTTCACCGCATCCAGGTCAGAGATTTGCTTGTTTTTTAAGCAGAGGAAATTGGTCCATTATATATATAAAGGAGTTATGCCCGTTTTCTAATCAAAAAGAATGGCCAGTTTTGTAGATAAAAGACATTTGCCTGTTTTCTAGGTAAAAGAGATTATTGGGCTGTTTTCAAGGTAAAAGAGATTTGTCCCATTTTCTGCACGAAAGAGATCAGTCGGGCAAAAGAGAAATTGGTGAGTAGTGTACTCCTTTTCAGACACGTAGAGCGATTGGTAAAGTTTTATACTTCACAATTCATCATCATCATTTGCCCTGCCAAATGGCGTTGGCGATCATGGCCCTCCATAGGAATCTGTCCCTTGTTGCCGCAAGTACATCTCCCACCCTCTCTGTCCTCAGCCACTCTGCAAGTCCGTCCAATATTTTCTCCCCGGGTCTCTCTACCTGGTGTTCTCTTTCCCTCCGGCTTTCCTGTACTTCGCAATTATGCGCATCATTTATTTATGTGAAGCGTTGAGGAGGTCTTTGATACGATCATCTTTGGGATTTTCTTGGGTCGAAGCGAGGTCGTCTGTCAGTGTGAGAAAGGAACTCAGATAGACAGACACAGGAGACGAGAAGACGCTTAGCACGGCCTGTGAATGAATTATGCATGGCAGGTGAGTGTGTCTTTAAGGGGGCAGTTACGTGATTATGCATAGTGGGATCAGATTTCCAGTAAAGGAACGCACCTGTAACAGACAGGGTCCCATCGAAGCCTGTCACTAAGCTTTTGTTGAAGGGTGCACCCGCTGTCATAGGTTGTGATCTGTTTTGTCTGCCTGTCTGTCTGCCTGTCTGCCTGCTTGCCTGCCCGTGTGTCTGTCTGCCTGCCTGTCTGCCTGTCTGCCTGCTTGCCTGCCCGTGTGTCTGTCTGCCTGCCTGTCTGCCTGCCTGCCCGTGTGTCAGTCTCCTAGTCTGGTTGTTCATCTGTCTCTCGCTGTTTTTTCCCCCCCTCAAACTACGTTTGTCTTGTCTGTCTGTCTACTTCCAAATCTGGCTGCTTCTGGTACGGGTAGTGTTTTTTTTTTCTTCTCGTATTCTCGCTTTTTAGCCCATTCCGTTGTCTACTTTCTTGTCTAGCAATTTTTGTCTCTTGTGTTTTTCTTTCAGTTGATATCATTGTCTTTCCTTGTATGTCTGGCTTGTCTGCCCGTCCATCTTTTAGTCTGTCTGTCTGTCTGTCTTTCTGTCTGTCTGTCTCCCCCCCTCCTCTCGTTTTTCTTTCTTATCATTGTCTTATTGTCTGCCTGCCTGCCTGTCTGTTTGCCTGCCTGCCTGCCTGTCTGTCTCAGTGTCTGTCTGTCTGTCTCTATGTGTGTGTGTGTCCCTCTCTCTCTTCTCTCTCTCCCTCCCTCCCTCTCTCTCTCTCTCTTTCTGTCTGTGTCTGTCTCTCTCTTGTTTTGTTATGTGGACGTATTTTAATTTTAGTTATGAAATACCAGACAGTGCCCACCTGTCTCGATTATATTATAGCCTAAGGCGTGATGTTCATCACACGCTCACGTTAGGTCTCCCAGTTGCAACATCCTCTGCCCGCCTCTGTGTGTGTGTGTGTCTATGTGTGTGTGTCTGTGTCACTCTGTGTGTGTGTGTGTGTGTGTGTGTGTGTTGTGTGTGTGTGTGTGATACTTATACTCTCGCGCGTGTGTGGGGGGGAGGGGGAGAGAGAGGAATATCTATCTATCTATCTATCTATCTATCTATCTATCTACACACACACATATATCTGTATCTGTATATGTATACACCTGTATATTTTTGATTGTGTGTGTGAGAGTGTATGTGTTTATACCACCACACGTAGACCAGAGCGTGTGAACAGGGTGTGTGTGTGTGTGTGTGTGTGTGTGTGTGTGTGTGTGTGTGTGTGAGTGGTGAGAGAGAGAGAGAGAGAGAGAGAGAGAGAGAAATTGATTCCTCACGGCATATAGCTAAAGACTAGGCCTAAGGTTCCTCATTCTTCCCTTGATTCAACCCCCCCCCCCCCCCCCCCCCCAGAAAAAAAAAGACAGAAAAAAAGAATACAAGAAGACACACAACAATCTGACAGCACAATGAACCGATTGTTGTGCAGTTTTAAGTGTTCCATAGTTTGGAGCGCAGTGTGAAGTGGGGATAGGGTTGGGTGGGGAAAGCCAAAATAAATAATATTCATACCCAGCCGTGTACAGTTACATTCATTATAAATATCACGAAGCTGCACGGTCGAGAATAGGCCCGAAACAATGAAAACATACTAAAAAACGAATAAAAAATCCACAATATCGTACTGTGTGTATGTACAGTAGTATACATGTGTGTGTGTGTTCCGGCAGTGAAGGAAATTGTGGGAGCTTGGAGAAGAGAGACAGAGGGAGAGAGAGAGAGAGGGGGGAGTAGGAGAGAGAAAGAGAGAGAGAGAGATGGCTGCTGTCCTTCATGCTTGTCTTGTCGGCCGTTTTCAACGCCGTATGATGATGACGACGACGATAATAATGACAACGACGACATTATCTTCTTTACTGGCATCATCATCATCGTCGTCGTCGTCATCATCATCGTCGTCGTCGTCGTCATCATCATCATTATCATCATCAACAACATCATCATCATCGTCGTCTTCGTCATCATCATCATCATCATCATCATCATCACAGTCGTCGTCATCTTTTTCCTCCTCGTCCTCCTCCTCCTCTTCCCGCTCCTCCTCCTCTTCCTCCTCCCCATCAACAACAACTAAATTGTTAGTATTTGTTACCTACCCAGTATGGATCAAGTCTGAGTGACGATCTCGCTGTACAGTGCATCAGAGCATTACAGTATCAGCTATAGATAATTCAGTTTCGTGTCGTCGACGGCACATTTGCCCAGTACTATTAGCGGTACTAATGATACATATCTACCAAGCGCTTAGCTTACCAGTATTGATTGATCCAGTCCGAGATAATGAACCTGCTGCTCCAGAGCGTTACGACAGAAGATCGTTGCCATAGAAACCTGAAACAGTATTATTAGCTTTAGAAAAGAGTAGGTCGAAATTTTCTTAGCAAAATCAAACGACTGTGGTTTCTAAGAAGAATGTTGAGAGCTCCATGGACAGCAAAGAAAACAAACGAGCAAGTTTTGAATGAGGCAGACACAAGAAGGCCATTAATAAAGAAGATCAGGAAAAAGACAAGCAATATTTATAGGGATGTTTTATGAGGAAAGAGAAATTAGAGCACCTGGTAGTCACAACAGGGAAAGCTGGAGGGTAAGAGATCACCAGGTAGATCTAGACCCAGGGAGAAAATATTGGACGGACTTGCAAGGTGGCTGAGGACGGAGAGGGTGGGAGATGTACTTGCAGCGACAAGGGTTATATAGATTCGTGTGGAGGGCCATGATAGCCAACGCCATGCGGCAGGACACATGATGATGACTATGAAAGTCAAACACGATAATTCAGAGAGTTAACGTGATAAGTGTGCAAGACTGACCATTGAAAGTCTATCAGTGATAGTTACAAATACCCGTCTCTAGCCAACGATTCTTCAAATTATTATGTGATAAGTGAGCAAGACTGTGACCCTTGAAAGCCTGATAGTTACAAATATCCGTACTAAGCCATTGTGGTGTTACCGGGACAGTGATAATGACTGTACTGATGGAAGTAGTTATTCTGAAAATTACTCCTTTGACTCCCGCACCATGTCCACTAGCATCCTGCATTGTCAACCATGCTTGCAAGGCAAAAACTTAACCCTTTGATTGCCTCACGCTGTCCACCAGCTTCCTGCAGGAAAGTGGTGGATAGGGGAGGGAATCAAAGGGTTAAGTTTTTGCTGTTGGTGGATAGGGTGCGGGAGTCATAGAGTTAATGATGGGACAGCTAGCTGTTATTTAGTAACACACACAGTCCTGAGGGTGCTGGATTAGACCCAAAGCAACAATGCTTCACCATTGACTAAACAACCACTACCCGGCTCTTACGCCAACATGGTGTGATTTGCATTGTCATCATCAGTTAGGGCTGATTTTTTGTCGAAATTTTTTGTTATGTGTGCTGAATATTGATACACATGATTTCAGTTTTGTTCGTACTTTGTTGTCGCTTGTACTCAAGGGTTGATATTAAAACGCTCCTGGATCCTTGTGTTTATTAGGGTCGGAAGTAACGATAACAGAGGCTGACCAGGACTATACCAGTGTGTCCATTTTGATCGGGGAAGGGGGTAGGGGAGACGCTGAGTGGTGGTGTTCTTGCCCCAACAGTGTAACATAATTCTCGCGGTCTCCTTCAAGTCCGCTCTCAAAACTCACCTTTTCTCCTCTGCATAAAATCCTGACCTCACTCAACCCCCTCTGCAGCCTGTCTCCACTCGGAGGGGAATCACATTGTAATATATAATTGTATATAATATGCTCTCTATAATTTTCCATTGCTTTTATTCTTTCTCCCCGTTTATAGCCATGCGTGTGTGTGTGTGTGTGTGTGTGTGTGTGTGTGTGTGGTGTGTGTGTGTGTGTGTGTGTGTGGTGTTGTGTGTGTGCGTGCGTGCGTGTGTGTCTGTTCAGCGCTTAGATTTGATTTTATCAAGATTTTGCGCTATATAAATATTTTAATTATTATTATTATTAATTATGATCTTTAGATTGAATGTTAGGCGAGGTTATGCGACTTTACTCCTTTCTGAATCAACTTTGAAGTAGCGTACCCATACCAAAGAGATAATAAAATGCGCTTATCCCCCCCTATCTTGCAACATAAATTGCGCTGATCCGTCCCCATCTTGCAACATAAAATGCGCTTATCCCTCCCTATCTTGCAACATAAAATGCGCTTTCCCTCCTTATCTTGCAACATAAAATGCTCGTATCCCTATCTTGCAACATAAAGTGGTTATCCATCCTATCTTGCAACATAAAATGCGCTTATCCCTCTCTATCTTGCAACATAAAATGCGCTTATCCCTCCCTATCTTGCAACATGAAATGCGCTAATCCCTCCCTATCTTGCAACATAAAACGCGCTAATCCCTCCTATCTTGCAACATAAACGCGCTAATCCCTCCCTATCTTGCAACATAAAACGCGCTAATCCCTCCCTATCTTGCAAAACTTAAAACGTCGGTAATCCCTCCCTATCTTGCAACATAAAACGCGCTAATCCTCCCTATCTTGCAACATAAACGCGCTAATCCTTCCTATCTTGCAAGTAAGCCAGCGATAACAGTTCACACCAGAAGGGCACCATAGTAATATGTGCTTAACCTTTGAATTTCATGTTTCTGAGATGATGCTAGCTTTCTCTGTTTTTGATGCAGATATTGACAGATATGGCGCACTTGCTCCAGAATTATAGATTTTTTTGGTTTTTTTTTTTGGTTAACAATTGGACTTATCCCGCGAGTGAAGCTAACAGTGCGCCATACTTGATAGGTGTTACGTGTGGGCTATATCACCATTGATTGATCCATTCTGGGGAAGCGAGCCTTTACTTCCTCCACACGTGGACCTTCGGTAGTCTTCGTCAAAACAAGCTTGTTTTGATGAAAATAACCTTTAGCCGTTGTGCAGGGCATGTCTGTTAGGATTGATTGTTCACTGGATGTGTGTGTGTGTTGTGTGTTTGTGTGCGTTGTGTGTTGAGTGAGAGAGGGGGAGAGAGAGACAGAGAGAGAGACAGAGAGGGGAGAGAGGGAGGAGAGAGGGAGAGAGAGAGTGAGGGAGAGAGGGAGGGAGGGAGAGAGAGAAAGAGAGAGAGACTGGGAGAGAGAGGGAGAGAGAGAGAGACAGAAGAGAGAGAGAACGAGAGAGAGAGAGAGGGGGAGGGAGAGAGAGGGAGAGAGAGAGAAAGAGAGAGATAGAGACAGAGAGAGAGAGGAGAGAGAGAGAGAGAGAGAGAAGAGAGAGAGAGAGAGAGAGAGAGCACACGAACAAGAAATTTATTGTATAAGGCCAACAGCCTCTTTCAGTAGGGGTTACAGCTGTGTTACAAACGCACAAAGATTTGGTAACTAGGCTACAATATATATATAGCAAAATATTAAACGTATATAGGCGAACGTCGCACTGAAGCCAAGATCGTTAAAAAATGGAATCATGCCTTAATCCATAATGAATAGAACACACAACCCACTGGTACTATATTTAGCTTTCACGTTCATTGTGTGTGTGTGTGTGTGTGTGTGTGTTGTGTGTGCGCGCGCGCGCGTGTATGGATGTATATATATATGTGTGTGTGTGTGTGTGTATGTGAGAGAGAGAGAGAGAGAGAGAGAGAGAGAGAGAGATCCATGTGTTTTTGTTTGTTTGTTTTATTAACAGGTTCATGATTTCTGTTTATAAAATGTATTTCTAGTACCATCCAAAAACTCTCAATTTCTGTTAACAGTTTCAGGATTCTTCAGCCTGCTTAGCACTAGGTATCTCTGCTCACCTTTCTTTCATTCAGCGGGACCTGTCTTCATCATTTGTATTCCATGTTTTGATAAAGAATACAAGAAAATAATGCATTTTTGTGTGCTCTGCCCTCAACCAGCCTGTGTGTTTTGTATGTGTGTTTATTCTCTTCTCTCTCTCTTTCTCTTGTTACTATGTCTCTGTCTCGTCGTCTCATGTCTTCGTGTCTCTCTCTATGTCTCTCTTTCTGTCTGTCTCTATGCTGTCTTTCTGTTTCTCTCTGCCCTCGTTCTGTGTGTATGTCTAGTTCTATATGTGTTTATTTTCTCTCTCTCTCCCTCCCCCCTCTCTCTCTTTCTGCCCTCGTTCTATGTGTGTTTATTCTGTCTGCTTGTCTCTGTTTCCGTCCCTCTCTCTCTCTCTCTGTTACTCTCTGTCTCTCACTCTCTCCGTCTCTCTCTCCCCCTCTCTCGCCTCCTTTTTCTTTGGCTGTCTCTGTCACTGTCGCCCCCCCCCCCCCACTCGTTCTATGCGTGTGTGCGTCGTTCTGGGTGTTTACAATTCTCTCTCTGTATGTCTCTGTCTGTCTGTCTGTCTCTCTTTGTCTATCTGTTCGTGTCTCTGTCTCTCCTGCCTGTGATTTTCTCGATTCTAACTTGTATTTTTTTTTTTTTTCTTCTCTCTGTCTGTCTGCTTGCTGGTATTGTGTATACGTCAATGACCTTCGCGAAGCTAACAATGACAGTGTCTTGCTGCTCTCTAACCTCTCTCTCTTTCCTCCACACTACACTCCCCTCCCCCCCCATCCATCCACCTCCCTTCACACATCCCCCCCCAACACACCCACCACCACACCCGCACCCCGAAACCCCAACATCTCTCTCTCTCTCTTTTGGTTTGGAAGCCAGGCGTTCTTTGTCTGGTAACCTAGCTTGCAGTAGCAGCAGCGGCAAGGATGGCAGTCAGTCAGTCCGTCCGTCCATCTGTCTGTCCGTCCGTCAGACAGAGAGAGAGAAGTCAGCGACAGAAAAAGAGAAAAGGAGAAAGAAGGGGATTCCCTCCAGATTTCCTCTCCCTGCAGTCTGTGAGTGAGTGAGTCACTCCCCACCGACTCACTCGGCGCCACGCTGCTGCACACAGCAGCTACTGCAGCTGCCGCTTGCCGGCGTCGTATTTGTAACCGCACGTTGTGCAGGGCTCGTGCTGCACGTGCACAAAGACCGTTTCCGGTTTTTTTTTTTTTTTTTACATAGATGACACTGTCACTTGCATGTCATGCGGCAGGAGAGAGAGACACGGGAAAATCGAAGTTGAAAGATTTCACGTGCGGCCTTGAATTTTTTGTTTTTGTTGTTTGGTTTAATTACAGCACAAAAACAACAGTGTCGTCTTGTGTATGGATCTCTCCACGTAATATTCGTTGTCTCCCCATTGACTGATGTCAGAACTAGCAACACAGCGCAAGGAAAATCGAAGTGAATAGATTTTTTGCCTGACCTTAACCCTTTTTCACTCCCGCACCTTATCTTCTAACTACGAAAACTTAACCCTTACACTCCCTCACCCTATCCACCGGTTTCCTTCCTGCAGAAAGCTGGTGGATAGGATGAGTGAAAGGGTAAAAACTTGGAAGCTGGTGGATAGGGTGAGGGAGTGAAAGGGTTAAGTTTTTGCTTTGCTGTCACTGTTGACAATGGTGGATGCTGGCGGATAGGATGAGGGAGTCAAAGGGTTAAGTTTTTGCTTTGCTGTCACTGTTGACAATGCGGGATGCTGGCGGATGGGGTGAGGGAGTCAAAGGGTTAAATATATTTTCTGTCAGACTGTCTGGCTGTCTGTCACTCTCACACACATCCACAAACACGGCGCGGGCATGCAGGCACTTAGCAGCAGCAGCAGCAGCAGCAGCAACGACAGACAGCGACAACCATCACCACCATCCAGATATCCAGACTCTTTGTAGTCTTCCATTTAAACTGTTTGAATTTGTACCAGCAGAGCAGCAGAATGAAAATCGACCAAGAAGTGTATTGAATTAGTTTGACCTTGAACTAAATTTGTTAAAACTATGTTTATTTTGACCTTGAAACAGTTTTTAAAGTGGTATATGTTTTGACCTTGAATTGATTTTTTAAAGCTATATAGATTTTGATCTTATTTTTTTTAAAGCTTTTAAAGCAATCCATATTTTGGACCTTAATTAATTTTTTTAAAAGCTTTATAAATTTTCACTTTGAACTAATTTTTAAAGCTATATGTATATTGACCTTGAATTAATTTTTAAAGTTGATATGTTTTTTGGCCTTGAATTAATGTTTAAAGCTATGTGACCTTGAGCTAATTTTTTTTCAAGCAATGTATATTTTCCAGTTAAGCATAATGGTTTTTATTTTGTACTACAGTTGGAAAAAAAATCAGAATTCCTCCTTGACTTTTTTAAATTATCCCTTCAAGTGGCTTTGCATTTGTGCTAGAGCTGTAGCAATCTTAACTTCAGTTGTATGCAACATTAAAAGTACGGAAATAACAGAAATAAAGAAAACACGAAAAACCAACCAACCAATCAACCAAGAAATAATAAGTAAACAAACAAACAAACACAAACAAACAAACAAAGAATCAAGAACGTTCGTTCCGTCAGCCGTCTCTTTAGGGTGTAGGCAAAGATAGTTTCACATGTGGATCTTTAGAATATTCTCATCCAACCAAAGAAACTACTGCATCCGAAACTCAACATCAGTGAAAAGTTGTGAATTAGTTCGGTTTGGTTCATTTTTTACGTCGACACCCACCTCAGGTGATATGGCCGAAGGGGATAACCATCCCAGGGAAGTGGGGGAAGGGGACTTATCTAATCCTATACTGACACCACCAGAACAGCAATGATGTTAAGATGGGACAGTGAAAAGGCCAGTTTTACTGTAGCGCACTCCGGGATTCGAACCCATAACCATTAGCATGTTGTGAATTGGTCGGTATGGATCGTTATCACAAAATTACAGTTGCGGGCTGGTTGGTTATTTTGCTAGAGCCGTGGACCCCGGATTTGATGTCTCAAGTTCGATCCCAGTCTGCAACATGAAAAACTGGCCTGTTTCCTGCAGGAAGCTGGAGGATAGGGTGAGGGAATCAGAGGGTTAAGTTTTTGCTTTTTAATTAAAGCATGGTTGACAATGAAGGGTGCTGGTGGACAGGCTGCAGGAGTCAAAGGGTTAATTAAAATCAGCAGCACGAGAGAGGTCACGGTTCGCGGTACAGAGTTTATATTTGTTTGGTCGGAAGTTATTTATCTATGCCCCTGTCCTGCTGGGCCTAAATGCAGATCTGTTTGAAATTAAACCAAGAAGAGGTTTTTACCAACTACGAGTAAACTCTTCCTTTGTTTGGATAGAGACGGAATGGTTTTTCCCCCTCAAGAGTTCACGAAGAGTCGACGGGGTCCATGTTGTTTTGGAAAGAGGTGGCTCACGCGCGTGGTGTGATTCCCTCCCTCCCTTGCAGGCTAACCCCCCCATCCCCCTGTCCCACTCCCCTCTCTCCCGTTGTGTTGTCATTTTGCCGCCTTTGACCATTTTTGGCCTGTGCGTGGGAAAGTTCATTTCAGGACATAGGGGTGAGAGGTTTGGGGTGGGGGTGGGGGAGTGGTGTAGGCGGGGTTAAATGTAATGGCGTGACAGGGGCAGGGAAGTGTGCGGCTGTTTCCGTTCATTAACCTCTTCGACTCCCGCACCCTGTCCACCAGCACCCGCAATGTCAATCAGATGCGAAGCAAATTTAACCCTTTGTCTCCTCACCCTGTCCACCAGCATCCTGCATTGTCAATCAAGAAGCAAAGCAAAAACTTAACCCTTTGACTTCCTCACCCTGTCCACCAGCATCCTGCATTGTCAATCAAGATAGCGAAGCAAAAATTTAACCCTTTGTCTCCTTCACCCTGTCCACCAGCATCCTGCATTGTCAATCAAGACAGCAAAGCAAAAACTTAACCCTTTGACTTCCTCACCCTATCCACCAGTATCCTGCATTGTCAACAAGATAGCGAGGCAAAAGCTTAACCCTTTGACTCCCTCACCCTGTCCACCAGCATCCTGCAATGTCAATCAAGATAGCGAGGCAAAAACATAACCCTTTGACTCCCTCACCCTATCCACCAGCATCCTGCATTGTCAACCAAGACAGCGAAGCAAAAATTTAACCCTTTGTCTCCATCACCCTATCCACCAGCATCCTGCATTGTCAACCAAGATAGCGAAGCAAAATTTTAACCCTTTGTCTCCCTCACCCTATTCACCAGCATCCTGCATTGTCAATCAAGACAGCAAAGCAAAAACAACCCTTTGACTCCCTCACCCTATCCACCAGCTTCCTGCAAAGGGTTAAGTTTTTGTAGTTGGTGGATAGGGGGCGGGTGTCAGAGGGTTGATTCAGTATTTGTTCATACTCTCTGTGGTTCATATCCCAGTCAAGCCTTAAGTTGTGTTGAGTCACTTTAATTATACAGTGACTCAAACTTAAAACGGGATATTGTGTTTTTAGAGCGTACTCCACTGGAACAGGATACTTTTATGTAACAGGACGAGTTTTGACATCGAACTTGATCTTCACCGTGTACAGAAACAGAGTAGAATAGAGAAACTGGACTGAACGTTTGGGAGCGACTGTCTTGTGTCGAAAACCAACAAAGCATTGTTATTACATGTATACACATATTGATCGCCGGATTGGTGGTGGTTGGTGGTGATGGTGGTGTGTGTGTGTATGTATGTGTGTGTGAGTGAGGAGGAGAGAGAGAGAGAGAGAGAGAGAGAGAGAGAGAGAGAGAGAGAGAGAGAGAGAGAGGTGTGTAAAATATAAATCTGCAGAGAACAAGGGATGAACGAACGCGCGCGCGCGCGCGCGTGTGTATGTCTGTGTGTGTGTGTGTGTGTGTGTGTGTGTGTGTGTGTGTGTGTGTGTGTGTGTGTGAAATAGAAGTCTGCAGAGAACAAGGGATGGACAAGCGAGCGAGCGAATGTTTTTATGTTTTGTTGTGTGTGTGTGTGTGTGTGTGTGTGTGAAATAGCAGTCTGCAGATAACAAGGGATGGACAAGCGAGCGAGCGAATGTGTTTTTGTGTTTTTGTGTGTGTGTATGTGTGTGTGTGTGTGTGTGTGTGAAATAGAAATCTTCAGAGAACAAGGGATGGACGAGCGAGTGTGTGTGTGTGTGTGTGTGTGTGTGTGTGTGTGTGTGTGTGTGTGTGTGTGTGTGTGTGTTTGTATGTTGTGTGTGTGTGTGTGTGTGTATGTATGTAATAGAAATCTACAGAGAACAAGGGATGGACAAGCGCGAGTTTGAGTTTGGAGGAGGGAGGGGAACACAGAGAGAGAGAGAGAGAGAGAGAGAGAGAGAGAGAGAGAGAGAGAGAGAGAGGAGAGAGAGATGTGATCCCAGAACGAGCTAAAAGCACCAGCCGCGTTTTGTTGTCCCAGACGCGTTCTTCTGTTAGACCAACAAGATACATTTTATCCGGCGACTGTCAAGGCCTAGCGCATTCACACACAACAAGATACATTTTATCCGGCGACTGTCAAGGCCTAGCGCATTCACACACACACACACACACACACACCCCAAACCTTGTCCAGCTTCTGTACTAGCACACCAAACGGCTGAACACCTTTGCTCACAGATACTACATTCCTGTTTATCTCAGTTGTCTGGCATGGAAGTGCCTCTCCAGTGTTATGTTGTCTGGATGGCTTGTGGAAGTGAAGAAGGCTGAACGGGAAAAAAAAGAAGAAAAAAACAAAAGAAAGAAAGAAAAAGAAAAGGAGACATTTCTCAGACATTTCGTGCTCCACTCCTCTCTCTCAGCAGCTGGAGAGAGAGAGAGAGAGAGAGGAGAGAGAGGGGTCAGGGAGGGAGGCGGTATGTGGGTGTGTGGAACACATGGCTGGGAATTTCTCTTTATTTTTAGTTTTTTCCCTTCTCCACCACCCACCCCCTTCCCTTGCCATGTCATGCTTAGCAGACTAGTCCATTTTGTGTGGAAGGTGTTACAGTTTAACTGCCTTCCCCCCCCCCCCCCCGCCCATGCCCCCGCCCCATCGTTCTGTGAGAAACAGTTGAGGGTGACGGGGTCTGAATGTTTTCACATTGAGTATGGGGCGAAGGTTGTGTGTGTGTGGTGTGGAGAGGGTGTGGTGTGTGTGTGTGTGTGTGTTGTGTGTGATGTGTGTTGTTGTTGTGTGTGTGTGTTGTGTTGTGTTGTGTGTTTGAGATGTGTGTTTTGTGTTGTGTTGTGTGTTTGAGATGTGTGTGTGTGTTGTTGTGTTGTGTTGTGTTTGAGTGTGTGTGTGTGTGTTGTGTGTTGTGTGTGTGTTGTTTGTGTTGTGTGTGTGTTTTGTGTTGTGTTGTGTTTTGATGTGTGTGTGTTGTGTTTGTGTGTGTGTTTGTTGTGTTGTGTTGTGTGTGTGTGTGTGTGTGTGTGTGGTGTGTGTGTGTGTGTGTGTGTGTTGTGTGTGTGTGTGTGTAAACATCGGGTATGGGGCGAAGGTTGTGTGTGGGGGTGGGTGGGGGGGATGATGTGTATCACTATATGAGTGTGTGTTTGTTTTGTGTTGTGTGTGTGTTGTGTTTTGGTGTGTTGTGTGTGTGTTGTGTCGTGTTTTGTGTGTGTTTGTTGTGTGTGTGTGTGTGTGTGTGTTGTGTTGTGTTGTTGTTGTGTTTGTGTTTTGTTGTGTGTGTGTTGTGTTTTGTGTGTGTGTTGTGTTGTGTGTGTTGTGTTGTGTTGTGTGTTTGTTGTGTTGTGTGTGTTTTTGTGTGTGTATGTGTGTTGTGTTGTGTTGTGTGTGTGTGTGTGTGTGTGTGTAAACATCGGGTATGGGGCGAGGGCTGTCTGTGTGTTGGGGGATGTGTGTTGTGTGTGTGTGTGTGTGTGTGTGTGTGTGTGTGTGTGTGTGTGTGTGTGTGGTGTGTGTTTGTGTTTGTGTATGTGTAAACATCGGTTGGGGCTAGGGTGTGTGCGTGTGTGTATGTGTGTGTGAGTGTGTTTGTGTATATGTCTCTGTGTGTGTGTGTGTGGTGTGTGTGTGCGTGCGTGTGTGTGTGTGTGGGGGGGGGCTGGGCTGGAGGTGTGGAGTAAATGGGATTTCGCAGCAGGACAACAACACTGACAGAGCCGTGGTTGAATATGAAACATCACGCACGGTTAGAAATGTCAACCATGGATTTGCATATTAAACATCGGTGCCACAGCCACACATGTTTATGGAAATAAGTGAATTTGTTGAATAAACAAACAGTTACTCGTGAGAGTGTGTATGGCGTGTGAAACGGCTCTCGCAGTGCTTGTATTACGGATCGTTACTTAACACACACAGACACAGACACACTACACGAACAGACACACGCACACAGATACACACAAACACACACGCGCGCGCGCACACATTTACACGCTCACACACACGCGCGCGCGGGCGTGCACACACACACACAGATTTACACACACGCTCGCGCGTGTACATACACACACACACAACACACAACACACACACACACACACACACACACACACACACACACACACACACACACACACACACACACACACACTTCCAGCTGACTGACAAAATATTCTCTCCTTTTTTAAATGGGAGATTTCAAAAAAGATATAGGCCTATGACAAAACTACATCCTTACTTTGCCTGACACACACACTCACACACACACACAGATACAGACACAGACCACAAAACACACAACACACACACACACACACACACACACACACACACACACCCTTTTCCCTCTCTTCAGCTTCACTTTCCCTCTCTACCTCTCTCCCCTCTGTCAAGCCTTCGTGCACCACTCCCACCCCTACCATCCCCCGTCCAACCCATCTCCCACTCTTCCCCCCCTGCGTGCCTTCCATCCATCCACCCAACCCCCCCCCCCCCCCCCCCCCCCAAGCTCACTTGACATCACGCGGCACTCTGGAGTCTAGTTCCGCATTCTCCGGTGTCAGCGAGTGTACATGCATGCTGTAGGCTAGTGTTGGGTGTGTGAGAGAGAAGAGAAGAGAAGAGTTGTGTGTGTGTGCAATGTGTGTACTATACGCACGATTCAGATTATTGTGCCAGACTTCCACGTAACGGCTTGCAGATGCTCAGACTCTTATGAATGTACCCCCCTCCCCTCTAAGACTTGGCAAGCACTAACAAAGAGGACACGGGATAGATCTTCCAGGCTTTGGGAGTCTACGTTGACTGGGCGACAGAAAAAAACAACAACAGAAAGCGTACTATACACTACGTTATTGACTCAGACACTGAGCCTTCACTTGCCCTATTTTACACACGCTCGCCGCCTTCGCTGACTGTCTCCGCCGCTGCCGCCGTCGTCGTCGTCGTTGTTGTCGATGTGGTTGGAGTTGTAGCACTTGGGTGCGGGAAGCAGCGGAAGCAGGAAGAGCTTACTAGGGGATTCCAGACAGGATTCCTTGGTGACTTATCTGTCTCTTCCTCAGCGTCTGTCTTGCCGGTCGGTCTGTCTGTGGCTTGACTGGAATAGAAAGAAGCAAAGGTTGTTGTCTTTTAAGAGTTCGCTTCTGTCACGTCTGATAGAATTGAGTAAAGAGGGTTTTTGTGTGGAAGACGGAACGTCTGTATTCTGAGTCGTCTGCTGTTTCTGATTTTCTGTTGGACCTGCAGAAAGATACATTGAATTCAAAAAGGTAGGTGCGGCGTATTTTTGAAATGACACACGCATACGTCTTGTGTGTGTGTGTGTGTGTGTGTGTGTGTGTGTGTGTGTGTGTGTGTGTGTGTGTGTGTGTGTGTGTGTTGTGTGTGTTGTGTGTGTGTGTGTGCGTTCTTTGATTTAACGTCTTTTCACTATGAGTGACATAGTGTGTGTGTGTGGTGTGTGTGGTGTGTGTGTGTGTGTGTGTGTGTGTGTGTGTGTGTGTGTGTGTGTGTGTGTGTGTGTGTGTGTGTATGTGTGCGTTCTTTGATTTAACGTCTTTTCACTATGAGTGATATAGTGTGTGTGTGTGTGTGTGTGTGTGTGTGTGTGTGTGTGTGTGTGTGTGTGTGCTCGCGCGCGCGCGCGCGCGTGTATGTATGTGTGTTTTACAGTGAAAGCCTTCTTATACCGGAGAGACACCTTGAAAGATCATATGTTTTTTTTGAGAATGAGCGGTTTAATGCAAAACAAGAGGGACTGATCGCACGCGATAGCACATAGACGATTTGTTATTCCACTTCGTTGTCTGTGTGAAAATATTTGCATGCGGTGTCTAATAGATCTATGTCATGTGATGTTGTAATATTTATGTCACGACAACACGTACGTGACCTTTTCTATGTTTACGTGCAGTATTGTAATATGTCATGCGATGTCGACAGCACGTACGTGGCCGTTATATATTTACATGTGGTATTGTAATATGTCGTGACAACACGTACATGACTGTTGTATATTTACATGTGGTGTTGTAATATGTCGTGACAACACGTACATGACTGTTGTATATTTACATGTGGTGTTGTAGTATGTCGTGACAACACGTACATGACTGTTGTATATTTACATGTGGTGTTGTAGTATGTCGTGACAACACGTACATGACTGTTGTATATTTACATGTGGTGGTGTAATATGTCGTGACAACACGTACATGACTGTTGTATATTTACATGTGGTGTTGTAATATGTCGTGACAACACGTACATGACTGTTGTATATTTACATGTGGTGTTGTAATATGTCGTGACAACACGTACATGACTGTTGTATATTTACATGTGGTGTTGTAATATGTCGTGACAACACGTACATGACTGTTGTATATTTACATGTGGTGGTGTAATATGTCGTGACAACACGTACATGACCGTTGTATATTTACATGTGGTGTTACTTGTGTCATGAAGTGTTGTAATACGTCATGACAGCACGTATCTAAACATTGTATATTTGTAATGGTGTCGTAACATTTTATGACAACACGTGATCACTGTTAAGTATTTTTTTTATGTGTGGTGTTGTCAGAAGAATGTTGAGAGTTCCATGGACAGCAAAGAAAACAAATGAGACAGTCTTGATGAAGGCAGACACAAGTAGATCACTCATAAGGAAGACTAGAAAAAGACAGGCAACATTTCGTGAAATGGGGATTTGGAGCACCTGGTCACAACGGGGAAGCTGGAGGGAAAGAGAGCACCAGGTAGACCCAGGGAGAGAATGCTGGACGGACTTGCAGAGTGGCTGGGGGACGAGGAGGGTGGGGGAGATGCTAGGGGCAACGAGAGATAGAGATGGTTGGAAGTCCATGGTCGCCAACGCCATGCGGCAGGGCACCTGATGATGATGATGATGATGATGATGATGTTGTCATTTGTCACGAGATGTTGTAACCCATCATAGCAACACGTGTACAGCTTGTTGTGCATCTACATGTGGTGTTGTAATGTATCGTAACAACATGAAGAAAATGTTAGAATAGTATCGTCAAAAACCAAAACTAAAAGCCAGCCAACCAACCACACACACACACACACAACTTTGAACAGACATATAAGGGCGGGTTTCATTGACAGCAAGACGAGAAACAAACCAACCCGGGTTTCATTGACAGCAAGACCAGAAACAAACCAACCCGGGTTTCATTGACAGCAAGACCAGAAACAAACCAACCCGGGTTTCATTGACAGCAAGACCAGAAACAAACCAACCCTAACACCCACCCACCCACCCACACCAACGGTCCACACAAACACACACAGACGAAGGAAAAAAAACAACAAAAAACGACAACAACAAAAAACAAGAACAAAAAGAACGAAATAGATGAAAAACAAAAAAGAACGAAATAGATGAAAAACAAAAAAGAACGAAATAGATGAAAAACAAAAAAGAACGAAATGGATGAAAAACAAAAAAGAACGAAATAGATGAAAAACAAAAAAGAACGAAATAGATGAAAAACAAAAAAGAACGAAATGGATGAAAAACAAAATAGAGCGAAACGGATGAAAAACAAAAAAGAACGAAATGGATGAAAAACAAAAAAGAACGAACGAAAACGATCGCCGGTCGTGAAACCCGCGCTACAAATACAAAGCCGACAACACTTTAGGGATTTTCACCTTGTTTACGATGGTCAATTAACTGTGAAGAATATTTATCCATTTCTTTCTCCAGACCTACCTTTACCTATACCGTGACCGTTGGCCCCACAATAGAAAAGCTAATCAAGTAGATTCTCTTCAATTTTTGGCTGGTTCATTCTTCCTCATGAACACATGGGCATTCCATTTGGTCCCTTTTTATCCACTGGACGAGGCGGCAGGGAAGTTTTTAGTCCTTGTTTATAATAATAATAATAATAATTACAATATTTAGATTATATAGCGCAAAATCTTGATAGAAATCAAATCTAAGCGCTGAACAGACACATACGCACGCACGCACGCACGCGCACGCACGCACGCACGCACACACACACACACACACACACACACACACACACACACACACACACACACACACACACACACACACACACACACACCACACGCATGCACGCTGGTCTGTTTCCAAGCAAGAGTTACCTTTGTTATTCATTGTATAATTTGGTAATATCCATGTCTTTAGAATCGTACAGTCAGTCACCTGTCACACACACACACGCTGGTCTGTTTCGAAGCAAGAGCTTTCCTTTGTTATTCATTGCATAATTTTGTAATACCCATATCTTTAGAATCGCACAGTCACAGATCAATTTTTGTCAGTTAAGATTTCAGAATCGTTGGTTCACAGTCCTGTTAATGCATTACTTTAAGTTTATGAAGTTTGTACTTTAGAGTTAAATTTTCCCATACACATTGTTGATGTTTATTGTTAGTGTTAAGTTCTTGTTCCATTTTTCTATTTTCCCACCTACTTATGTCTATAACTCTGTCTCCTCTCTGCCCTAAATCCAACCCGCCCATCTCTCATCTCTCATACTGTTTTTTTTTTTTTTTCCCCGTCTAATATCACTCATAGTGAAAAGACGTTAAATCAAAGAACGAACGAACAGTCACCTGTCTCACACACACACACACACACACACGCACGATGGTCTGTTTTCAAGCTGGAGTTTCTTTGTTATCCATTGTATAATTTTGTAATATCCATGTCTTTAGAATCGTGCAGTCACCTGTCACACACACACACACACACACACACACACACACACACACACACACACACACACACAAAACACACACACACACACACATACACACA
>JAPXFY010000024.1:58003815-58008815 GCA_030674185.1 Monoplex corrugatus
CGTTTATGTCTCTCTCCACCACCACTCCCTGTCTCCTTTCCCATACTCGCACACAAAATAACAACTAGATTAGTCATTTTCTTTCTTGTATTAACCTTTTGACTCCCGCACCCTGTCCACCTGCATCCTGCATTGTCAACCATGCTAGCATAGCAAAAACTTCACTCCTTGACTCCCTCACCCTATCCACCAGCTTCCTGCAGGAAGCTGGGGATAGGTTGAGGAAGTCAAAGAGTTAAGTTTTTGCAGTTGGTAAATAGGGTGCGGGAGTCAAAGGGTTAAGATAAACGACACATTCCTTCGCTTTCTAACAACGCAGTTTCCGAGGTACTTGAATCAACATCATTAATTAACATACGGAAATTTTTGTCAAACCTGTCAGACATCCATTTGCTCGATATTTATAGTTCATTATGATTTATGTTCCTTGATAAATGTAGCTTGTTTATTATGGAAACAGTAAGGGCAAGTTACTTCTATTTGTAAGCTTTTCCCCCCCCTTTCCCAGTTGTCTTTTCCTTGCTTTTTTCCCCAAGATTGAGTATAGATCTAGTCTCCGTTTGCCCTTTCTCCGTTTACACCCCCATCCCCACCCTCACTCCATCTTTTATTTTTGTCTTTGTTATTTTCCACCCCTAAAATCACGTAAACGGAGAGACATTAAACCAGTGACTACCACCATTCCCATCCTCACACGGGCTAATCGGGTGACGGTAGTGAGGAAAGACTGGCGACAGTTGTTGGCGGCTTCAGATAATGCCTTGTTTTTACGGCGGAGGAGCAGGATATCGCGCTCAGAAATCTATGGCATGCACGCGCGCGGGGGAGGGAGGGTAGGGAGAGTAGGGAGGGAGGGAGAGAGAGAGATAGGGAGGGAGATAGGGAGGGAGAGAGAGAGATTTAAAGTTAGTGGAGAGATTTTGAAAGTCAGTGGAGAGAGAGAGAGAGAGAGAGAATTTTAAAGTCAGGAGGAGAGAGAGAGAGAGAGAGAGATTTTAAAGTCACTGGAGAGAGAGAGAGAGAGAGAGAGATTTTAAAGTCACTGGAGAGAGGAGAGAGAGAGAGAGAGAAATTTTAAAGTCACAGGAGAGAGAGAGAGAGAGAGAGAGAGAGAGAGCTTTTTTTACAGTCAGTGGGAGAGAGAGAGAGAGAGAGAGAGAGAGGAGAGATGGTTTTAAAGTCAATGGAGAGAGAGAGAGAGAGAGAGAGAGAGAGAGAGAAATTTTAAAGTCACAGGAGAAAGAGAGAGAGAGAGCTTTTTTTTTACAGTCAGTGGAGAGAGAGAGAGAGAGTGAGAGAGAGAGAGGGTTTTAAAGTCAGTGGGGGAGAGAGAGAGAGAGAGGGAGAGAGAGAGAGTTTTTTTTTTATACAGTCATTGGAGAGAGAGAGAGGGTTTTTAAAGTCAGTGGAGGGAGAGAGAGAGAGAGAGAGAGAGGAAGGAAGGAAGGAAGGAAGGAAGGGAGGGAGGGAGGGAGGGAGTGCCTTCAGTTTTGTTGCAGGCTGACTCATTTGGAACGGCATCAGCCACTGTTGTGTTGTGTCTGTGAGAAAAATCAGGCTTTAATGGTAAAGTAGATTTGAGATAGAGAGAGAGAGAGAAAGAGAGCGAGCTTTTTTTACAGTCAGTGGAGAGAGAGAGAGAGAGAGAGAGAGAGAGAGAGAGAGAGAGAGAGAGAGAGAGAGAGAGCGAGCTTTTTTTACAGTCAGTGGAGAGAGAGAGAGAGAGAGAGAGAGAGAGAGAGAGAGAGAGAGAGAGAGGGGGTTTTAAAGTCAGTGGAGAGAGAGAGAGAGAGAGAGAGAGAGTTTTTTTTTAGTCAGTGGAGAGAGAGAGAGAGAGAGGAGAGAGAGTTTTACAGTCAGTGCAGAGAGAGAGAGAGAGAGAGAGAGAGAGAGAGAGAGAGAGTTTTTTTAGTCAGTGGAGAGAGAGAGAGAGAGAGAGAGAGAGAGAGAGAGTTTTACAGTCAGTGCAGAGAGAGAGAGAGAGAGAGAGAGAGAGAGAGAGAGAGAGAGAGAGAGAGATTTTTTTTACAGTCAGTGCAGAGAGAGAGAGAGAGAGAGAGAGAGAGAGAGAGAGAGAGAGAGAGAGAGAGAGAGAGAGAGAGAGTTTTTTTTTACAGTCAGTGCAGAGAGAGAGAGAGAGAGAGAGAGAGAGAGAGAGAGAGAGAGAGAGAGAGAGAGAGGAAGGAAGGAAGGCAGGGAGGGAGGGAGGGAGGGAGTGCCTTTAGTTTTGTTGCAGGCTGACTCATTTGGAACGGCATCAGCCACTGTTGTGTTGTGTCTGTAAGAAAAATCAGGCTTTAATGGTATAGTAGATTTGAGATGAACGCTCCTTCTTTCTCTTTCCCTCTTCCATCCATTTCACAGGAGCGTCATTGAGGATGTTGTTCAAATCTCCTGACTGACACTGCTGCAGGTGTCTGTATCTCTCAGGCCTGGTTGACGCCGTCATGTATTATGATCGTAAGTGTGGAATACAGCCCTGTCACGCAGTCTTAATATTAGATGGAACTCCATAGCATCATGAGTAACATCCTCACCGTCATTATCATCGCATTGTAAAAAAAAAAAAAAAAAAAAAAAAAAAAAAAAAATCAGCTTCATTGGCCCTGAAAGTGGCGTAGACAATGGGACATTAAAGGAGGAGGAGGAGGAGGAGGAGGAGAAGAAGAAGAAGAAGAAGAAGAAGAAGAAGAAGAAGAAGAAGGAGAATGAGAAGAAGGAGAAGAAGGAGAAGGAGAAGAAGATGAAGATGAAGAAGGAGAAGGAGAAGGAGAAGGAGAAGGAGATGGAGATGGAGAAGGAGGAGAAGAAGAAGAAGAGAAAGAAGAAGAAGGAGAAGAAGGAGGAGAAGAAGAAGAAGAAGAAGAAGAAGAAAGTGAGCATTATAAAAAACTGCTTCAGCATTATGACGATACTAAAAAAGAAAAAAAGAAACGTTTTCAGGTTTTGAGTGACAACAGAAGGACACTGAGAATGACAGAAGAGGAAACTTACAAAGGCCATTGCGTGATGCATTCCGTTTGAAGGGTGCAGACAGATGAGTGACGTAGAGAAGAAGAACCCTGATCCGATGTCAGCGAGTGCGTTTGGCTTCAGGCCTTGTCCAAAATTGCCTACATTTTCACCTTTCCCAACGTCACGAGGAGCTTGACACTTGACAACAACAGATGACCACCTCCCCCCCCCCACCCCCAGTAATGTCACTTTCTTTTCTGTTTCAATCTTCCTTTTTGTTGCTGTTGTTGTTTGGTTTATGATTTGTCTTTGGAGTTTAAATTCATGTCGATAGAAAGGATGTTTTCTGTCTTTGTAATTCGGTGTTTTCTCTTTGTCACTTTGTGTCCACGGTGTGTGTGTGTGTGGTGTGTGTGTGTGTGTGTGTGTGTGTGTGTGTGTGTGTGTGTGTGTGTGTGTGTGTGTGTGTGTGTGTGTGTGTGTGTGCATGCAAAATGCATCAATTAGGATTTCTCATTTGTTTATGGATGAAATGATTTGTCACCTAGTTTGGTCTTGCAGGGCTGACTAGAGGAAAAAATTCATGGAGGTAGATATCAGTCAGAATGTAATTTATTTAGTGTCATCATCATCATGTGCCCTGCCACATGGCGTTGGCGATCATGGCCTTCCATATGTATCCATCCCTTGTCGCCGCAAGCACATCTTCCACCCTCTCTGTCCTCAGCCACCGTGCAAGTCCGTTCAATATTTTCTCCCTGGGTCTACCTGGCGCTCTCTTTCCCTCCAGCTTTGCTGTTGTGACCAGGTGCTCTAATTTCCCTTTCCTCATAAAATGGCCTATGAATGTTGCCTGTCTTTTCCTAATCTTCCTTATGAATAATCTTCTTGTGTCTGCCTCCATCAAGACTGTCTCGTTTGTTTTCTCTGCTGTCCATGGAACTCTCAACATTCTTCTTAGAAACCGCATGTAATTAAATGTAAATTTGTATCATTCTTTATGGTTTAAGCCAAGCCCCAAAAAACAAACAAACAAACAAACAAACAAACAAAACAAGCATGTAAGCAGGATGACAGGCAGTCTCCATAAATGCAGTATGTAACAGACCTAGTTGTAAATGTGATTTACACCAGTAAACTTGATTCTGTGTGCTTTTATGCTGACCAGACGCTATACCCCATCGGCATGTAACTTGGCTGTAAAACGACAGCGAAACCCATGATCAGTCGATTTGTGGAGTGGTGAGATGTGAAATTTGCATGTGCGCGTACTGTAACATCGTGTTAGGTGATATCCGGACTAGATCTAGATGGAGTCTGTGAAATGGCTTATTAACACGGTGCAGCGAGAGCAGAATGTTGAACGAACGAGTGCAGACTGAATGGTCGTGCAAGAATATTATTCTCTGTCTGTCTGTCTGCCTCTGTCTCTGTCTGTCTGTCCGTCTTTCTCTCACTGTCTCTCTGTCTGTCTGTCTGTCTCTTTCTGTCTGTCTCTTTCTCTGTCTGTGTCTCTGTCTCTCTGTCTCTCTCTCTCTTTCTCTGTTTCTTTTCTCTCTGTTTCTATCTCAGTCTGTCTGTTTCTTTTTCTCTGTCTCTCAGTCTCTCTTTCTTTTTTTCTCTCTGTGTCTCTGTGTGTGTGTGTGTGTGTGTTTGTGTGTGTGTGTCTCTCTCTCTGTACGTGCGTGTGTTTGTGCGTGTGTATGTATGTATGTATGTGTGCATACATGTATGTATGTCTGTCTGTCTGTATGTATGCATGTAGGTAGGTAGGTAGATATGTGTGTGTGTGTGTGCCTACGCACGCGCGTGTGCATGCGTGCGTGCGTGTGTGTGTGTATGTTTGTGTTGTGTGGTCACGCGAACAGTAGAACCTCACAGTGAGTAAACTGGACAAGCTTCGTTCTCAAACTGTATTGACCAGACTATATTGACTTGTACACGTGCAGCAATCCAACGATCCATGCGTGTGTATGTCTGTCTGCGTGTGTCTGGCAATCAGCCTGTCAGTTCGTCTCTTCCTGATTGCCTTCCATCTCTCTCTC
>JAPXFY010000024.1:58016315-58021315 GCA_030674185.1 Monoplex corrugatus
TACTTGGTGTCGTGGTGGGGATGGGGTGGGGGATGGGTGGTGTTGTGGGGATGGGGGTGAAAGAAATAGAGAAGAAAAGTGTGTAGTTTTGGTGTATGTCAGTCATAGTTTGAAATGTTGTGTGTGTGGGTGGTGGTGGTGGTGGTGGTGGTGAGAAAGAAAAGAGAGTGAGAGAGAGACAGACATACAGATAGACAGACAGACAGAGAGAAGAGATACAGACAGAGAGAGAGAGAGAAGAGAGAGAGAGAGACAGAGAGAGAGAGAGAGACAGACAGACAGAGAGAAGAGAGAGAGAGAGAGAGACAGAGAGACAGACAGAGAGAAGAGAGAGAGAGACAGACAGAGAGAGAGAAGAGAGAGAGACAGAGAGAGAGAGAGAGAGACAGAGACAGAGAGAAGAGAGAGAGAGAAGAGACAGAGAGAGACAGACAGAGAAGAGAGAGAGAGACAGAAGACAGAGAAGAGAGAGAGAGAGACAGAGAGAGAGAGACAGACAGACAGAGAGAGAGAGACAGACAGACAGGGGAGAGAGAGAGAGAGAGAGAGAGAGACAGAGAGAGACAGAGAGAGAAGAGAGAGAGAGACAGACAGACAGAAGAAAGAGAGAGAGAGAGACAGACAGACAGAGAGAATAG
Organism: Monoplex corrugatus; assembly: GCA_030674185.1. Classification (NCBI taxonomy): domain Eukaryota; kingdom Metazoa; phylum Mollusca; class Gastropoda; order Littorinimorpha; family Ranellidae; genus Monoplex; species Monoplex corrugatus. The sequence continues at coordinate 58,016,954 of JAPXFY010000024.1, forward strand.
AGAGAGAGAGAGAGACAGACAGACAGAGAGACAGAGAGAAGAGAGATGAGACGGACAGAGAGAGAGAGAGAGAGAGAGAGAGACGACAGACGAGAGAAGAGAGTAGAGAGATAGAGAGAGAGAGAGAGAGAACAGACAAAGACGGATGTGTTTGTGCACGTGCGCAAATGTGCTCACGTAAACATGCATCAGGCATATATGGGGCAGTTACAATGACATAGGTACGTGCAGTTATATTATTTATATGTTACGTTACAGAACGCGCGCCGGCGCGCAAACATACAAACACAGACACAAATAATACATCACAAATTCAGATACACTCTTAAAGATTAAACCCACCCACCCACACACACACGTACACACTAAGGACTAACCCAATCCTAATCCTCCATCGTGGCAGTAATTAAATATGATCAGCCAGATAGCTATGGATAAACACTACTTACAAAAAAACAAACAAAAAAACAAACAAACAAAAAACAAACACACAACACACACAACACACACACACACACACACACAACACACACACACACACACGCACACACTAACCCAATCCTAATCCTCCATCCTGGCAGTAATTAAATATTATCAGCCAGACAGCTATGGATGAACACGCTACTTAAAAAAAAAGAAAGAAAAATAACACACAGAAACACACACACACACACACACACACACACACACACACACACACACACACACACACACACACACAAACACACACACACAACAACACACACACACAACACACACATACACACACACACCACACACACAGAAACACTAACCCAATCCTTATCACCATCTTGGCAGTATAACTAAGTATTATCAGCCAGACAAGTATGGATGAAGCATCAGTGTTTGAACCACCAGTCATCCCCCCTTGGGATGGGTATCTGGCGCTCGTCAGCACGCTGGTGGCACTTGTAATCCTTCCTGCTGCCCTGACTCGTGGGCGTACTGCACAATTATTATAGTGCTGCCTGCAGTAGTAAGCCATTTGAGAGCTAGCTAGTCACAAGCCAAAGCTCGCAGGGAACACTAGGCAGCTGGAGCGTGGACCATCTTTCGTGTACATATATATATATCGGACCAACGAGTTTTCTTTTGTAAGTACAAACGTTTGAAAAATAACAACGTAGCCTACTTGTTTGCCTGTCTGTCTTTTCGCCAACTTTTACGCAAAGTCGTGTGTGTTTTTGAGACTGGTGGAATAACTTGGGTAGTAGGTTATTTTGTGATATTTAGCGACTGTGCTCTTCGTGTGAGTTTAATACAGTTTACGAGTTTAATAGTGTGGTAACTGGGTATTAGGTTATTTTGTGATATTTAGCGACTGTGCTCTTGGTGTGTCGAGTTTAATACAAATTTACGAGTTTAATATTTGTGGTTTTTGTGAAACGATCTTTTTGTCGTCTTGATGAGTTTTGATGATTTGTGTTGTTGTTTTGGTTATTGTTGTTGTATTAATCTGAATTTGGTAATCTTTCTGTAGCGATCGTATACGTGTGATTGAAAAAAAAATTGATAACGGTCTTCCTTGAGTGTGTGTGTGGTGTGTGTGTGTGTGTGTGTGTGTGTGTGTGTGTGTGTGTGTGTGGTGTGTGTGTGTTGTGGTGTGTGTGTGTGTGTGTGTGTGTGTGTGTGTGTGTGTGTGTGTGTGAGTGAGTGTGTGTGTTGTGTGAGTGAGTGTGTGTGTATGTGTGTATGGAGTGTGTGTGTGTGTGAGTGAGTGTGTATGTGTGTATGAGTGTGTGTGTGTGTGTGTGTGTGTGTGTGTGTGTGTGTGTGTGTGTGTGTGTGTGTGTGTGTGTGTGTGTTGTTAACAGCGGTCTTCTGTGATTTCTTCGTGATCATAGTGATCTTCGGTGAGTAGATGTACGTCTACAGCGATCTTCTTTGATTTCTTGTGCAGATAAAGTTTTCTTTTATTGCCTTCTATCTAGCAATCTGCAGTGATCTTATACATAGATGTCTCCGATGATCTGGGGCTATATAACAACAGTCTTGTGGAGGGGTGGTTCGTCTTTGTTCGATTTCATGATGTTGAATTTGATCTTTCATTTTTGATGGCCCCTCTTCAAGGAATAGGGCTGGGGGCGTTGAAACCGGAGAGAGAGAGAGAGAGAGAGAGAGAGGAGAGAGAGAGAGAGAGAGAGAGAGAGAGAGAGAGAGAGAGAGAGAGAGAGAGAGCGAGCTGAGAGAGAGAGAGAGAGCGAGAGAGAGAGAGTGAGCTAGAGAGAGAGAGAGAGAGAGAGAGAGAGGAGAGCGCGAGCTGGAGAGAGAGAGAGAGAGAGAGAGAGAGAGAGAGAGAGAGGAGTTGGGGTGGGGTGGGGATGAAGACTGCCACAAACAACAGCTGAATATGATGTATCCTAATAACGGTGATGTAAACCTAAGTGTTCACAGACGGACGTGAGCTTATGACCGCTAAACACCGCAAACCTACCTACAGGTGTGCTGTATGTAGACAGGTGTTTGACAGGTGTTTGGATTAGCAGCATACAAGCGGAGAGGGGTGGGGGGGGGGGGTGGGGAGGAGGAAAGGGAAGAAGATGGAAGGGGGGGGGGGGTTACAGCCAGAAATACGACGGAGCCGGTAATATAAATCAGCGGTGAAGGGGCAAAGGTTTGGTTGGTTCATGCACGCAGACTCCCAGCTGCCGATGAGTCAGTGGATGGGGGAACTCGATTTTGTTTTATCTGTCTACACTCACGGTTCCAGAGATTTTTTTTAGGAGCCAGGCAGAAGAAGCAAAAGACTGTGAGTACTTCGAGATTCTTTGCTGTTTAGTAGTAGCAGATTCGCTGCCTCTTTTATCTCATCTTATCAGGTTCTTTGCCAGTGCCGGAGATAGTGGAACCAGTAGTCAGTCAGTCTCTTGCCATTTCGCACAGCGCTATTTGCCGTAGAACTGAGTACTGTCTGTTGGTCACTGCTGGAGCCGGATTATTTCGGGACCACACAGATCGTTTGATTAATCATCATGTTTATTATCTTTTCCCTAAAAAGATAGTTTCTGGTTGCTCTCTCCCCCTCTTCATAGTAATCACAGTACGAAAATGTGTCACAGTATGTTTTTCACACAAGCTCATAGTAGTAATTCGCCCCGTGGGGAAGCCGGGGGCTCTTTCAGTATAAATAGTAGCCCCCACCTTTTGGAAATTCTGTGCTCGAAATTTCCTCTTTTCTGTCACTCTGTTTGTTTCTGCCTTGTTCCTTTGCTTTCTGTCATTTCGTCTTATCATTTTCTTGCCTTTCTGGTCCATTCACCTGTATGTGTTCGATAAAGTCTTTCGTACTTTTTCTTAGGAGTTATAATTGGGTACATGTATTAAGTGCATTTTTGGCTTTAGGGAAATGAGATATGCGGAAGCAATTTAAGTAATTTAGGCCTGTTTTTATATGTTTTTGTGTCCTAAGTTATGTTTATATTTGTATTCATATGTTTTTTTGATCCCCTGTGTGATAAATTGGACGTAGTGGTCAACGCCAGGGGCATGTCCTTAGAATATGTGCGCGAATGCATTGATGTGTTTCTTAATTTTCTTTTTTTTTCCTGTTGAAGTTTTGTATGTGTTTTGAAACGGTCATATCCCTGATATGGCTGTACGCAGTCGGAAATGCTTTAAACATCAGCAACAGTAACAATAGTAGTAACTGCATCACACATCTCTTACGAATTTAATCTTTGACTAGTAGTTTACTTTTAACTTTCTGGTGTGTGTCTCCAAAGCGGAATATACGGTTTTAAATAAAAGTGTGAATGTGTGTTCATTCTTTAAACTGTTAATGGAAATTGAATTTGAAGACCAATTAATTATTTTCCTTTTCAAAAGTTGAATATTGATTCCGACTTTAAACAATGATTCCGCGGAAGCAGAGAATATGCAAGTACAGTTCAATCTTGTGTGTGTGTGTGTGTGTGTGTGTGTGTGTGTGTGTGTGTGTGTGTGTGTGTGTGTGTGTGTGTGTGTGTGTGTGTGCGCGCGCGCGCGCGCGTGAGTGCGTGTGTGTGTGTCGGAGGGGGCGTAGATTGTTAAGTTATCCTTCAACAACCCAACTCAACTGTCAACGATCGTTCATTACTATCGGGCGCCTGTGTTTGTCGCTGAGAAAATGAGTACCTGACGAGAGTTAATAAGCAAATAAAGGGAGAGAAGAGAGAATGGATTCCAGACGGGAGCACGCAGTTACCTGTCTTTCCGTTCAATCATGGCAGACGTGTATGACGGGCGTAGGTACCTATTAGTATTGGATTATGCTGTAGACAGTCCTTGGCCGCTGCTCACAGCGTTATTTTATTTTTTTTTCTTAGCAAGTTTTGTTTGTTTTTAGGGAGGGAAGGGAAAAAC
>JAPXFY010000024.1:58026315-58031315 GCA_030674185.1 Monoplex corrugatus
AAACTCCCAGAAGTATCAGCGGGGGGGGGGGGGGGGGGGGGGGGGGAGGAGGATCTCACTGTTTTCTCTTTATAATTCTTTTATTTTCCCTTTATAATTATTGCTAAAGAGTACAAAAAATTACAATTCCCAGCTACATTTTGATTTGACTCTTTTGGAAATTTTTAAAAATGTTTTTGGTGTTGGGGAATTGGGGGGGGGGGATTCTTGTGAATTCCCCCCCCCCCCCCCCCCCCGGCTAACCTGTGAGATTCGCTCCCTTGAGCCTTGTAGTTTATCACACAGTAGTGTATGTGTGTTGTGTGTGTGTGTGTGTCGTCGATGTGTGCCGAGACAGGTGTTAGAATGCATTAGCACTGTCTATCGTGAACCGCGCCTTCCTGCACCGCCCTTCGTTTTGCGTACATTTTAACACATTTACCTCCCCTTAGTTGAGTGCCGCGAGAGACCGCAGTGGGCGTCACTCGCCATCAACGTCCTGGGTTAGAATTTGGCAACGTGATCCTTCATTCATTTTGCCAAACACTCTTCAGGGCAGCGGTCGGAAAAGGGGTGGGGTGGGGTGGGTGGGGGGGTGGGGACGGGGCAGAGGCAGGGCAGAGACAGGGGCAGAGACAGTGGCAGGGGCAGAGGCAGGGGCAGGGGCAGAGACAGTGGCAGGGGCAGAGACAGGGGCAGGCAGGGCAGGGTCAGAGACAGGGGCAGGGTCAGAGCAGGGGCAGAGACAGGGGCAGGGCAGAGACAGGGGCAGGGGCAGAGACAGGGGCAGGGCAGAGACACGCAACAACAACAACCAACCAATCAACCAACCAACCAAAAAACAAAACAAACAAAAAAAAAAAGAAAAAAAAGAAGGAAAAAAAAAACCCAACCACACACAAACAACAACACCCAGTCACCCAACAACTCACACACATCCACACACCCACACCAACACACACCCACACACAGAAGAGGAAAGTTTAACATTTACACATCGTGTGGATCAAAAGTAAGAGAGGCAAGCGGACACACGCACACATTAGTACTGATACACACATATACACACACACACGGACAAACACACACACACACATACAGCACACACACACACACACACACACACACACACACTACCACACACACACACACACTCACACCACACACACACATACACACTCACACACCCACACAACACACAAAGACTTCCCACAACCACCACCACCCACACACGTACACCCCCCTTCCACCCATCCACCCACCTACACCCGTCCATCCACCTACCCCTCCCCCCCCCCCACACACACAATACACACACGGACAAACACACGCACACACACACACAACACACACACACACACACATACACACACATACACACACACAACCACCACCACCCACACACTTACACACCCCCCTTCCACCCATCCACCCACCCACACCCGTCTATCCACCTACCCACCCACCCCACACACAACACACACACATACCCCCCCCCCCACACACACACACATAACTTGTCAGTGTTATCACGAATCCCACCTAACCCCACTCCCATCTGTATACGTCTCACACAGTAGGCAGGTAGGTACCACTGAGGCAAAACCGAACAGAAGAGTAGCAATCATTTCACACCACACAACAACAGTCATACCTCTAGTACCTGTCTCCACCGCAGACTTTACTGCGCGTTTACCGACAATTGCGTTAGGGTATATATATATATAAAGAAACACACTCACCTCAGTGCAACGTAGACTAAGCAGATGCCATTCAGCCTTGTTTTCAGGATTGTTCTCGAAGAAGATCTTGGAATGATTCTTTTTGGAAGTCCGACTTAAACTACGCTTCTCCATCCAACGTCATAATGTAAAAATAGAAACAGGGGCGATAAATATCGAGACTGTTCTTTGGCTCAGCGCCCTTGCCTCTCAAAGAGTAAATTGGGAAATACCTATTTTAAGACAACGCTGCTATTTCGTTCTATTAGGTTGAATGCTTTGGTGAGGAAAAAAAAAACAAAGTGAGAAAAAGGGGGGTGGGGAGAGAGAGAGAGAGAGAGAGAGAGAGAGAGAGAGAGAGAGAGAGAGAGAGAGAGAGAGAGAGAGAGAGAGAGAGAGAGAGAGAGGAAATCGAATTACATATTTGTCTTTGCTGATGTACTACACACCACAACACACACAGAAGAGAGAGAGAGAGAGAGAGAGGGGGGGGGGAATGTGTATTTTCCAGCGGTATAAATATTAGCACAAATTCGAAATTACGTACTTGCCTTTGCTGATCTGCTACTGCTACTACTATACTACACTACAACACACACACACACACAGCACACACACACACACACACACACACACACACACACACACACACACACACACGCAACACACACACAGCACCACACACACAACACACATACACACACACACACCACACACACACAGAGCAGAGAGAGAGAGAGAGAGAGAGAGGAGAGAGAGAGAGAGAGAGGAGGAGAGGAGAGAGAGAGAGATCAGAATTTTTTTCAGATTCTGAAATTTCTCTGTGTGTGTGTGTGTATGAGAGAGAGAAGAGAGAGAGAGAGAGAGGGGGGGGGAGGTGGGGGCCTAAAATGGTGGAATTTGGAGGTAGGGCTCGCATGCGAGGGATGGCGAGGTGTTGAGAGGGGGGGGGGAGAGGGTGGTGTGTTGAGAGGAGGTCCGGGATGGAATGTTAGGGGCGGTTTATCTACTAGATAAACCAGTGAGAGATGGAAGCCAGAGAAGAGGAACCGCTGCCGAGTTGCCATGCATGCTTACAGAAAATCGTTCATATCTTCGGCCCTTCGCCAGAGCTGGCTAGGAACGGGTTTTATGTTTCGGTTTCTCTTGCAGGCCTTTTCTTTCGTGTCCTTTCAAATACGGCGGCTTTTGTGATTTTTCTCTTTTATTTGAAAGAAAAAAACGTGGTTTACGTCTGTGGTTTGTGTGTGTGTGTGTGTGTGTGTTGTGTGTGTGTGTGTGTGTGTGTGTTACGTGTGTGTGTGTGCGCACGCGCGCGCACTTTGTGACTTTTCTCTCGATTATTTGAAAGGAAAACGTGGTTTAAATGTCATACTCTCTCTCTCTCTGTCTCCCTCTCGGTTTCTCTGTCTCTCGGTTTCTCTGTCTTGTCTCTCTTCTCTGTCTCTCTCTCTCTCACTCTCTCTCTCTCGGTGTGCGCGGGTACTTTGCGACTTCTCTCATTATTTGAAAGAAAAACGTGGTTTAAGTGTCACTCTCTCTCTTCTGTCTGTTGTCTGTCTGTCTGTCTGTCTGTCTGTCTGTCTCTCTCTCTCTGTCTGTCTCTGTCTCTCTCGCTGTTTTGTGACTTTTCTCATTATTTGAAACAAACACATAGTTTAAGTGTCATTCTCTCTCTCTCTCTCTCTCTCTCTCTGTCTGTCTCTGTGTCTGTCTCTCTGTGTTCTGTCTCTCTCGCTGTGTTTTGTGACTTTTCTCATTATTTGAAACAAACACATAGTTTAAGTGTCATTCTCTCTCTCTCTCTCTCTTCTCTCTACTATCTATCTCTCTCTCTCTCTGGTGTTTGTGTTAGACAAACAGAATTGCATTTCAGGTGCTGTCACAGCTCGCCAGTCATTGTGATGCTAGAACTCAGCTGTCCTTGAAAAAGTCTTCCTACAGCCCCAGTCACCCTCCACTAAATGACTGCTTGGTCATATAATCTTGCCCAGACTATGACCAGCGCAGTCTAGTGGTTTGATCACATTTGTTCTGTGCTTCTGCGGTGTTCGGCATAAGACTTGGCTTACGAAAACACGAAAACAGCCAGCATGCACGCCCACCAAAGACGCAGACTGTGCAACAACGTAGTAGACTGTGGTCAGCTCGCTTAATTAACCCTATGACTCCCGCACCCTATCCACCAACTGCAAAAACTTAACCCTTTGACTCCCGCACCCTATCCACCAACTGCAAAAACTTAACCCTTTGACTCCCTCACCCTATCCACCAGCTTCCTGCAGGAAGCTGGTGGATAGGGTGAGGGAGTCAAAGGGTTAGGTTTTTGCTTTGCTGGCCTGGTTGACAATGCAGGATGCTGGTGGACAGGGTGCGGGAGTCAAAGGGTTATCAGCATGAGTTCTCTTGATCTCCTGATAATGTGCAGTGTGCAGCGAGTCGGAATTATAGTGGAGAACAGTTCCACAAGAAAGATTTATAATAAAATAACAGTTTATGTCAGAATGGATTTCCATACTGGTTGTCGACTGATCTTCGGTCATTCAGCAGAGGCTGAAGAAAAGTACATGACCTGTGCAGAATCGTTAATGCGTAAGCTGTGTGGGTGTATGCGTATGTGTTCATATGTAACGTGAAACGGCTTCTTGTAGAGTCATCATGATCATCATCATCATCATCATCATCATCATCACCACCACCACCACCACCACCACCACCACCACCACCACCACCACCACCACACACCACCATCATCATCATCATCATCATCATCATCATCATCATCATCATTTACCCTGCCGCATGGCGTTGGCCCTCCAGACGAATCTGTCCCTCGTCGCTGCAAGTACATCTTCCACCCTCTATGTCTTCATCCACTCTGCAAGCCCGTCCAATATTTTTCCCTGGGTCTACCTGGTGTTTTTCCTCCAGCTTTCTGTGTTACTAGTGCTCTAATTTCTCTTTCCCCACAAATGTCTTTTAATGTTGCTTATTTTATCTATCTTCTTCGTTACTGTTCTTCTTGTGTCTGCCTCCTTCAAGACTGTCTTCGTTCTGTTCTTCTGTGTCTGCTCCTCAAGACTGTCTTCGTTAATGTTCTTCTTGTGTCTGCCTCCTTCAGACTGTCTTCGTTAACGTTCTTCTTGTGTCTGCCTCCTTCAAGACTGTCCTCGTTTGTTTTCTTTGCTGTCGATGGAACCTCACAACATTCTTCTTAGAAACCACATTTCAGTTGCCTCAACCTTGTTCTGATTTTGCGTGTTGACTGTCCGCGCCTCACAACTGTTCAACAGTATCGGT
>JAPXFY010000024.1:58036315-58048815 GCA_030674185.1 Monoplex corrugatus
ATGTCACTAGTTCGTACTGTGTCACAGGGTATATCACTAGTTCGTACAGTGTCACAGGGTATGTCACTAGTTCGTACAGTGTCACAGGGTATGTCGCTAAGTTCGTACAGTGTCACAGGGTTTGTCACTAGTTCGTACAGTGTCACAGGGTATGTCACTAAGTTCGTACAGTGTCACAGGGTATGTCACTAAGTTCGTACAGTGTCACAGGGTATGTTGCTAAGTTCGCACAGTATCACAGGGTATGTCACTAAGTTCGTACAGTGTCACAGGGTATGTCACTAGTTCGTACAGTGTCACAGGGTATGTTGCTAAGTTCGCACAGTATCACAGGATATGTCGTTAGTTCGTACAGTGTCACAGGGTATGTCGCTAAGTTCGTACAGTGTCACAAGGTATGTCACTGTATGCTGTGGTATGGACAAAACTGGCAAGCGCTGAAAGCCATCTGTCACTACCGTATGTCAGCGCTGCACCGTTACACTAACCCTTTGACTCTCACACCCTAGCCACCAACTGCAAAAACTTAACCCTTTGACTCCCTCACCCTATCCACCAATTTCCTGCAGGAAGCTGGTGGATAGGGTGATGGAGTCAAAGGGTTACGTCTTTGCTTTGCTGGCATGGTCGACAGTGCAGGATGCTGTTAGACAGGGTGCGGGAGTTAGAGGGTTAATGTGCTCCATATTAGGTTGGTCCCCTAGACCCTGCCCTCAACCTTCCCCCTTCACACCTGTACACACTTTTTCCAGTCACCACTCTCCGAAGCTGTGGGTGCTGACAAAGTGAAGGCCGAGCCTTGGGTGATAAAACGTGCAGCGTTTGCACCTCATAACTCTGTTTATAGGCGGATGCACGCAAAGGCAGACATGTTCATTCTCTTCCCTTCCTTCCCCCCTGCTTCCCTTGACATCCCCTCTTCCGGGCTCATCATCGTCATCATCATCATCAGGTGCCCTACCGCATGGCGTTGGCGACCATGGACTTCCAGCCATCTCTATCTCTCGTTGCCCCCAGCATCTCCCCCACCCTCCTCATCCCCAGCCACTCTGCAAGTCCGTCCAGCATTCTCTCCCTGGGTCTACCTGGTGCTCTCTTTCCTTCCAGCTTTCCCGTTGTGACCAGGTGCTCCAAATCCCCCTTCCTCATAAAATGGCCTATAAATGTTGCTTGTCTTTTCCTAATCTTCCTTATGAGTGATCTACTTGTGTCTGCCTCCATCAAGACTGTCTCGTTTGTTTTCTTTGCTGTCCATGGAACTCTCAACATTCTTCTGAGAAACCACATCTCGGCTGCATCAATCTTGTTCTGGCTTTGTGCAGCGTTTGCACCTCATAAATGTGACCTTCCATCACGGAATGAGTCGCTTGTCCACTGGCAGTGTTTTGCACAATGGGGCAAAATAAGCGAGAGGGGTGTCAGGGCTCGTTCTGGAGTTGTTGATTATAGCGGATGCCGGAACCCTTCCTACACATTATACATTCAATAAATTACGCATATTGTGGTTCTTTCTGAGTGAAAAAGCTATTTGCATTACCCTCCCCAACATGCTGATGCTGAACTCTCACTTTCGTTTTTCTTGATTTTCTCAAAACTGTGTTTCGGAAGAGTGCCATGTTTGGAAGGCTGTACCTCAGGTATTTATTGTCTGATTTTTAAAATGGTTTTCTTCATTAGAAAGAGCAGTAAGTGTACATTTAGAAGCAATGAAAAAGTGAAAACTGCCTGAAGTGGACAAGTGACTCATTTCGTGGTGGAAAGTCACAAATCTGTTTATAGGCGGATGCACGCAAAGGCAGACGTGTTCATTCTCTCCCTTTCCTTCCCCCCTGCTTCCCTTGACATCCCCCCTTCCGGGCTCACATGCACCAAACTCCCTCCTCTCTGTTTTCGTCTTTCTTTCTTGTCACATACACACACATATACACACCGTACACTTTCTTTTCATACACACACACGGGCGCGTGCATCTCACTTTCAGCAGGCATTTTCAACGCACTCCCACTACAGATAGATAAGACAGACACACGCGCCCACGCATACATGCGCGCGCGCGTGCCCAGACACAGGCACGCTGGTAACACACACACACACACACACACAACACACACACACACACACACACACACACACACACACACACACACACGCAGGCCAATCACTCCACGCCCCCATCTCACGCACACACAGACACGCACACATACACACACACACAGACACACACACACACACACACACACCACACACACGCACTCACACACACACATCAATCAGTCCACGACCCCATCTGACGCACACACAGACACACGCACACATAGACACACACACACACACACACACACACACACACACCACACACACACACACACACACACACGCTCGCTCCCCCTCTCTCTCCTCTTTCTCTCTCTCGCTCTCTGTCTGTCTTCTCTCTCTTCCCCTTCTCTCTCATCTCTCTCTCCCTTTCTGTCTTTGTCTTTGTCTCTGCCTGTCTGTCTGTCTGTCTGTCTGTCCCTTTCTGTCTTTGTCTATGTCTCTGCCTGTCTGTCTGTCCCTTTCTGTCTTTGTCTATGTCTCTGCCTGTCTGTCTGTTCCTTTCTGTCTTTGTCTATGTCTCTGTCTGTCTGTCTGTCTGTCTGTCTGTCCCTTTCTGTCTTTGTCTATGTCTCTGCCTGTCTGTCTCTCCCTTTCTGTCTTTGTCTATGTCTCTGCCTGTCTGTCTGTCTGTCTGTCTGTCCCTTTCTGTCTTTGTCTGTGTCTCTGTCTGTCTGTCTGTCTGTCTGTCCCTTTCTGTTTTTGTCTATGTCTCTGTCTGTCTGTCTGTCTGTCTCTCCCTTTCTGTCTTTGTCTGTGTCTCTGCCTGTCTGTCTGTCTGTCTGTCCCTTTCTGTCTTTGTCTATGTCTCTGTCTGTCTGTCTGTCTGTCTCTCCTTTTCTGTCTTTGTCTATGTCTCTGCCTGTCTGTCTGTCTGTCTGTCCCTTTCTGTCTTTGTCTATGTCTCTGCGTCTGTCTGTCTGTCTGTCTGTCCCTTTCTGTCTTTGTCTATGTCTCTCTCTGTCTGTCTCTGTCTGTCTCTCCCTTTCTGTCTTTGTCTATGTCTCTGTCTGTCTGTCTGTCTGTCTGTCTCTCCCTTTCTGTCTTTGTCTATGTCTATGTCTCTGTCTGTCTGTCCCTTTCTGTCTTTGTCTATGTCTGTCTGTCTGTCTGTTCTATGTCTCTGTCTGTCTGTCTGTCTGTCTCTCCCTTTCTGTCTTTGTCTATGTCTCTCTCTGTCTGTCTCTCCCTTTCTGTCTTTGTCTATGTCTCTGTCTGTCTGTCTATCTGTCTGTCCCTTTCTGTCTTTGTCTATGTCTCTGTCTGTCTGTCTGTCCCTTTCTGTCTTTTTCTATGTCTCTGTCTGTCTGTCTCTCCCTTTCTGTCTTTGTCTATGTCTCTGTCTGTCTGTCTGTCTCTCCCTTTCTGTCTTTGTCTATGTCTCTGTCTGTCTGTCTCTCCCTTTCTGTCTTTGTCTATGTCTCTGCCTGTCTGTCTGTCCCTTTCTGTCTTTGTCTATGTCTCTGTCTGTCTGTCTCTCCCTTTCTGTCTTTGTCTATGTCTCTGTCTGTCTGTCTCTCCCTTTCTGTCTTTGTCTATGTCTCTCTGTCTGTCTGTCTGTCTCTCCCTTTCTGTCTTTATCTATGTCTCTGTCTGTCTGTCTGTCTGTCTCTCCCTTTCTGTCTTTGTCTATGTCTCTGTCTGTCTGTCTGTCTCTCCCTTTCTGTCTTTGTCTATGTCTGTCTGTTTGTCTGTCTGTCTCTCCCTTTCTGTCTTTGTCTATGTCTCTGTCTGTCTGTCTGTCTCTCCCTTTCTGTCTTTGTCTATGTCTCTGTCTGTCTGTCTGTCTGTCTCTCCCTTTCTGTCTTTGTCTATGTCTCTGTCTGTCTCTTTCTGTCTTTGTCTATGTCTGTCTGCCTGTGTGTGTCTCTCTCTTTCTTTCTGTCTTTGTCTATGTCTCTGCCTGTCTGTCTCTTTCTGTCTTTTGTCTATGTCTCTGTCTGTCTGTCTCTCTCTCTCTCTCTCTCTGTCTTTGTCTATGTCTTTGTCTGTCTGTCTCTTTCTGTCTTTGTCTATGTCTCTGTCTGTCTGTCTCTCTTTCTGTCTTTGTCTATGTCTGCCTTTCTGTCTGTCTGTCTCTCTCTCTCTCTCTTTTCTGTCTTTGTCTATGTCTCTGTCTGTCTGTCTGTCTCTCTCTGTGTCTTTGTCTATGTCTTTGTCTGTCTGTCTCTGTCTTTGTCTATGTCTCTGTCTGTCTGTCTCTTTCTGTCTTTGTCTATGTCTCTGTCTGTCTGTCTCTCCCTGTCTGTCTTTGTCTGTGTCTCTGCCTGCCTGTGTCTGTTTCTCTCTCTTTCTCCACCCCCCACCCCCACCCCCCTACACACAATGACACATAAATAATGCAAGCACTGACACATCACACGCACACGTATTTCCCCAGACTAGTGTTTATGTGTGAGAGTGCACACAGTCAGAGCCTCACCTGCTAACGGCAGTGATTGATAAAGTGACATGTAAGAGGCCGGTAGAGCCAGGCAGGCAGGCAGCCAGGCAGCCAGGCAGGTTGGCAGGCAGGTAGGTAGGTAGGTAGGGTAGTTTGGGAGATAAGGAGGAAGCTACTGTTGAAAATTTGATGGATGACCCACTGTTACAACTTCCCTGCTGTCCCAGTAGGTCCTCATGCTTAACTATTCATAGACTGTTGTCTGTCTTGGATTCAGTTGGTCTTTTTTTTTTTTTTTTTTTTTTTTTTTTTCAATTTGATTTTTGATCAGTTTGAATACAACGTTCAGTCTGTATGTCTTTTGGATCTAGTATTGTCTGTATTCAATTAAGAAAAAATGGAGTCTGTTTTACCTTTCACCTTTTTTCGTATTAGTGTTAAGGTTTAGCGCCTCAGAAATATCCTTCTTCTTCTTCTTCTTCTTCTTCTTCTTCTCTTCCTCTCTTCCTTTTCTTTTTCTTCTTCTTCTCCTCCTCCTTATCCTTCTCCTCCTCCTCCTCCTCCTTCTTCTCCTCCTCCTTCTTCTTAACAGTAGTATGTATTCTTCTTGTTCTCCTCCTCCTCCTTCTCCTCCTTCTTCTTTTTAATAGTAGTAGTATGTATTAGTAGTAATAGTAGTATTAGTAGTATGTAGTAATAGTAGTATTAGTAGTAAATAGTAGTAGTAATAGTAGTAGTAGTAATAGTAATAGTAGTAGTAATAGTAGTAGTAGTAATAGTAGTGGTAGTAGTAAATAGTAGTAGTAGTGATAGTAGTATTTTCGGTCAGATTTAGATTTTTAATATCTTGGTCCAGTCGTTTTTTTGGTTTTTTTTTTTCAATCTGTTTTGGACAATCCAATCTCGAAGTCTGTTTTGCTTTGTTTTGGATAAAGTCTGTTTTCAGTCATCTAATTTTGGCTTCAGTGTTGTCCATTTTCACAGTCTGTTTCGATTCTTTTTAATTTAGGATTAGGTGTGCTGTCAATCTGTTTTGGATTTTATTGTAAAATTCGTTTTTGATCCCTCTTGGCCCAGTGTAAAGTCCCCACGATATTTCTTAATATAGTGGTGCCTGTGTTCGATATGTTTTGGATCCAGTGTTAAGTCTGTTTACTATCTGATTTGGTTTCATTGTGAATTCTCTTTTCAGTCAGTTTTGAATCCAATATTTGAACTCTATGGTTATAGATAGCCCTGATATGGCTCTAGGCAGTCGGCTGGGCTTTAAACAACAGTAAGAATAAGAGCAAGGAAAAACCCTATATTTTTCGATGTGGTTTTGATTCCAGTGTTAAGTCTTATTTTTCGATCTGTTTTGGATTTTCAAACTGTTTTGGATTCATAATTAAATTAATATCAATCTCTTCGGATTCAGATCTACGTCTTTATTTTCGATCTGTATTGCATATGATATTAGATCACGAAAGAAAACAAACGAGACAGTCTTGATGGAGGCAGACACAAGAAGGTCATTCAAAAGGAAGATTAGGAAAAGACAGGCAACGTTTATATGCCATTTTATGAGGAAAGGGAAATTGGAGCTCCTGGTCACAACAAGAAAGCTAGAGGGAAAGAGAGCACCAGGAAAAAATATTGGACGGACTTGCAGAGTGGCTGAAGACAGAGAGGGTGGAAGATATGCTTCCGGCAACAACGGATAGATATATATGGAGGGCCATGATCGCCAACGCCATGTGGCAGGGCACTTGATGATGATGATCAGATCACACCTTATTTCGTTCCGAGGTTTCACGGCCATTTTGGGAGTGATTATATGGTGTGTGTGTTTGTACCTAATTGAATACAATCACAGTTGATTCGCTCTCTGTCGCTGTGCCGTTGTGTTGGATGGGCGTGTTTCACTTTACCTGTTGCTGGTAGGGTTGTTACTGTGTGTTTGTACCTAATTGAATACAATCACAGTTGATTCGCTCTCTGTCGCTGTGCCATTGTGTGGGACGGGGCGTGTTTCACTTCACCTGTTGCTGGTAGGGTTTGTTACTTTATTGTACTGCCTAGATATGGACACGTGTTATACGCTCCGCTGGTCTGTGGCTGTTCGTAAAGTTTTACGTTTCTTGGGGTTATGATTGCTTGATTGTATCCTAATACACGTACACGCACGCACGCACGCACGCATGCACGCACGCACGCACGCCCATACCCACCCAGCCACCCACCTACAGACACAGACACACACACACGCACACGCTCACACACACCCCCACCCACGCGTTCCCCACACGCACGCACGCGCGCGCGCGCGCACACACACACACACACACACACACCACACACACACACACACACACACACACACACACACACACACGCACGCACCTACGCACGCACGGACGCACACACTCCCCCCTCCTACACACACCCCCACACACACCCCACATCCCCACTCCAACACCCACACCCCCACAATCACACCCACCCACCCACCCACCCACACAGAGTGTTGTTTTATGTCTTTGCTGTCAGTGATTCTGTATGAAGTTTCTTGGGTTCGGTCCCTGTCAGTGTGACTGTTCTGTTATGTTCCTTAATAATAAATAATAATAAATCACATTTATAGAGCGCTATTCTCCCACACATAGGTAAGGACTCACTGCTCTCTTTACACGGAAATACATAATTTATTTTACATTTTTTGCCGATCATTGTGTTTGAAGTTTCATGTTTTAGTGGCCAGTGGGTATTGTTATACTATTGATCTGGCCTGAAATTCAGGCAGCCTTCTTTTGTTATATACCCAGAGTACAAGTTTATTCTCACTTCTCCTCCTTGGTCGCATTTTACGGAGGAAAAATTTCATCATCTCACTCATTCTCTCTCTCACACACACAAAGACACGTTCACACACACACACACACACATAGACACACACACACACACACACACACACACACACACACACACACACACACACACAGAGGCACAGACAGACACACACATATGCACAGACAGACAGGCAGATAGGCAGACAGACGTACAGACACACAGAAGCACATAGGCACAGACAGACAGACACACAGACACACAGACAGACACATACACACGCTAGACACATACACAGGTACAGACAGACAGACAGACAGACAGACAGACAGACAGACACAGACACACTGGCGCAGACAGAGAGTCACACACACACAGGCACAGACAGATAGACAGACACGCACACACACACAGGCACAGACAGATAGACAGACACGCACACACACACACACACACACCACACACACACACACAAACACAAACACACAAACACACATGTATACACACACACAAACACACACACACACACACACACACACACACACACACACACACACACACACACACACACACACACACACACACACACACACACACACACACACCTACCCCTCTAAAGCTTTGATCGTACCGTCCCAAGTTTAAACGGATTTCTGAACCTCTTCATCTCGACGTTCCGGGGTCGCTATGAAACTGGGAAAGAGTGCATGTATCTTTTCATGTGTGCACAGGCATATAACTTTCCTTTTCATTGCTATCGGTTTTGTCCTTAAGTACAAAGTTCGTGTTAAAAACTGTTATACTACTAGCCCCTCACATTGAGATTATAGTTACAGGTGTTTGCAATTCAAATTTCACCGTTACGTTTTTATGGTGGACAGTACCTGCTATATTAACCCTTGGACTCCCACACTCTTGTTTACCAGCATCATGTATTGTCAACCATGCTAGAAAGGCAAAAACTTAACCCTTTGACTCCCTCGCGAGGGAGTCAAAGGGTTAAGTTTGTAGGAAGTTGGTGGATAGGGTGAGGGAGTCAAAGGGTTAAGTTTGTAGGAAGCTGGTGGATAGGGTGAGGGAGTCAAAGGGTTAAGTTTTTGCAGTTGGTGAATAGGGTGTGGGAGTCAAAGGGTTAATGTTACTCTCTTCAGCTCCAGTGTTGCTGGGTTGCTGTTCAGAGTCTGCCTTGATCATACCCAGAGAAGGCCTTGCATTGGCATGCAGATCCAGGTTTCATTTTTAATCATTGGTTTGTTTGGAAACGCCAGTATTGATGTAACAGTACTACAATTAAGACGAATAGTTGTGATCTTAAAACAAAATTCGTAGCAGGAATAACTATCATCAAGACATACGCCTTGTACTGAAAGACAAAAAACAAAAAAAACAACAACAACAAAAAAAACCCCACCTACACACACACACACAAAACAAAAAACAAAACAAAACAAAACAAAAAGATAGCAATGAAAAATAAAGTTATATGTATGTGCATACATGAAAGAAATGTGTGCTTCTTCCTTCACAGTTTCAAAACAGTCTGAGGATTTACACGTCAGTATTGTAGAAAAGTAAAAAATACTCTATCCATCAATACATCCGTAAAAAGAAAATAGAAAATAGAAAAAAAAAAAAAGAGAGAGAGAGGAGGTAAAAAAGAAAGAGAGGGAGGAAGGAGGAGAGAGAGAGGAGAGAGAGAGAGAAGGAGAGGAGAGAGAGAGAGAGTAAAGAGAGAGAGAGCGAGAGAGAGAGGGGTAAAAAAGAAGAGAGAGAGAGGCGGAAGAGAGAGAGAGGGGGGGGTAAAAAAGAAGAGAGAGAGAGAGAGAGGAGAGGGGGTAGAAGAAGAGAGAGAGGGGAGAGAGAAAAAAAAGAGAGAGAAGGAGGCGAAGAGAGAGAGAGAGAAGAGAGAGAGAGGGGGTAAAAAGAAGAGAGAGGAGGGGAGAGAGAGAGAGGGGGTAAAAAAGAGAGAGGAAGGGGAGAGAGAGAGAGGGGGTAAAAAAGAAGAGAGAGAAGGAGGGGAGAGAGAGAGAGAGAGAGGGGTAAAAAAAGAGGGAAGAGGGTAAAAAAGAAGAGAGAGAGAGGAGAGAGAGAGAGGGAAGAAGAGAGTGAGAGAGAGAGAGAGAGGGGTAAAAAAGAAGAGAGAGTAGGAGTGGAGAGAGAGAGAGAGAGAGGAGAGAGGGTAAAAAAGAGGAGGAGAGTGAGAAGAGAGAGAGATAGAGAGGAGTAAAAAGAAGAGAAGTAGGAGAGAAGAGAGAGTGAGAGGAAGAGAGAAGAGAGGAAAAGAGAGAGAGAGAGAGGAGGGGAAGAGAGAGAGAGAGAGGGTAAAAAGAAGAGAGAAGGAGGCGGAGAGAGAGAGAGAGAGAGAGAGAGAGGAGAGAGGGTAAAAAAGAAGAGAGAGAAGGAGGCAGAGAGAGAGAGAGAGAGAGAGAGAGAGAGGAGAGAGAGGGTAAAAAAGAAGAGAGAGAAGGAGGCGAGGAGAGAGAGAGAGAGAGAGAGAGAGAGAGAGAGAGAGAGAGAGAGAGAGTTTCAAAATCCGAAAATAACTGATACAAAAGAACATTAAACGCAGTTCCCCAAACCTAATCAAACCAACCAAAAGAAACGAAGCAAGTTTTGTTTTCGATTGCCAAGTCCTGTGGGTCAAAGGTTCTTGCATACCTTGAAGCCGTATTGATTCCACCTTTCCATTTCCTCTCCAACCCCCCTCTCGCCCCTCCCTCCCCCCATCTCCCACTCCCTTGGCAAGGCAGGGAAGGGTTTAGTTTTGTCAGCTTTCGAAACCCCCTCCTCCCCCCACTCTTTTAAAATCGCTCTACGTGGGCTGTGTTCAGAGAGCCGACCACCCTTGCCTGTCAGTACAGCAAAGCGAGAGGCTGAAAATTGTGGGGAGGAAGTGAGAAAGTGGGAGAGAGGCCTTACCTGTAATTACAGACGAAGAGAAATTTCGTGAGGGCTCAGGTATGCCAACTGAGCTTGAAGACGGTTTTCCAGCTGCGATTATCTCACGGGGACTGTGTTGAGAGAGGAAAGCGCTTGTAATTTTTGTTCGGTCTCTGCTTGTGGCTTGTTGTAGTGGCAGCGGCTACTTGCTGTTGGGGGAATTTCTTTCAAAGTGAAGCAACATAAATTATCAGACATAGCGAAACAGCACTGAAGGACTGACTAGTCTACACCACTGGCTGTATGTTGTAGTAGTGGTGTTGTCTGGGCAGTGGAAATTGGGTGGTGCGTGTATGCGTGTGGGTGTTGGTTGGTGTTTTGTGGAGAGTTGAAGCGAGTCAAGTCAGCCACTCACTCAGTTGGCTGGATCCGTCTCTCGCTCAGCCTTCTTGTCTAAATCCGAATTTGGAGTTGATTTTTTTGAAGTCGGTCTTCGGCCCCAAGTCGATCGCAGTACTTATCCGAGTGAAGAGTGGATTTTTCAGTCTGTGTCTGGGTTCCGTTTCAGTCAGTGGCTGTGTATATGTGTGTGTGTATGTGTGTATGTGCATTATTCCTGGTTGGAATTAAGAAGTGTTAGTTTTGGACACCGGCGTTTTAGTGGGGGAAACCTTTCAGTGTGAGAAGTTCAGTGGTGGTGCACAAGTTACATTCGCTGCCGTCGTGGGTAGTTCAAAAGGTGAGTTGTTCTTTCTTGTCCCTCCCCCTCCCCTCTCTCCCCCCCCCACCCCCAATTTTCTGCGGTACACAGTTTGCACCAAGTGTTGGGTATATTTTCTGGTTGACTTACGTCGCGCTAAGTATGAAAGAACTCGGAGAATGATATGATATATTGGTTTAGTTCCATTCTTTAACCTTCAGTGTTGCTTCTAATAGAAGAAATCCAAATCCGTCTCTGTTCGCTTACTTAAATCAGAGAAGTGAGACTAGATTGTAGGTTTCTGGCGAAAGATTCAAGTCAAGTTTGTTCCCCTTTTAAAAAAAAAATTATTAAAATTTTTTTTTTTTTTTTTTTACTGGTTTGTGTTTCAGTTTGTGTTTGGACATGCGTGAACGCTTTGATATATGTACTTAAGTTTTCTTTTTCAGCCCTTCCCCCCCCCCCCCCCCCCCCCCAAAGTGAAGTATTGTGTATTGTATGGCCCCGATGCAGCTCTGCGCATTCGGCTGGGCTTTAAACAAAAATAACACAAAGAATAAGCAAGCAAGCAAGCAAGAAAGCAAGCAAGCAAGCAAACAAGCAAGTTTTATATCAGAAGAGAATCTCTAGGTGGAACAAAAATTTATCAGATTTTTGCTTGCTGACATTGACATAGGCGTTGCTGTGCTGGTATAAATTATAAACACAGCTTCGCTTTATCAGAGTTGATCTGTGTTAACCCTTTGACTCCCGCACCCTATCCACAAACTGCAAAAACTTAACCATCTGACTCCCTCACCCTGTCCACCAGCTTCCTGCAGGAAGCTGGTGGATAGGGTGAGGGAGTCAGATGGTTAAAGTTTTTGCTTTGCTAGCATGGTTGGCAGTTTGGCAGTTGGCAGTGTAAATAGTATGCCTGCCTTCTAGAAATTCTATGCTAGAATTTTCCTCTTTTATATCACTCTCTTTCTGCCCTGTTCTTTTGCTTTCTGTCATCTAATCCTATCATTTTCTGCCTCGCTGGTCCATTCACCTGTAGCCTATGTGTTCTGTACAGTAAAGCTTTGCATACTTTCTTTTTGGACTGATAATAGGGTACACGTAATAAGTGCTTTTTTATTTTTTTATTTTTTATTTTTTGCACTAAGGGAGTTTGATATGAGAAACAATTTCAGGCAATTTAGGCCCATTTTTATATATATATTTCACTGTTCAGTGTCCTTAGTTGAGTATAAATTTGTTTTCAGATTTTAACACCCCCCCCCCCCCCCCCCCCCCGTGATAAATTGGACGGAATGGCCACAGTCTCATAATAATCAGCCTGTTGATTGTGGAAACTTTACGGAAGAAGAAGAAGAATGCTAGGGGCATATTCTTAGATTATGTGCGTGAATGCATTGATAATGTACTTAGTTTTCTTTTTCAGTCCTGTCTGTCCCCCCCCCCCCCCCCCCCCCCGTCCTCCCCTTGAAGTAGTGTGTATTGTAAAGTCCTGATACAGTTCTGCACAGTCGGCTGGGCTTTAAACAAAATTAACACTAAGAATAACAAGTAAGCAAGCAAACAAACAAACAAGCAAACAAGCAAGCAAGCAGGCAAGAAGAAGAAGAAGAAGAA
>JAPXFY010000024.1:58056315-58058815 GCA_030674185.1 Monoplex corrugatus
TTCACGTCTCGCCTCGCCTCGACTCCGTGCCTGTTTGACTTGGAGTTAATGTCATGTTCGAACGGGGGCGTTCGTTTTCGATGTTCGTCATGTCTGATTTCTCTTGCACTGCGCTGTGTGTGTGTGTGTGTGTGTGTGTGTGTTATGTGTGTGTGTGGGTGTGTGTGTGTGTTGTGTTGTTGTGTGATGTGTTTGTGTGGTGTGTGTGTGTGTGTATGTGTGTGTGTTGTGTTGTGTTGTGTTTGTGTTTGTGTTTGTGTTGGTGTTGTGTTGTGTGTGTGGGGTGTGTGTGTTGTGTTGTGTTGTGTGTGTGTGTGTGTGTGTGTGTGTGTGTGTGTGTGTGTGTGTGTGTGTGTGTGTGTGTTGTGCGTGCGTGCGTGCGTGTGTGTGTGTGTGTGTGTGTCTCTCTCTCTATGTGTGTGTGTATGTATATGTACATACATAAATATATATATATATGTGTGTGTGTGTGTGTGCGTGTGTGTGCGCGGGTGCGTGTTTGTGTGTGTGTGTGTGTGTATGTGTGTGTGTACGCACGCGCGCGTGTGTGTTTGTGTCTGTGTGTGCTTGTGTGTATACGTGTGTGTGTGTGTGCATATGTGTGTGTGCTTATATGTATGTGTGTGTGTGTGTGTGTGTGTGCGTGCGTGCGTGCGTGCGTGTGTGTGTGTGTGTGTGTGTGTCTCTCTCTCTATGTGTGTGTGTATGTATATGTACATACATAAATATATATATATATATGTGTGTGTGTGTGTGCGTGTGTGCGTGTGTGTGCGCGGGTGCGTGTTTGTGTGTGTGTGTGTTGTGTGTGTATGTGTGTGTGTACGCACGCGCGCGTGTGTGTTTGTGTCTGTGTGTGCTTGTGTGTATACGTGTGTGTGTGTGTGGATATGTGTGTGTGCTTATATGTATGTGTGTGTGTGCGCGCGCTTGTATGTATGCACGCACGCGCTCTTTCATGAAGACTCCCGAACGAATTGACAATATTCTGTGTTATGTTTTAGTGTTGAGCTATACAACTTTTACCGTTACAGTCCACACCACCATGTTCTATGTAATTATCTTTTTACACTGACGTTGCCAGCTCTCTGAAAGCGTATAATTATTGCCGAGAAGTGATGAGCACGTAATTATACACTTTGGACTGTCAAAACACACCTTTCCCCAACAGCCATTACATGCCCTGTAGTTAACTTTTATTCCCGTGATGACGACTGTAATTGAGATTTAAAAAAAAGTTTTATGCAATAAAACATATACCACGTTTTAACCCTTTTGACGCCCATACCCTGTCCACCAACATCCTGCTGTGTCAACCACGCTAGCAAAGCAAAAATTTAACCCTTTGACTCCCACACCCTGTCCACCAGCATCCTGCATTGTCAACCACGCTAGCAAAGCAAAAACTTAACCCTTTGACTCCCACACCCTGTCCACCAACATCCTGCTGTGTCAACCACGCTAGCAAAGCAAAAACTTAACCCTTTGACTCCCACACCCTGTCCACCAACATCCTGCTGTGTCAACCACGCTAGCAAAGCAAAAACTTAACCCTTTGACTCCCACACCCTGTCCACCAACATCCTGCTGTGTCAACCACGCTAGCAAAGCAAAAACTTAACCCGTTGATTCCTTTACCCTATCCACCAGCTTCCTACGCCTCGATGAAACAGCAAAGTGAAGAACAGACAAACAAATAAACAAATAAACAAACAAACAAAAACAAAAACAAAAACAAACAAACAAACAAACAACCCGAATACAGAATAAAAAGAAAACCAACCCAACCCAACCAAACCCAACCAAACCAAACCAAACCAAACCAAACCAAACCAAACCAAACCAAACCAAACCAAACCAAACCAAACCAAACCAAACCAAACCAAACCAAACCAACCAACCAACCAACCGACCGAACAAAAATACCCGTTTCCCCCCAACATCAACAACAAGAAAATGAATAGCAAAACCATCAACAACAAGAACAAGAACATCAACAACAACAACATCATCATCATCATCAGCGTCATCGTCATCATCATCATCATCAACAACAACAACCAACAACAACAACAACAACAGCAGCAGCAGCAGCAACAACAACAAATCGGGGTCTGTTCTCAGTCCTGCTGTAGAAATCATCAGTGAGTGTCGATAAGGTACATGTGTGACGCTTCACACCACACCACACGTCATACGATGTGCAACTGAAATAATCACAGCAGATGTGCTAGAAATAAAAGCAGCCACAGCCACAGGCAACACACGGCTAGCTAGGCCTACGCAAGCTAAGCCGCGGAGACTTGCTGGCATCTCATTCATTATTAGCCAGACCGCAGAGGAGCGAAAAGCAGAGTGGCACAAAACAGAACTGTGTGGCTGAAGAGGGGTGTGTGTGTGTATGTGTGTGTGTGTGTGTGTGTGGGGGGGGGGTGTATGAGGGCGTGTGTGTGTGTGTGAGGGGTGTTGTGGTGTGTGTGTTTGTGTGTGTGTGTGTGTG
>JAPXFY010000024.1:58071315-58073815 GCA_030674185.1 Monoplex corrugatus
CAGGATGCTGGTGGACAGTGTGTGGGAGTCAAAGGGTTAAAGTCAGGGTGGATTTGGAAAGGTTTGTTGTCTTGTCTGGTGGTTCCAATTCTCCTGTCAGAGACTTTTCAAACTTTGTGTCTATGCGTTTGTTCGTGGATGTGTGTTACATATCACCATAGGTTTAAACGCAAATTGGCAATCACAATTATTAGGATTGTTTTGAATGGCCGACACCTAAAGTTTAGGTCGCACTGACTGAAAATGACAGGGGAAAAGTCTCTGGAAGAATTCGTCGTTTAATGACGGGTATTCAAGGCTAAAAAAAAAAAGTACTTGGCCAAATAGGAAATTCTTGACGTATGTGCTGTCTGTCTCTAAAAGGATTTGTCGTCTAATGACGAATATTGTAAGGTTAAAAAAAGTACTTGGTTGGACAAGTTCCTTATGCATGTCCTGCCTCTGAAAGGATGTACATGTACTGTCTTTATGACAAGTATTAAAAGTTGAAAAGTACTTGGTTGGACAAGAGGTTCGTTATGTATGTGCTGTCTCTGAAACTAGTGAAAGGATTTGTCGTCTAATGACAAATATTAAAAGTTAAAAGTACTTGGCTGGACAGGAAGTCCGCTATGCATGTGCTGCCTCTGAAAGGATTTATTGGCTGAGGAGAAATATTAACCCTTTGACTCCTCCACCCTATCCACCAACTGCAAAAACTTAACCTTTTGATTCCCTTACCCTATCCACCAGCTTTCTGCAGGAAGCTGGTGGATAAGGTGAGGAAATCAAAGAGTTAAGTCTTTACTTTGCTAACGTGGTTGGCAATGCAGGGTGGTGGTGAACAGGGTGTGGGAGACAAAGGGTTAAAATTTGAAAAGTATTTGGCTGAGCAGCTAAGGGAATTCGTTATGTATGTGGTGTCTCTGCAAGGATTTATCATCTAACAACGAGTATTAAATGAATTAAAGGCTAGAAAGTACTTGGCCGAGCAAGCGCAGTTCGTTACGTCTGTGCCGATTTTAACCCTTTCATTCCCTCACCCAAACCGCCAGCTGCAAAAACTTAACCCTTTCACTCCAAGATGCTGGTGGATAGGATGAGGGAGTGAAAGGGTTAAGTTTTTGCTTTGAGTCCTGGCTGGCAATACAAGATGCTGGTGGATAGGGTGAGGGAGTCAAAGGGTTAAGTTTTCGCTTTGCTATCCTGGCTGACAATACAAGATGCTGGTGGATAGGGTGCGGGAGTCAAAGGGTTAAGTTTTCGCTTTGCTATCCTGGCTGACAATACAAGATGCTGGTGGATAGGGTGCGGGAGTCAAAGGGTTAAGTTTTTGTTTTGCTAGCATGGTTGACAATGCAGGATGCTGGTGGAATGGGTGAGGGGGTGAAAGGGTTAACTGAGATTGGTTAGTTTTGAAGGCAAACAGTACGCAGGACGCGTCATAAGACGTGGGAGAAAAGATCGTTTCTGGTTTCAGGGTTTGACAGTCTTGGTGTTGTAGCTTCGTTGCTGTTCCTCCTTTTTTGGTTACCTCGCTTCAATAAGCGAAACTTGTTTCTTATCGGCCGTCCTTTTTTGGTTACCTCGCTTCAATAATTGAAACTTGTCTCTTATCGGCCGTCCTTTTCTGGTTACCTCGCTTCAATAATTGAAACTTGTTTCTTAACGGCCGTCCTTTTTTGGTTACCTCGCTTCAATAATTGAAACTTGTTTCTTATCGGCCGAAGAATCTGTGTCTCTGTGTCTGTTTATGTCTGTGTCTGTCTGTCTGTCTGCTTGCCTGTCTGCCTGCCTGCCTGCCTGCCTGCCTGCCTGCCTGCCTGTCTGCCTGTCTGGCTGTCTATCTCTCTTTCTCTGTTGTTCTGTCTGTCTGTTGTCTCTCTCTCTCTGTCTGTCTCTCTGTTGTCTATCTCTGTCTGTCTGTCTGTTGTCTATCTCTCTGTCTGTCTGTCTGTTGTCTGTCTCTCTCTGCGTCTCTTTGTCTCTGTCTCTGTCTGTCTCTCTCTGTCTGTCTCTGTCTCTGTCTCTCTCTGTCTGTCTCTCTCTCTCTCAAGTCTGAAGTCTTTCTGTCTGTCTCTCTCTTTCCGTCTGTCGCTTTCTGTCTCTCTCTGTTTCTGTCTGTCTCTTTCTCTCTGTCTGTGTCTGTCTGTGTCTGTATCTCTCTCTCTCCCCCTCCCCCCTCTGTCTCCCTCCTCTCTCTCCCCTTCACAATTAATCAGGAAAAAGAAAACTGTTAGTACGGGTTCGCCTAATGTTTTCTCGTCCTCTCCCCCCCCCCCCCCCCCCCCCCTCTTGTCTCTATGGTCGGTTCACTAACATGTTCGTTGCATCCACTGTATACATGGGCACAGCGTTCGTCGGGTTTTTATGTCGTCTGCTGGCTAGGATTTTAACAGTTAACATCCCTTACCTGCACGTGGTGCCTCCGTGTTGGCAACGACGGACTGCACAGCGCGGCAAGAGTGTTCGGAAACCTTTGCCGTTACTCATCCTACTGACAGCTGGGAACCTGGCCAAG
>JAPXFY010000024.1:58081315-58086315 GCA_030674185.1 Monoplex corrugatus
AGAGAGAGAGAGAGAGAAAGAGAGAGAGAGAGAGAGAGAGAGAGAGAGAGTGTGTGTGTGTGCGCGGTTTGGCTGAAGTACATAGGAGAGAGGAGAGAGAGAGAGAGAGAGAGAGAGAGAGAGAGAGAGAGAGAGAGAGAGAGAGAGAGAGAGAGAGAGCCTTCGATCAGTTTGAAATAACACATTCACTGACCTCAGTGACCTGCCTTGTTTATTTTTATTTTAATCCTTCGACTCCCGCACCCTGTTCACCAGCATCCTGCATTGTCAACCATGCTAGCAAAGCAAAAACTTAACCCTTTGACTTCCGCATCCTGTTCACCAGCACACTGCATTGTCAACCTTGCTAGCAAAGCAAAAACTTAACCCTTTGACTTCTGCATCCTGTTCACCAGCATACCGCATTGTCAACCATGCTAGCAAAGCAAAAACTTAACCCTTTGACTTCCGCACCCTGTTCACCAGCACACAGCATTGTCAATCATGCTAGCAAAGCAAAAACTTAACCCTTTGACTTCCGCATCCTGTTCACCAGCACACCGCATTGTCAACCATGCTAGCAAAGCAAAAACGTAACCTTTTGACTCCCTCATCCTTTCCACCAGCTTCCTGCAGGAAGTTGATGGATACGATGAGAGAGTCAAAAGGTTAAGTTCCTGCAGTTGGTAGACAGGGTGCGGAAGTCAAAGGGTGAAAGGGAGATTAAAGAAATGGGAGGTAGAGCATGGGAAAAGTCGCGGTTTGACTTGACTGAAAACTAGTGAGGAAATCAGATAAGTCAGTCATCATTCATAATCTTGTGAATATTAACAACAGACATTATTCATAAACTAGATAAAAGAAGTGACATGGATTATTCATTGGATCTATTCTTGATGGTTGTCATTGTCATTGTCATTTGCCCAGCATAATCAGCTAGTCTCAGCAGACGGTGTAGTATGGAGAACATAGGAAATGAGTGGAAATCCGTAACTCACTCTGAAAACTAAGTGACTGGAAATCCATAACTCTCTCAAAACTAAATGAGTTGAAATCCATAACTCTAGCTCTGTTTCAAAACTAAATGAGTTGAAATCCATAACTCTCTCTCAAAACTAAATAAGTTGAAATCCATAACTCTCTGTCAAAACTAAATGAGTTGAAATCCATAACTCTCTGTCAAAACTAAATGAGTTGAAATCCGTAACTTTTGCTTAAAACTAAATGAGTTGAAATCCATAACTCTGTCTCAAAACTAAATGAGTTGAAATCCGTAACTTTCGCTTAAAACTAAATGAGTTGAAATCCATAACTCTCTCTCAAACCTAAATGAGTTGAAATCCATAATTCTCTGTCGAACCTAAATGAGTGGAAATCCATAACTCTCTCTCGAACCTAAATGAGTTGAAATCCATAACTCTCTGTCAAAACTAAATGAGTTGAAATCCATAACTCTGTCAAAACTAAATGAGTTGAAATCCATAACTCTCTGTCAAAACTAAATGAGTTGAAATCCTTAACTCTTTGTCAAAACTAAATGAGTTGAAATCCATAACTCTGTCAAAACGAAATGAGTTGAAATCCATAACTCTCTGTCAAACCTAAATGAGTTGAAATCCATAACTCTCTGTCAAAACTAAATGAGTTGAAATCCATAACTCTCTGTCAAAACTAAATGAGTTGAAATCCATAACTCTCTGTCAAAACTAAATGAGTTGAAATCCTTAACTCTTTGTCAAAACTAAATGAGTTGAAATCCATAGCTTTCGCTCAAAACTAAATGAGTTGAAATCCATGTCTCTTTCAAAACTGTCGAATGTCAAAAGTTAAAGTAACACCTGCGTAGGACTTGAGAGATTGACAACTCTACTTGATCAGTGTCGTCTGGGGCTTGTTTAACCCTTTGACTCCTGCACCTTGTTGACAGTTCCATTTGATCAGTGTCGTCTGGGGCTTGTTTAACCCTTTGACTCCCGCACCTTGTTGACAACTCCACTTGATCAGTGTCGTCTGGGGCTTGTTTAACCCTTTGACTCCTGCACCCTGTTCTCTAGCATCTTGCGTTGCCAACCATGCTAACAAAGCAAAAACTTAACCCCTTGACTCCCTCACCCTATCCACCAGCTTCCGTGCAGGAAGTGACTAGTGAGAGTGTGTGCTTTAATATGATTTATATAGAACATTTGGTGCATTATTATTATCATTGTTATTATTATCATCATCGTCATCATCATCATTATTATTATTTTGTGCTTTAATATGATTTATATATGAACATTTGGTGCATTATTATTATCATTGTTATTATTATCATCATCGTCATCATCATCATCATTATTATTATGTCGAGCCAGGCTGGAACCTACGCCGTCTTGTTTTAAGACCAGGAGCTGTACTTTTTCACCAGCCAAACCTTTCAGCTAGCTCAAAGTTATGAGACACGGGGGGCATGCACAGGCTGTTCCTTAATGGGAATTCCAAGGTAGACTTGAATGTCACCTGACACCCTGTGCCTCCATTCTTCACACCCACCCCCTCTCCCTGTCTTTCCCTGTCCCCCACCCCCACCCCGTCCTTCCCTGTTGACAAAGGACAGAACAGTGAAGAATGGTGTGGATGAAGGCTTCCTGTGGAGGTTTTGCTGACTTTGCCACGTTCTGTCACGTCAACCTTTAATCTGTCACCACAATAGTACCACCCCCCCCCCCTCACACACACACACACACACACACACACACACACGCCAGGCTGGGTAACTCTCAGCGGATCCACTGATTTCAGCGGATGAACTAGTTTCAGAGGGAAAAAATTTTTTTTCAGAGGAAATATTACTGAATTATTGTATTTGCCGTCAGAAAATGCATCTATAATGCCTCAAAATTACAGAAATTCTTCAGCTTCGTCCCCCAGACTCCCCAGCACGGACGTTGCCCTGGACCCCCAGCCAATTTTCAGAGGAAAACTATCTTCTTCTCTTACCCAGCCTGCACACACACACACACACACACACACACACACACACACACACACACACACACACACACACACACAACACACACACACAATACATTGCGCGCGCACGCACGCACGTACGCTTGCACACACATGCACACACACACACACACACACAGACAGACAGTCAGTCAGACAGACAGACACACACACAGACATAAAGGTAACAACGGAGCAGGGTGCACCCACACACACACAGACACACACACACTCACTCACTCACACCCAGACACACAGACTCACACCACACACACACACACACACACACACACACACACACACACACACACACACATTCGCTCATTCACTCACACACACACACACACACACACCACACACACACACACACACACACACACACACACACACACACACACACACACACACACACACACACACACACACAAATACATTTTCACCTGTCTCCGCCCCCCTCTCTCCCTGTACTTGTGTAGGTGTTAATTACTACGGATTTTTGTGTTTATAAGGGGAGAAAGATTTCATTTTTTCATTAAGGTTGGAAGGGGGGGGGGGGGGGGGGCAGAGAATGCGTATGGATTACAGTAGTGGTAAGCAGTGAGAACTAGGGGGAAAGCGGACAGCAGAAGGTCCTCGAGGAGAACCTCGTCGAGCAAATGTTTCGGCCCTTAACTCCTGACACTCTAAGGGGACCGGGCCGCGTCAAGGTCATGACTCCTGGATGCCCCTCTGCCGTCGCCATTAAAAAAAAAAAAAAAATTCTCCTCCGGGAATCGAACCCGAGCATCCTAGGTGGTCAGGTTTCTCAAGGCAAAGTCACCCTTACGACGGATGCCTTAACCACTTGCCTATCAGTCACCAGCAACATATGGGGGAATTTTGAACCTTATGAGTTTCATTTTTGTTCCTCCTGGTCCAGATCCAGTTGGAGCTTTTTTCCCCGCTGCTTCTGCCATTGCCTTTAGGGTTCTAGTCGTCTCTCTCCCGAAATCGAGAGGTGCTTGATGAGATCATAGGCTGATGTGTCTATCAACTCCCTTGCTCCAACCTCTATGGTGAGGACTTTGGTTTGAAAGCCAGATGTCCTCAAGTTGCTGGCTAGACTGGAATACTTTACATAATATATCCATTTTGCCCTATCTGAATCACAAGTGCCATAAACTGTCTAGTATTGGAAAGGGCAAATAAAGAATGTCGTGACATAATTACAGTTCATCATCATCAGGTGCCCTGCCGCATGGCGTTGGCGATCATGGACTTCCATCTGTCTCTATCTCTCGTTGCCCCTAGCATCTCTCCCACCCCCTCGTCCCCAGCCACTCTGCAAGTCCGTCCAGCAATTTCTCCCTGGGTCTACCCGGTGCTCTCTTTCCCTCCAGCTTTCCCGTTGTGACCAGGTGCTCCAAATCCCCCTTCCTCATAAAATGGCCTATAAATGTTGCCTGTCTTTTCCTAATCTTCCTTATGAGTGATCTACTTGTGTCTGCCTCCATCAAGACTGTCTCGTTTGTTTTCTTTGCTGTCCATGGAACTCTCAACATTCTTCTGAGAAACCACATCTCGGCTGCCTCAATCTTGTTCTGGCTTTGTTTGTTGACTGTCCACGCCTCACATCCGTACAACAGTATTGGTTCTATATAACATTCAAGAACTCTCTTTCTGATGTTAATTGATAGGCATTTGTTGGTAAGAATGCCTGTCTCTTCCCGAATGGGAAATACTGAAAAATTTGCTCGTAATCTAGGACCGGAAGGTGGTGTGTGTGTTTATGTGTGTGTGTGTGTGTGTGTGTGTGTGTGTGTGTGTGTGTGTGTGTGTGTGTGTGTGTGTGTGTGTGTGTGTGTGTGTGTGTGTGTTGTGCGCGCGCGCGCGCGCGCGGGTGTTATCCCGCCCCCCCCCCCTTTCCCAAACAAACGAACAAAAAACTTCGATCTCTCTCAGCACTTGCCATGGAAATTCCGGGTTATCCAATGGGCAGTGGAGTGGTTTTTTTGCCATTCTCGAATCGGTCACTGTGTCCATCGTCGTCA
>JAPXFY010000024.1:58096315-58098815 GCA_030674185.1 Monoplex corrugatus
TGTCAGGCTTTGTCAAAGAGGCACTATCTGCGGGATGCTTTCAGCAGCTTTTTATCAGATCGCTGTCCTGTGTTTACGAAGCTCCTCAAAAACTAACAAATACCTCTTAAATCCAACACAGTTTGCGCTACTCATTCAGCTAGCATAGAAGCAGATACAAGCTTTGTATCTGCTTCTATGCTAGCTGAATGGGTAGCGCAAACTGTGTTGGATTTGTATCTGCTTCTATGCTAGCTGAATGGGTAGCGCAAACTGTGTTGGATTTGTATCTGCTTCTATGCTAGCTGAATGGGTAGCGCAAACTGTGTTGGATTGAGAAGTTCTGCAATATGGGAGATAATTCTACGTAACTCTCAAGAGTTATGTTCTTTGATTAAAATATCGTACAAATTCTCCCTGCTTCCCTCTTATTTCTTTGGTATAACAAATACAAGAGTAAAGCACATGGATTTTGGGCGGCACAGGCTGGAGTGTGTGTGAGGATAGAGGGGTATGGAGATGCAGGGTGCATAAGTGTCCTCCCCCCCCCCTTTCTTGTTCATTTTATTGGTTTCGCATTGAAGCCAGACGCTTTTCATCTGCGTTCGTGGGCTGCAGAAGCCATCAGAACTGGTAAACAAGTGGGCGGTAACGTGTGTAAGTGTTTCTTTGTTTGTTTAGATGATTTTTTATATTACCTCGCCATGTGGCCGCCATATTCTGTTTTGGGGAGCAGCGGGAAGAGAGTTCTTGAATGTTATATAGAACCGATAGTGTTATGCGGTTGTGAGGCGTGGACAGTCAACGTCAACACTGAAAGCCAGAACAAGATTGAGGCAGCCGAGATGTGGTTTCTAAGAAGAATGTTGAGAGTTCCATGGACAGCAAAGAAAACAAATGAGACAGTCTTGATGGAGGCAGAGACATTGATAAGGAACATTTAAGCCATTTTATGAGGAAAGGGGAATTAGAGAGCACCTGGTCACAACAGGAAAGTTGGAGGAAAAGAGAGCACCAGGTAGGCCCTGGGAGAAAATATTGGACGGACTTGCAGGGTGGCTGAGGACAGAGAGGGTTGTGGAAGATGCACTTCCAGCGACAAGGGATAGATTCGTATGGAGGGCCATGATTGCCAACGCCATGCAAAACAAAAACTTAACCCTTTGACTCCTTTACCCTATCCACCAGCTTACTGCAGGAAACTGATGGGTAGGGTTAAGGAGTCAGACAGTTACGTTTTTTGTGTGTGTTGGATATGGTGCAGGAGTCAAAAGGTTAAAATAAGGGGTTAGTAAAGTTTTTGTAGTTGGTGGATAGGGTGCAGGAGTCAAAGGATTAAAATAACGGGTTAGTAAAGTTTTTGTAGTTGGTGGATAGGGTGCAGGAGTCAAAAGGTTAAAATAAGGGGTTAGTTAAGTTTTTGCAGTTGGTGGATAGGGTGCAGGAATCAAAGAGTTAAAGTCAGGTAGCTGAGTGGTTAAAACATGGAGGTGATTGGTTTAAAGCAGATTGTTTTACATACATACTATAGTCTATATTTGGTGTGGTTAGAGCAAACAGGACTTCAGAATCATATTGCGTAAGTGGTGGAAGAAGCCAAGTGTCTACGTGTTAGTTTGCCCAAGAAGTGTGTGGTAACTACGTTTTGAATTGCGTGTAAGAGTTAATAATTCCGCTACATTCACCACCACTTTGTATAGTGGAGTGTTAACAGGCGTATTGTTACAAGCACTGTTGGGACACATGTATAACAAGTTGTTTGTTTAGTCTATAATTGTCTGTCATGTCATGTCAGTATACTAAACAAAGTCAACCTTTGCTAAGGAAGACGAGAAGAGAACTGGAAGCACGAACATGATACCAGTAAATCGTTGAAACGAATCGTTATCTCCTTGCAATGAAAAAGGTTCTTTCGTGACTGGACAGTGCATTTAGAAAGCATCAAACATTGGCAGAAATAAGCATTAGCCATTACTCAAAACACCCGCGTCAGCGTTGTATAGTAACTGCCAACAAGTTATTATGCAAGTGAAATAACACACACTGGCATGCACGTATACAAGGATGAAAATAATGTTTAAAAAACAACAAACACAAGCAAACAAGCAAGCAAGCAAGCAAACAAGCCACACACCACCACACAACACCACACATACCACCAACCACACACACACCACACCAACACACACCACCACACCACACAACCACCCCACCACCACCACCAAAAGAAAGTCTGTTGTATCTATCACAACTGATTTTATTATTTTTATTTATTTTGTTCAGTTTTTCGCGTCGACACCCATCTCAGGTGATATGGCCGACGGGAATAACCATCCCAGGAAAGTGGGGAAGGGGGAACTTATCTAATCCTATACTGACTCCACCAGAAACAACAATGATGTTAAGATGGGACAGTGAGAAGGCCAGTTATAATATAGCGTACCCCGGGAGGAAAGAAATGAGGAAAAAGAACCGTGAAACGACCGTCACGACATGATAGCGTAACAGTCACACAGTGTTG
>JAPXFY010000024.1:58103815-58106315 GCA_030674185.1 Monoplex corrugatus
TATAGCCCAGCGCTGTTCAGTTCATATTGCTTATAGCTCAGCGCTGTTCAGTTCATATTGCTTATAGCTCAGCGCTGTTCAGTTCATATTGCTTATAGCTCAGCGCTGTTCAGTTCATATTGCTTATAGCCCAGCGCTGTTCAGTTCATATTGCTTATAGCTCAGCGCTGTTCAGTTCATATTGCTTATAGCTCAGCGCTGTTCAGTTCATATTGCTTAGAGCCCAGCGCTGTTCAGTTCATATTGCTTATAGCCCAGCGCTGTTCAGTTCATATTGCTTATAGCCCAGCGCTGTTCAGTTCATATTGCTTATAGCCCAGCGCTGTTCAGTTCATATTGCTTATAGCTCAGCGCTGTTCAGTTCATATTGCTTAGAGCCCAGCGCTGTTCAGTTCATATTGCTTATAGCCAGCGCTGTTCAGTTTATATTGCTTATAGCCCAGCGCTGTTCAGTTTATATTGCTTATAGCCCAGCGCTGTTCAGTTCATATTGCTTATAGCTCAGCGCTGTTCAGTTCATATTGCTTAGAGCCCAGCGCTGTTCAGTTTATATTGCTTACAGCTCAGCGCTGTTCAGTTCATATTGCTTACAGCTCAGCGCTGTTCAGTTCATATTGCTTACAGCTCAGCGCTGTTCAGTTCATATTGCTTATCGCCCAGCGCTGTTCAGTTCATATTGCTTACAGCCCAGCGCTGTTCAGTTCATATTGCTTATCGCCCAGCGCTGTTCAGTTCATATTGCTTACAGCCCAGCGCTGTTCAGTTCATATTGCTTACAGCCCAGCGCTGTTCAGTTCATATTGCTTACAGCCCAGCGCTGTTCAGTTCATATTGCTTACAGCCCAGCGCTGTTCAGTTCATATTGCTTACAGCCCAGCGCTGTTCAGTTCATATTGCTTACAGCCCAGCGCTGTTCAGTTCATATTGCTTACAGCCCAGCGCTGTTCAGTTCATATTGCTTATAGCCCAGCGCTGTTCAGTTCATATTGCTTATAGCCCAGCGCTGTTCAGTTCATATTGCTTACAGCCCAGCGCTGTTCAGTTCATATTGCTTACAGCCCAGCGCTGTTCAGTTCATATTGCTTACAGCCCAGCGCTGTTCAGTTCATATTGCTTATAGCCCAGCGCTGTTCAGTTCATATTGCTTATAGCCCAGCGCTGTTCAGTTCATATTGCTTACAGCCCAGCGCTGTTCAGTTTATATTGCTTATAGCCCAGCGCTGTTCAGTTCATATTGCTTACAGCCCAGCGCTGTTCAGTTCATATTGCTTACAGCCCAGCGCTGTTCAGTTCATATTGCTTATAGCCCAGCGCTGTTCAGTTCATATTGCTTACAGCCCAGCGCTGTTCAGTTCATATTGCTTACAGCCCAGCGCTGTTCAGTTTATATTGCTTATAGCCCAGCGCTGTTCAGTTCATATTGCTTACAGCCCAGCGCTGTTCAGTTCATATTGCTTACAGCCCAGCGCTGTTCAGTTCATATTGCTTATAGCCCAGCGCTGTTCAGTTCATATTGCTTACAGCCCAGCGCTGTTCAGTTCATATTGCTTACAGCCCAGCGCTGTTCAGTTTATATTGCTTATAGCTCAGCGCTGTTCAGTTCATATTGCTTACAGCCCAGCGCTGTTCAGTTCATATTGCTTATAGCCCAGCGCTGTTCAGTTCATATTGCTTATAGCCCAGCGCTGTTCAGTTCATATTGCTTATAGCCCAGCGCTGTTCAGTTCATATTGCTTACAGCCCAGCGCTGTTCAGTTCATATTGCTTACAGCCCAGCGCTGTTCAGTTCATATTGCTTACAGCCCAGCGCTGTTCAGTTCATATTGCTTACAGCCCAGCGCTGTTCAGTTCATATTGCTTATAGCCCAGCGCTGTTCAGTTCATATTGCTTACAGCCCAGCGCTGTTCAGTTCATATTGCTTACAGCCCAGCGCTGTTCAGTTCATATTGCTTACAGCCCAGCGCTGTTCAGTTCATATTACTTATAGCCCAGCGCTGTTCAGTTCATATTGCTTACAGCCCAGCGCTGTTCAGTTCATATTGCTTACAGCCCAGCGCTGTTCAGTTCATATTACTTATAGCCCA
Organism: Monoplex corrugatus; assembly: GCA_030674185.1. Classification (NCBI taxonomy): domain Eukaryota; kingdom Metazoa; phylum Mollusca; class Gastropoda; order Littorinimorpha; family Ranellidae; genus Monoplex; species Monoplex corrugatus. The sequence continues at coordinate 58,105,901 of JAPXFY010000024.1, forward strand.
GCGCTGTTCAGTTCATATTGCTTATAGCCCAGCGCTGTTCAGTTCATATTGCTTACAGCTCAGCGCTGTTCAGTTCATATTGCTTACAGCTCAGCGCTGTTCAGTTCATATTGCTTACAGCCCAGCGCTGTTCAGTTCATATTACTTATAGCCCAGCGCTGTTCAGTTCATATTGCTTATAGCCCAGCGCTGTTCAGTTCATATTGCTTATAGCCCAGCGCTGTTCAGTTCATATTGCTTATAGCCCAGCCGAGTACTAGAGCCATATCAGGGCTATGACACGAGTCTGTTCAGTTCATATTGCTTATAGCCCAGCCGAGTACTAGAGCCACATCAGGGCTATGACACGAGTCTGTTCAGTTCATAATGCTTATAGCCCAGCCGAGTACTAGAGCCACATCAGGGCTATGACACG
>JAPXFY010000024.1:58113815-58116315 GCA_030674185.1 Monoplex corrugatus
TATGAATGGTTTCTGTGTTAGCCAAACAATGTGGTGTGCTACTTGAATGTTTCTTGTTTTCTCTCTCTCTCTGTCTCTGTCTCTGTCTCTGTCTCTCTCTCTCTCTCTTGTGTGTGTGTGTGTGTGTGTGTGTTTTGAGAAGTTTGTAGCCTTGATATGGATTTGTGCAGTCAGCTTGGCTTTAAACAACAAACAACAATAATAAAAAAAAAAAAAAAAAAAAAATGTTGTGGACTTTTTGAGACTTATCTTTTCTTCACGTAACATAAACTCCACTCACTGGAGAAATAGGTTGCTCCCCGTTGCCCCGTCCGCCCGTTTGAGAAATTTAAAGAACTTCCCCCCCCCCCTCCCCACCACGAAACAGGATGCAACATGTATTTTTGATGATTGATTGGTTCAAAGACAAATGCGACTGCCCGCGCCCAAGCAAACAGGAACCAGAAGAACAAGAAAACCAATGTAAGCGCGTATTCAACAAAACAAGACAAGACAAGCGCAAATTTTCGGCCAACTGGCCTTTGTCAAACGCGAACGCGCGGTCACAAACAGACCACAAACAACACCAAACAACGGATAATAAAAAGAGGACTAAAAACTTCTCTGCCGCCTCGTCCAGTGGATAAAAAGGGACCAAATGGAATGCCCATGTGTTCATGAGTTCATGAGATTGATTGGTTGTTAATAATTTTGTTGAAAGTTTGGAATGTCAGGAGTGAAATAGTTTATTTCAGACATAAGTGACACCGACGTTTCATTTTGAACAATACTGTATTGTAGTGTAGGGCCTTCTGTATTGCACTGCACTGTTTTGTAAAGACTAGTGTTAAATATTTGGGGACGATCATCTCACCAGACGGCAGATGCACATCAGAAATAGCCAGCAGAATCGGCCAAGCGGAAACAGCATTCAAGAGGACGAAAAGCGTTTTTACCAACAAATGCCTATCAATTAATATCAGGAAGAGAGTTCTTGAGTGTTATATAGAACCGATAATGTTATACGATAGTGAGGCGTGGACAGTCAACTCGCAAAGTCGGAACAAAATTGAGGCAACTGAAATGTGGTTTCTGAAAAGAATGTTGAGAGTTCCATGGACAGCAAAGAAAACAAACAAGACAGTCTTGAAGGAGACAGACACAAGAAGAAGATTAAAAAAAGAAGATTACGAAAAGACAAGCAACATTTAGAGGACATTTTATGAGGCAAGAGAAATTAGAGCACCTGGTCACAACAGGAACGCTGGAGGGAAAGAGAGCCCCAGGTAGACCCAGAGAGAAAATATTAATCGGAGTTGCAGAGTGGTTGAAGACAAAGAGGGTTGGAAATAATATACTTGTAGCGACAAGGGATAGATTCGTATGGAGGGCCATGATCACCAACGCCATGCGGCAGTGCACATGATGATGATGGTGTTATTGTTGATATAAATTGCCAGAGAGACATATCATGATGACTGTTTGGCAGAGCGTATTATACACTATTGTGTTACATTATTTGGGATACACTCGTCATATTGCTTGACATAACGACAGTGATGTATTGTGTTGGAATACACATGTCACGCTGCTCAACATAACGACAGTGATGTAGTGTGCTGTTATGTATATATATATATGTCAAAGCTTCCATCTCGTCGAATAAATAAAATACTCTGGTGGCATGTTTGAATGGTGCATTGGTTCAAAATGACATTGCACATGCACGATAATGTATATATACTCGCAGAAGTATTGTATGTGCTAGTGGGACCCATTTTTGCTTATGACTTTGAAAACCGGCTCTGTATAAATTCAGTTTGCAGCTAGATTAGTCTCAGTCACTGTGTTTTCGCTGTTCTTCACAATTTGTATTGTAGGTTTCTCTGAGGAATGCAGTAGTTAAGTGGGTAAACTTTGGACTTCCAGTGGGAAGGTCGTGGATTCGATCTGCCTAGACATCTCCGCCCAGTGAATGAAGGGTGGAGATTTTTCCAGTCTCCCAGATCAACATGTGTCCAGACTTGCCAGTGACTTGACCTATTTTTGTATGTACACTCGTGCAGAATATTAACCCTCTGTCCACCAGCATCCTGCATTGTCAACCATGCTAGCAAAACAGAAACTTAACCCATTGACCTCCCTCGCCCTATCCACGAGCGTCCTGCAGGAAGCTGGTGGATAGAATCAGGGGGTGGTCAAAGGGTTAAGTTTTTGCATTTGGCGAAATGGGTGCAGGAGTCAAAAGGTTAAATATGTTCGTTAAATAGCCTCTGAGTTACGTCAGTGGTTGACTCATGGATACACGAAAACACCCAGCATGTACGTCCCCCCCCCCGCTTACCAAAGATGCAGACTTTGTGGAATAGTGGAATTTAGTCAGCTCGCCTAACAGCTCGAGGTCGCCGTGCCCCACTAAAAAGTTTGATTGTATGTACGACACGTACACGTAATGTACAGCGAATCCGAATGAGTTTTAGAACAATAACAATAATAATAATGATAATAATAATAGTTCCTT
>JAPXFY010000024.1:58123815-58126315 GCA_030674185.1 Monoplex corrugatus
CCAACCAACAACCAACCAGCCAGCCAACCAACCAACCAACCAGCCAACCAACCAACCAACCAACCAACCAACCAACCAACCAACCAACTAACCAACCAACCAACCAACCTCCCAACCAACCAACCAACTAACCAACAAACAACTGACCAACCAACCAGCCAGCCAGCCAGCCAACCACCCAACCAACCAACCAACCGGTACTTCCACAAATCAGTTTTACTCCTCTCCTCCTAAGTTGTAGAAGGGAGCGGAAAAGAGGATTGCCATTCATTTCAGTTCAGCAGTACTTTATTAATTAATCCACAAGAACATTCATTTGTACAGTCACAAGCTTTTTGTAATAAACGCTAACATCGACTCATCAGACGACACATATTAACATGGGTTTAAAGTTATTCAAACGAAAATTCACCATCGACTAAGGTGACGAGATTGAGAGAACAATGAGGTCCGGAGGCCAGTGGCCGGATCTATAATGAGAGCATAGCTTGTGCAGTGCATAATTATTTATGCTCTCTTCGAGTACATAGCAAAGTCAGTGCAGTGCTATTGCAAGCATTTGTGATACATTTCCTTTGTTTCCGATGTCTGAGTAATGAAATGGAACTTTATGTTTCCAACGGGTATGGGTTATACTTTGTGAATAGCACATAAGGCAAAATACATAAAATATACTATTGCTGATCTGCTTGTATTAAAACGAGAGAGAGAGAAAGAGAGGGAGAGAGAGGGAGAGAGAGAGAGAGAGTTAGTTGGTTTAGTAAGTTTTAAAGTCCTACCACTCTCAGAGTATATGAGGACTAGGGAAAAAATTGTTTGAAAAAGCCTTAAAATTTTTTTTGTGCATTGCGAGAAACCGATGCTTTTTTCGGTTCTCTGATCCACCCTGGATGGCAATCGAATGGGTGAATGAGAGAGAGAGAGAGAGAGAGAGAGAGAGAGAGAGAGAGAGAGAGAGAGAGAGAGAGAGAGAGAGAGAGAGAGAGAGAGAATAGTTATATGTATTTGGCTACTAGAATTTTCAATGTGGTTTAACCAAAGTAAAGAAGTTAAGTTACCCCGATACAAGAAAATAAACGCTTGAGACCATCTGAATAACAATTGTTGTAGATAATGGCTGTCGTTGTTTTTTCCCTCATCGTTCATCGTCAGTCTCATCAACTAAGAGTACAAACGATCTTCCTTTGTTTGAATTCCAAACAAGAGAGAGAGAGAGAGAGAGAGAGAGAGAGAGAGAGAGAGAGAGAGAGAGAGAGAGAGAGAGAACAGGCATGTGTGTGTATGAGAGAGAGAGAGAACAGGCATATGTGTGTATGAGAGAGAGAGAGAGAGAGAGAGAGAGAGAGAGAGAGAGAGAGAACAGGCATATGTGTGTATGAGAGAGAGAGAGAGAGAGAGAGAGAGAGAGAGAGAGAGGAGCGCAGGCATGTGTATGTGTGTGTATGTGTGTATGGAGAGAGAGAGAGAGAGAGAGAGAGTGTGTGTGAAAGAAGAGAGAGAGAGAGAGAGAGAGAGAGAGAGAGAGAGAGAGAGAGAGAGCACTACATACATGCATAAACTGATGGATAATTCTCGCTACACAGTCATGTAGGTGATCAAATTAGACATAGAACAGCAGAGATCTTCTCTCTTCTAGGAACAACAAACAATCTGTGTGGAACAGAGAGGGGGGAAGGGGAGGACCTATTTCCGACACCAAAGACTTTTAACATATGCATCATTAGTTATTGTCAAGGTTACTGGGCTTTTCCAGACATTTGCAACACGGTCACCAACCTCTCTGCCCTCCCCACCCCTCCCCCAATTCGACCTCCTTCCTCGCGCTCATTAATCACATCAACACGCTGAGAGGAAGAGTCCATTATATTGACACAGGGGGGACAGGGTTGTTTTGCAAATCCACGGGGCTGGTGCAAATGTACGTGCATTGATAATACCCTTCAACCCCACAACGTGCACTGATAAGGCATTCCCCACTCTCCCGCCCCCTCCCCCCTCTCCACCTCCGGCTGTTTTACTCCGCGTCCATACGAGTATTGATCATCTCTTGAATTTGACTGTGTTCTTTGTTCAGGTCTTCCGAGGCGTGGTCCAGGCATGGGGTTTTCTTCCGCGGTTATTTTGAGTGATGTTGAAACCATCTGTTTTCTGGTACACAGTTGAGAATATGGTGTTCGGGTTTTATGTGCTAATGTGTGGAATGTTATGTTGCTTCATGAACGTGGAAACGCTTGCATCTTTTCATAAAAAAAAAGCTTCATTATGTGTGTGATGGTAAACATAAAGAAAACCCGTGTTTTTGTTGTGACACCACTGAGAGTTCGAAAGAGAAGAAAAAAATTAAATCTGATGGGTTGGCAGGTTCTGTTTTCTGGAAGCATGCCAGTTTGTCACAGGCCCAGTTTGTCACAGGCCCAGTTTGTCACTCTATCTTCGGCCTGCACCAAGAGGTCTGGCAGGGTCTGGGTCATGTCCGTCCACTCTTTGATGTTGTCGAACC
>JAPXFY010000024.1:58131315-58138815 GCA_030674185.1 Monoplex corrugatus
ACAACAGTGCAAGGTTATGAGCATTCTTAATACAACAGTGCAAGGTTATGAGCATTCTTAATACAACAGTGCAATGTTATGAGCATTCTTAATACAACAGTGCAAAGTGTGAGCATTCTTAATACAACAGTGCAAGGTTATGAGCATTCTTGATACAACAGTGCAAAGTATGAGCATTCTTAATACAACAGTGCAATGTTTGAGCATTCTAATACAACAGTGCAAGGTTATGAGCATTCTTAATACAACAGTGCAAGCTATGAGCATTCTTAATACAACAGTGCAATGTGTGAGCATTCTTAATACAACAGTGCAAGGTTATGAGCATTCTTAATACAACAGTGCAAGCTATGAGCATTCTTAATACAACAGTGCAAGGTGTGAGCATTCTTAATACAACAGTGCAAGGTTATGAGCATTCTTAATACAACAGTGCAAGCTATGAGCATTCTTAATACAACAGTGCAATGTGTGAGCATTCTTAATACAACAGTGCAAGGTTATGAGCATTCTTAATACAACAGTGCAAGCTATGAGCATTCTTAATACAACAGTGCAATGTGTGAGCATTCTTAACACAACAGTGCAAGGTATGAGCATTCTTAATACAGCAGTGCAAGCTATGAGCATTCTTAATACAACAGTGCAATGTGTGAGCATTCTTAACACAACAGTGCAAGGTATGAGCATTCTTAATACAGCAGTGCAAGGTTATGAGCATTCTTAATACAACAGTGCAATGTGTGAGCATTCTTAACACAACAGTGCAAGGTTGATGCATTCTTAATACAGCAGTGCAAGATTATGAGCATTCTTAATACAACAGTGCAATGTGTGAGCATTCTTAATACAACAGTGCAAGATATGAGCATTCTTAATCAACATGCAATGTGTGAGCATTCTTAATACAACAGTGCAAGATACGAGTAGAGATGAGCGTATGTCACCGTCTTGTTGTTGCGTGACGTACGTTTGAAGGTAAAAATGTGTTGAGAGTGAAAACCGTCGTCTACTGTCTGTCGTCGTAATCTGTGTAGTGAGCCAGAATAAGCCACATTCCTCACAGTCTCAACTAGTGATAAGGGAAAGCTCACAAGGTGTGTATAGCATTGCCCACGCTGTGATAAGCTACCAAGAAGCCTGGAGCCCTAATAAGGACATTGGTCGGGACCCCTAGTACGTCGTTGGATCTGCATTTATCGGGCCACTGAAATGGAAATCGAACTCGTGTTGCTTATGGCCTAGCCGACCACTAAGACCATATCAGTGCTGACGTCACGTTAAATCATCTCTGAATCCAATTAAAGAAAGCAAACAGTTAAAAACCAAGTACCTGATTGTCCTTTCAAGTCTAATATTTATTTAAAAATCTTTCCCGTACATATGATCATGTAAGATGAAATCTGTTGATCTCTTGTGAAAATGTGTAAGTTACGTCTGGCTGACCATCTCTGAAGTTCTTTAACCCTTTGACTCCTGCACTCTATCTTCCAACTGCTAAAACTTGACCTTTTGACTCCCTCAGTCTATCACCAGCTTCCTGCAGGAAGCTGGTAAACAGGGTGAGGGAGTCACAGGGTTTAAGTTTTTGTTTTTCTAGTATGGTTGACAATGCAGGATACTGGTGGACAGGTTGTGGGAGTCAAAGGGTTAAGAAGTCTGCTTGTATAGTGTTTATGTCTTATGTCGTGCAAGTCCTGTAAGTTACGTCTGGATGACCATCTCTGAAGTTCTTTAAGAAGTCTGCTTGTGTAGTGTTTGTGTCTTATGTCGTGCAAGTCCTGGCATTCAGTAAGGTGTTTGGTGCTGTGTGGCTGATCACACGCTAGGCACCATGATGCTGCTTCAGTGGAGAATATGTGACCTATGTGTGACCCTGCGTAATAACACTCTCATCTTCTTGCGGTTCCCAAAAAAACAGATGGGAGAAACTGTCAAAGGTCGAAACGGATTCGGAAAAGTTTGTTGTCAGTTTGGTTATTCCAATCCTCTTACCAGAGTTTTTTTTCCCACACAAGTTTGTACTCTGGTTTTCTGATCTGTGTAAGGAATGAAGGTTTTAGACATCTTTTCCATTGTGGCTTTCTGGGTGTAAGGAATGAAGGATTTAGACATCTTTTCCATTGTGGCTTTCTGGGCAAGGCGGGCAGTTGTTTCATTGCCTGGAATACCAGCATGGCCAGGAACCTATACAAGAACAAAGTAGTAACCGTTTATTTTTAGAGAGGATCAAAGAGTTCAAGGAATGTCAGAAGCTCTGGTGGCTTGCTGTTAGTCAAACCGCTGATCCACGGCTTTTCCTGAACGTGACTACCCAACCCGGGTTCAGCAGTGATGTCTTGTTCTTCTTGGCGTACGCTGCTACACAATCATCTGAGTCCGGGCGATGAATGCAGCCGTCTTTTCCAGCTCCTGTCTGCAGCCATGAGTTGGTTGTCAGCGGAGTGTCTGTCGGCCACACGTCCTGTCTTGCGACCTGGTGAAGGGGACATCTTTGAGTATATGCTCCATGTTTGGTCTTCTTGACCGCAGGGACAGGTTGGGAGGGCGCCATGATGTGACTTACGTTAGAGTCAGAACAGCCATTACTCAGCCAGACACTGGATGTTATTGATACCTGTTAGATCCAAATGATAACGTAATAACATAACTTGTTCAGTTAGCTTTTGTTTCCAACAGTAAGGACGTGGACTTAAACCACATGCTTCATCCAACAGCTGGTTTAAAAATCATCATCATCATCATGTGCCCTGCCGCATGTCCTTGGCGATCATGGCCCTACATATGAATCTATTCCGTGTTGCTGCAAGTACATCGCCCACCCTCTCTGTTCTCAGCCATTGTGCAAGTCTACCCAGTATTCTCCCTTGTTGTGACTAGGTGCTCTAATGTCTCTTGCCTCATAAAATGTCATATAGATGTTGCTTATCTTTTGCTAATCTTCTTCATTAATGTTTTTCTTGTATCTGCCTCCTTTACGACTGTCTCGTTTGTTTTCTTTGTGGAACTTTCAACAGTCTTTTTAGAAATCACATTTCAGTTGCCTCAATCTTGTTCTGATATTTTCGTGTTGACTGTCCATGCCTCACAACCGTACAGCAGTATCAGTTCTATATAACACTCAAGAACTCTCTTCCTGATGTTAATAGCTGTGGGTTTTTTTTCCTGGTTCCGGAGACCTTGCCAGCACTTATGGCTTATGCGAAGTACAGGGCTTATGTCCTGATCATTGTGGATTTTATCGATCCTCGGCACCAGTAGCGTCAGTGCGTATGGAATTTTGTACCAAACGCCGAGAGGCCATGTTGAGGAACTGAAAACTGAAACTCGGAGCGAAAACAAGCGATTGATGCATCCGATTTGTTGTATTACACAGCTTGTGGAACTATATCCTGCAGTACACTGAAGATGTCTTTGGAACCCATTACAAAGCTGCCAACCCTCCCGGATTTCTCGAGAATTTCCCGGATTTTAAAAACGATCCCAGAATCCCGGATCTGTCAAAAAAAATCCCGGATTTTGAAAGTCTAGTGGAAAAACTTCTTTTTCATGCTTAAATATGCCAGGAGAGGCCATTTTTGTACCTTGAATTGGTGAAAAATCAATAGCTCATAAAGGTTGGCAGCTATGCCATTAACAGCATATGATTTTTAGAACTTTATTAGTGTCTGCTGGATGGAGTGGCGATGATAACAAAAGTGATACAGTGTCGCAGACATGACTCCAATTTGATAAACACACTTCATTTTTTTTTATTTTTTTTATATAAACACACTTCATTGGTTTGGTTCCATTACTGGTGTCAGTCTCGTGCCATAGCAGTAGATCTTTTAAATCTCTTTCCTAGGAGTGAGATTATTTCTATCTAGTTCTGCTAAGCAAGGACACCAGATAAACTTTTATTCTGTTTGCAAATGAAGAACGCCAGACAAGCAAGAGAAAGATCCAGGTGTAAGGAAGTCTGACAAAGATCCAGGTGTAAGGAAGTCTGAGAAAGATCCAGGTGTAAGGAAGTCTGAGATAGATCCAGTTGTAAGGAAGTCTGAGAAACATCCAGTTGTAAGGAAGTCTGACAAAGATCCAGTTGTAAGGAAGTCTGAGAAAGATCCAGGTGTAAGGAAGTCTGAGAAACATCCAGGTGTAAGGAAGTCTGACAAAGATCCAGGTGTAAGGAAGTCTGAGAAAGATCCAGGTGTAAGGAAGTCTGAGAAAGATCCAGGTGTAAGGAAGTCTGAGATAGATCCAGTTGTAAGGAAGTCTGAGATAGATCCAGTTGTAAGGAAGTCTGAGAAACATCCAGTTGTAAGGAAGTCTGAGAAAGATCCAGGTGTAAGGAAGTCTGACAAAGATCCAGGTGTAAGGAAGTCTGACAAAGATCCAGGTGTAAGGAAGTCTGAGAAAGATCCAGTTGTAAGGAAGTCTGACAAAGATCCAGTTGTAAGGAAGTCTGAGAAAGATCCAGGTGTAAGGAAGTCTGACAAAGATCCAGTTGTAAGGAAGTCTGAGAAAGATCCAGTTGTAAGGAAGTCTGAGAAAGATCCAGGTGTAAGGAAGTCTGACAAAGATCCAGTTGTAAGGAAGTCTGAGAAAGATCCAGGTGTAAGGAAGTCTGACAAAGATCCAGTTGTAAGGAAGTCTGACAAAGATCCAGTTGTAAGGAAGTCTGAGAAAGATCCAGGTGTAAGGAAGTCTGACAAAGATCCAGTTGTAAGGAAGTCTGACAAAGATCCAGGTGTAAGGAAGTCTGAGAAAGATCCAGGTGTAAGGAAGTCTGAGAAAGATCCAGTTGTAAGGAAGTCTGACAAAGATCCAGGTGTAAGGAAGTCTGACAAAGATCCAGGTGTAAGGAAGTCTGACAAAGATCCAGTTGTAAGGAAGTCTGACAAAGATCCAGTTGTAAGGAAGTCTGTCTAACTATCCTTCTCACGGTAATCAGTACACATTCGAATCAAAATGCTGTTCCTTCAGTGTAAGATTTTCCCCCCAGGACATACATAAAGTTAGACATACATACATAAAGTGAGACATACATACATAAAGTGAGACATACATACATAAAGTTAGACATTCATACATACATACATGAAGTTAGACACTGTCCAGCAGAACAATACAAAGTACTAGAGATCAAAATGAGTAATCCTGTCTCAATGAGTGTTTACAATACAAATGTACTAGAAATTAATGTGAATCATCGTCCTGTGATAATACAGCTTACTCACAAAGCGTGACGAGTCTTTGTACAAGGATTCATGCCACTCGGAAAATTGCATATACGCTCCACCTAAATCTGCCAACAGTTAAACCAGAAGACTCTCTGTGCTTGCACAAAACCCGATGGGCTGGCAAGGTTTTGAACTGGGGCAAGGACCACTTGACACCATGAGGCTGATTTGAGCGGTGAGATGGGCAGCGAGCAAGGCAAGTTTTGTATCGCTGTGTGGGATGGAACCCCAGACACGGGATTTTGAGTCCACGGTTGTACCAAGAGACCATCCTGCCCGCGTAGGCGAATCCTACGTGGTGAAAAGGCCGATACCATATTTTATGAGTCTTCAACTTGTCCGGACTGCCCAGGCCAGGCAGAACTGCATGCAGGGATACCCAACACCTAGCTGATAACGATTTGTGGCTCCCCTGGCCAGTCCGCTGGTATGTGCCCATTAACTTCTGACCCCCAACCCCAACCCCCCCCCCCCCCATCTCATCCTTCTGGACATAACAACCATTCCCTACACTTTAGTAGTCTGCCTGCTTCAGGTAAAAGCAGGATTGCAATTCCAGAGCTGTGTTATCTTGTGTACCGAAGTACTTTTGAGATAGGCTGAAACTGGTCAAAGCCAAAGGCAGTTAGCTGTAATTTGCGCAGAATTTGAAGTAGACTGATCGGGAGTCTTCAGAGACTCAGAGCGGTAGGAATTTAGTGCATTAGGGCGAATAATGCCAGTGCCAGACACTATTACAGGTTGTGGGTAGACTTAGTTTCTGACACCTTGCGCCTATTCCTAGACCATTGCCTAGGTTTGAATTATCGCGATTTTTCCTGTCTCTGTCTGTCTGTCTCTTATCTGTCTGTCTGTTTATTTATCTGTCTATCTGTCTGTCTATGTATCTGTATATCTATCTGTCTGTCTGTCTGCCGACCTGTTTATTAATTTTTTTTATCTATCTATCTGTCTGTCTGTCTGCCTATCTATATCTATCTATATGTCTGTCTGCTGTATTGTATATATGTCTATCTGTCTGTCCATCCATCTATCTATCTATCTATCTATCTATCTATCTATCTATCTATTCTATCTCTCTGTCTGTCTGTTTGTCTGTCTATTCATCTGTCAACTTAACACTGAAGTATACAATTGTTTTGAAAATGATATATACATTGTTATAAAACGGTCCGATACAAAGACGACATTACAGACGAGCACATTCATCAACATACACAAGCATAATATTTTGGAGAAGCAAGAACTAAAATTAATGCAGTCTAATATTTTGAACAGAGCCGTCAGAGAAACTGGAAAGCAGTGCACTCTTAACCCCTTTCATTCAGGGAGTTAAAGGGTTAAGTCTGTAGAGGCTTTAGTACAGCGGGAATATGACGTGTGGTATTCTCTAAGGTTTTATGTCTCAGACATGGTCAGAAGAACAGGAGCCTGGAACGGCTACTCAGTGTAATTGGACCCTCTGGGCATCGTTGGGAACATTATCACTCGGTCACAGAATTAGTGGTTGACTCTGGAGACGTCGTTAACATCTCGAGTTGAGGACATTTCAGGATAGGGTGAGGGCGTCAAAGGGTTAAGTTTGGTGGATAGAGTGAGGGCGTCAAAGGGTTAAGTCTGGTGGATAGGGTGAGGGCGTCAAAGGGTTAAGTGGTGGATAGGGTGAGGGTGTCAAAGGGTTAAATTTTTGAAAGTTGGTAGATATGGTGCGGGAGTCAAAGGGTTAAGAGTATGAGACACTGTGCTGTTCGTATTTGTCACGGGTCTCACACTATTTTGTAACTAAATGAACAGATGTATCTACACGGAATATAAGCGAGACAATTACAGTAACTAGAGCCGTTTTCAACATTTATAGGCCATTTTATGAGGAAGGGGGATTTGGAGCACCTGGTCACAACGGGAAAGCTGGAGGGAAAGAGAGCACCAGGTAGACCCAGGGAGAAAATGCTGGACGAACTTGCAGAGTGGCTGGGGACGATGAGGGTGGGGGAGATGCTAGGGGCAACGAGAGATAGGGACAAATGGAAGTCCATGATCACCAACGCCATGCGGCAGGGCACCTGATGATGATGAGAGCCGTTTTACCGAGCTTTTTTTTTTTATAGTTCTTTTCTCCCGCTGGACGAAGCAGCAGGGAAGTTTGAGTCCGTTTGTTCGTTTGTGATCTTACGTTAATGCTTGACAAAAGCCAGTTGGTGGAAAATTTGCGCCTGTCGTGTCTGGTTGTATTAGCACTTTGACCCCCCCACCCACACACACCCTATGCACCAAC
>JAPXFY010000024.1:58143815-58151315 GCA_030674185.1 Monoplex corrugatus
ATGTTGAGAAACGTGTTAGAAATCGTTTGTGATCTCTTTTGAGGAGGATGAGGATGAGAAATTGGGATCAGCGGAGAAGATATTTTCTCTTGCGTCAGATCTGCTTGGGACTATAGTTTTTTATTTTTTAATTTTTTGTTGTTGACTATAATCATCTCTATCAGAATCTTTGGTTAATTAACCCTTTGACTCCCGCATCCTGTCCACCAGCATCCGACATTGTCAACGATGGTAGTAGAGCAGAGACTTAACCCTTTGATTTTCTTGCCGTATCCACCAGCTTCTTAACAGAAAGCTGGTTGATAGGGCGAAGGAATCAAAGGGTTGATTTTTTTTGCAGTTGGTGGATAAGGTGCGGGAGTCAAAAGGTTAAAAGGAATTTGAAGTCAGATCCCCAGGGCTGTTTCTTCTGCTTGTTTTAAATTTTTTTTTTTTTTCCCCCTCATCTTGTGCTTTCTCATCGTCGTCATCTTCTTCATCCCCGTCTGATTTTCCTAGTCGTGACGATGACGATCTGTTATCATTTGTCAGCGCATAGGGTTTTGCTCAGGCTTACAGACACAGACACACGCAGACACAGGCAGACACAGGCAGACACAGACAGAAAACACACACAGACACACAGACAAAGGCACACACAGACACAGACACAGCCACAGACACAGACTCGGACACAGACAGACACAGACAAAGCCAGTCACAGACACACAGAGACAGACGCAGACACAGACACACACAGACACAGACACAGACACACACACACACACACACACACACACACACCACACACACACACACACACACACACACACACACACACACACACACACACACACGCATACGCACAGACACCCCCACCCCCATAGAAAAAGGGAAAGAGATAAACGAATCTTCAACGCTAAATTCACCGACGTTGGCCTTGGCAGATCGTAAGCTGTGTGGCGAAGGGAACAGTAGCAGTAATGGTTTGCCAAAGACTATTGATTTGTGCCACAGGGATGTATGTCCTTCTATCTCTCTTTTCACCCCCCCCCCCCCGTCTTGATTTGCGCCACAGGGATGTATGTCCTCTTCTGTCTCTCTTTTTCAACCCCCCCTCTCCCACCCGCCCTCCAAACTTTTTTCTCTCCCTCTTTCTCCCTTTCTGCACGTCACAGCTGGAATCAATGGCAGTAATCAATGCTCTTGTGATGGCTGTTTGAACATTCTTCGTTTCTAAATGCCTTTCTCTTCTTTTTTCTGCTGTCCTTCCCGTCTTTGTCTAATCCTGGAGGTTATTGAGTAGACTGTCTATACTGTCTTCGTGGTGGTGATGAACATCATACATTTTGTATAGTTTTGTTGTAACAATCGCCGTAGTACTAGTAATAGACGTCCTGGGGATGCCGGGGACTTTTCAGTATAAATTGTATCCCCCCATCTTCTGGAAATTCTGTGCTAGAAATGTCCTCTTTTCTGTCACTCTCTTTGTTTCTGCCTTGTTCGTTATTCAGAATTTACATTGTCATAAATGTCTCTGATAAAATCTGTTTACCACTGTGAAGTGGTTGAATAAAGGTATAAGACAAACACTTAAATGCAGACATGACCCAGAGAGAGAGAGAGAGACAGACAGACAGATAGAGAGAGAGAGAGAGAGAGGAGAGAGAGAGAGAGAGAGAGAGAGAGAGAGAGCGCACGGGCTTGTGTGATACAAAGAGAGAGAGAGAGAGAGAGAGAGAGAGCAGAGCGAGCGAGCGAGCGAGCGCACGGGCTTGTGTGATACACACAGCAGCAAAACACACACCACACACACAAAGAGAGAGAGAGAGAGAGAGAGAGAGAGGAGAGAGAGAGAGAGCACGGGCTTGCGTGAGAGAGAGAGAGAGAGAGAGAGAGAGAGAGCACGGGCTTGCGCGTGTGTGTGTGTGTGTGTGTGTGTGTGTGTGTGTGTGTGTGTGGTGTGTGTGTGTGTGTGTAAGAGAGAGAGAGAGAGAGAGAGAGAGAGAGAGGAGTAGGAGTGGGAGAGGAACACAGCTTACGTATAATATTATATATATATATTATATATATATATTATATATATATATTATATATATATATAGTGTGTTGTGTGTGTTGTGTTGTGTGGGAGAGATGGAGGGGAGGAGAGAGAGAGAAAGGAGAGAGAGACAGACACACACACACACACACAGACACACAACACACAACACACACACACACACACACACACACACAACACACAGACAGCAATATTCAATATAGCGGCAAAGACGTTATTTGCTTGGCATCCCAGGCAGCAATCAATACATGACTACAAAAGACAGCTGTCAGTGTGTAAGAGGTACACAGACACCACCCATGGACATCATCGTGCTCACCACAATAAGCTCACCCAGTCTGTTGTGACGTGCATAATCTCCAAACGGCAGGCTGTTAATAAGAATGGTCCACGAACTTGATCGGTATCTGCGTGCATTATCATTGTAAGTAAATACGTAACAGAGAATCCGACAAAAGCGACGGTATCTCACAATGCAACTAAACAATTTTAAAGGCTTATTTGAGAAACATTCGTAAAAGCTAGTTCTCGTATATTCTGAGAGTGGTAAAAAGGTATACTACCTATAGGTAGTATACTCTTTGCGTAGTAGTATATCTTGGGTGTAGACTATAAACTCGTGTTGTACGATCTCAATACTTCTCTCTCTCTCTCTTTCTCTCTCTTTATCTCTCTCTCTCTTTATCTCTCTCTCTCTCTCTTATCTCTCTCTCTCTCTCTCTCTCTCTCTCTCTCTCTCTCTCTCTCTCGACTATAAACTCGAACCGAACAGAGCATGATTGGTAGTATGGATTCCCAACTAAATGCTAGAGGCTGTGATTAGATGTAGTTGAAAGCAGTTAGCAGAGTTTGAGAGTTTGGAGTTTGTTCAAGGATTCATCACACTCAAACAATTCCGTATGCGCTCCACTAAACCTTTTACAAAACCTTACACGCTGATAAGATTTTGAAGTTGGGGGTGGGGGGGGGGAGGACTTGTTAAATACTGAGCTGACACCACCAGAATGATGGCGGGCCTCAGTAGCTCAGTTGGTTGATTGTCGATCCACACGCTAATAGTTGTGGGTTCGAATCCTTGGATGCGCTACATTAAAACTGGCCTTCTCACTGTCCCGTCTTTAACATCATTGTTGTTCTGGTGGTCAGTGTAGGATTTAGATAAGTCCCACTTCCTCCACTTCCAGTAAGAACGCGTATTTATTCCTTTTCTCCCACTGGACGGAGCAGCAGGAAAGTTTCAGTCTTTTTCTCCTAATTTTTGTATCTGGTGTTTATTTGTTTGTGGTCTTATGCTTGACAAGGCCAGTCGGCCGAAAATTTGCGCCTGTCTTGTCTGGTTGTATTAAATACACGTTCTTTTCTTTTTTCGTGTTTTTTTCCCCCTGATTACTGTTAGTGATATTACGGGCCCTTAAAACACGTGTAACACGCTGTACACAGGCAAACTTTTCAAATTGAAAGGCGAAGGAGGACTTTATGTTGTACAGAAAAAAACTTCCATCTTCTAGAATGAAGATTTGTTTGTGTTATTGTTGTCGTATTCGTTCGGCTGTTCTTCCGTACAGATCCCGCATTCTCTCTCTCTCTCTCGTCTCTCGTCTCGTCTCTCTCTGTGTGTGGTGTGTGGTGTGTGTGTGTGTGTGTGTGTGCGTGCGTGCGTGCGCGTGCGTGCATGCGTGGTGTGTGTGTGTGTGTGTGTGTGTGTGTGTGTGTGTGTGGTGTGTGTTCTCGCAACGGTGTGGCTCGTATGGCACTTTCATTTAAATGCGAGACAATGTAATACACCCCAAATATAAAAACGGTTAATAAATCCTACAGAATAGATCCCATACCAATTATTCAGAGCTCAGGCAATCAATCCATTATGCTCGCTACTGTTGTTCTTCGAAACACAATCCGACCATCACAATACTAACACATAACTCGCCCAGCTGCCTGGTGGTGATGGTATTGTTTTCTGTCACAATGCAAAAGACAGTTTCTATAATAATAATAATTATTACAATATTTATATAGCGCAAAATCTTGATAAAATCAAATCTAAGCGCTGAACAGACCACACGCACGCACGCCACACCACACACGCACACACACACACACACACACACAACACACAACACCACACACACACACACACACACACACACACACACACACACACACACACACACACAGCATGGCTATAAATGGGGAGAAAGAATAAAAGCAATGGAAAATTATAGAGAGAGCATAATTATTATATATACAATAATATATACAATGTGATTCCCCTCCGAGTGGAGACAGGCTGCAGAGGGGGTTGAGTGAGGTCAGGATTTTATGCCGAGGAGAAAGGATGAGTTTTGAGAGCGGACTTGAAGGAGACAAAAGTAGGTTGCTGACGGACTGAGAGAGGAAGTTTCTCTCACCATGACCAATATACGTTAGGAGGCAAAAGTAGGTTGCTGACGGACTGAAGAGAGGAAGTTTCTCTCACCATGACCAATATACCTTTAGGAGACAAAAGTAGGTTGCTGACAGACTGAGAGAGGAAGTTTCTCTCACCATGATCAATATACCTTAGGAGACAAAAGTAGGTTGCTGACAGACTGAGAGAGGAAGTTTCTCTCACCATGACCAATATACCTTTAGGAGACAAAAGTAGGTTGCTGACAGACTGAGAGAGGAAGTTTCTCTCACTATGACCAATATACCATTAGGAGGCAAAAGTAGGTTGCTGACAGACTGAGAGAGGAAGTTTCTCTCACTATGACCAATATACCATTAGGAGACAAAAGTAGGTTGCTGACAGACTGAGAGAGGAAGTTTCTCTCACTATGACCAATATACCTTAGGAGGCAAAAGTAGGTTGCTGACAGACTGAGAGAGGAAGTTTCTCTCACCATGACCAATATACCGTTAGGAGACAAAAGTAGGTTGCTGACGGACTGAGAGAGGAAGTTTCTCTCACCATGACCAATATACCGTTAGGAGACAAAAGTAGGTTGCTGACGGACTGAGAGAGGAAGTTTCTCTCACCATGACCAGTATACCGTTAGGAGACAAAAGTAGGTTGTGACAGACTGAGAGAGGAAGTTTCTCTCACTATGACCAATATTTGTGACAGACTGGAGAGAGGAAGTTTCTCTCACATGACCAATACCGTTAGGAGACAAAAGTAGGTTGTGACAGACTGAGAGAGGAAGTTTCTCTCACTATGACCATATATTTGCAGACAGACTGAGAGAGGAAGTTTCTCTCACCATGACCAATACCGTTCAACGACAGCCCGCCCTTTTCTGTTTCTCCGCCGGCTGCTAATCGATGGTCGCAGCATGTGTGTGGGACAGGCTGTTAGACTCTGTGACACAAAGGGGCAACTGTTTTCCACTTTGCTGAGCTGTTAGTCAATAAGGGGCATCAACGGACAGTCAGTCAGCGTTGATCGATTGCACTCTGCCAGGTCAGGCAGGGATCGATACGCGGTGCGCGTCAGATGCATGTGTTCGATCGGGCGATAGTGGCTATCGATCAACAGGTGAGGTGTTAATGTTGTTGTTGTTGCCTTAAAAGGCGGTGATGTTTTGCTTTGGCGTGTGGTGTACTGTTGGACATGTACCAAGTCGTGGTTAAGGAGGGGGGGTGGGGCGGTACACAGACTGCTACGTACGTAGACTTGTAGACGCGTGCGCGCGTGCACATGCACGCCCACACACAAACAGTAGCTGCTGCGAGCAGCTGTAACATCGGACTTGACTCATACGATTTAAAGATTCATGCCAGGGAAAAAATGTCGGTCGATGATAAAATCATGTATATTGTAAAGTTGTTTTGTAAAAAAAAAAAAAAAAAAAAAATAGTAGTGTGTTTTCCATGCACGCGCACGCACGTATGCGCGTGTGTGTGTGCGTGTGTGTGTGTGCGTCGTGTGCGTGTGTGTGTGTGTGTGTGTGTGTGTTGTGTGTGTGTGTGTGTGTGGTGTGTGTGTGTGTGTGTGTGTGTGAGAGACAGAGAGAGAGAGAGAGAGAGAGAGAGTGGTGTGTGTGTGTGTGTGTTTGTGTGTGGACACACACACACACACACACACAACAGAGAGAGAGAGAGAGAGAGAGAGAGAGAGAGAGAGAGAGAGAGAGAGAGAGAGAGAGAGAGAGAGAGAGAGAGAGAAAATGCGTATGGGTATGTGTGCGCGTTTGTGAGTGCGCTAGGGCGTGCATGTGTGTGTTCAGTGAAGAAGCTCATTTTACTGTCTTTTATAATTATCATCATTTAAATCCAATTCACCGCATCTAGCGATGTTCAAACTACTCACGCCTCTTCTAGCCTGCCATCTTAGTTCGGCTGTTCACAACAGACACCAGCGAATGGGAAACGTATGTTGTGGGATAGACAATATATAGCCACTGAATTACGTTATGGCAGATAATCAATAGGGAAAACATGAAATCACTTCATGCAAAATAACAGCAAATGGCACAACTTTGAGACAGGTTGACAAGTTTAAATATCTGGGAACGGTCATCTCACCGGACCCAGACGGCAGATGCACATCAGAAATAGCAGAATCGGCCAAGCCAAAACAGCATTCAAGAGGATGGAAAGCGTACTTACCGACAAATGCCTATCAATTAACATCAGGAAGAGAGTTCTTGATTGTTAGATAATGTTATACGGTTGTGAGATGTGGACAGTCAACACGCAAAGCCAGAACAAGATTGAGGCAGCTGAAATGTGGTTTCTGAGAAAATGTTGAAAGTTCCATGGATAGCAAAGAAAACAAAGGAGACAGTCTTGATGGAGGCAGACACAAATAGATAATTGATAAAGAAGATTAGGAAAAGACAAGCAACATTTATAGGCCATTTTATGAGGAAAGGGGAATTAGAGAACCTGGTCACAACAGGAAAGTGGAGGGAAAGAGAACACCAGGTAGACCCAGGGAGAAACTCATGGACGGACTTGCAGGGTGGCTGAGGACAGAGAGGGTGGGAGATTAGTTGCAGTGACAAGGGATAGATTCATATGGAGGGCCATGGTCGCCAACGCCATGCGGCAGGGTACATGATGATGATGATGATATGCAGGTTTTCATGGAGTGTCTGCAACATACATACAGCAATTCCTATTCGCCTAAAACCTTGGTACACAACCCTGGCCCTGTGCATTCAAACAGATGGACATAGTCCAGCATCGCTTATCCTTCTGAACAAGATTTAATTAAATATGAAAATACGTACAGTGTAATGATTTGATAAGTAGTCATCACTTGTGTATGCGTTATTGATGGGCGCTTAATTGCATTAATATCTCGCAAGTCCATGATCAGCGACATCAAATGCTCCTTTGTGGAGTACAGGCGCAGCAAAGCATTTTTATGATATTACGCTTGGCTGGATAGTGCATGTGTCGCTTGCTGGATTGATTTTCTATCGCCCCAGCTGTCGTACTGATCAACTTTTGTACAGATATAACCGCGGATA
>JAPXFY010000024.1:58156315-58161315 GCA_030674185.1 Monoplex corrugatus
AGTTGATGATACCATGAATAAAAAGTTTTAATCATAACAGTCTCCAAAACAAGTGTGACTGCCCGCATTCAAGCAAACAGGAACCAGAAAAAACAAAACAAAAAAACAAAAAAACACGAAAAAAGAATCAGAACGCGTATTTGATTCAGCCAGACAAGACAGGCGCAAATTTTCGGCCAACTGGCCTTTGTCAAGCGTAAGATCACAAACAAACAAACAAACACCAGATACAAAAATTAAGGAGAAAAAGACTGAAACTTCCCTGCTTTCCGTCCAGTGTGAGAAAAAGGAATAAACTGACTCATATAATAGTCTGCAGTACTGTCAGATTCATATTGTTTCTGTAGTTGACTGTGAGTTGATGATGTATGGAATGGAAGCGTACAGCGAACAAGACGAAACAGGCAAAGTTGGAAGGGTTATGCGGGCTGTGAACAGCTGTTTCAGCTGAACGTGTGCATTGATTCATGCCCTCAGCTTATGCGTGTTAAACGGAGGGCTTGGGGGATTCTCAACACAATGCGTTAGCTGTACGTGCGTTGTCCATCGATCTGGCTTTGCTCCTACTCGAACGTACATGGGTGACTTGGGCGATTCTAAAGTGGCTCCTGTGTTGGTGTATTTCTTCGTTGATTTCGTTAGTGTCTGTGGCTGCCATTTTTCTTGCTTTTTGAGTATATAGATGGGAGTGTGTTTTTACACCTTTCAGGGTTGGTGCACGTATTATGTGAACAGGAAACTGCAAAATTTGTGCTGGTATCCACTTAAAAAAACAACAACAACTAGACAATACTGCAGTGCGGATATCAGCACGGTGATAATCTTGATCATGATAGTGCAGGATTTTAACTTGACATTCTCATATGTATGTTTGTAAGAAGCTTAAGACAGCGGATTATCAGATAATAGGAAGATAGCAGACTACCTGATAATAATACGAGGATAGCAGATTATCAGATTATAAGCGTTGTTCGGTTGAAAAGTTCATGACTGATCAGTTTATGGGACAAGAGCTTGTCACCATCTCTCATAGTTCAAGCTCGTTCATTCAGCAAGGAAGTGATCATTAATGTAACCTGATATCTGGGTGTGTTACGTGTGGTATACTTTTCTGCAGGAAATGTTGAACCAGCCCACCTCATGGAGTTAAAAAGAATCGATTATCTTAACCGTTCCATTTGATGTTGGAGAGGTCGAAGGACAAGTAGGGAGAAGTTAACATTTTGATGTTTCTCTGTGTATTTTGCTAACTCCTCCAGCTAGGCTACCGTGGAAGAGTGTTTTTTGATTGATTTGGTTCAGTTTTTACGTCGACACCCACCTCAGGTGATATGGCCGACGGGGATAACCATCCCAGGGAAGTGGGGGAATGAGGACTTATCTAATCCAATACTGACACCACCAGAACAACAATGATGTTAAGATGGAGCAGTGAAAAGGCCAGTTTTAATATAGCGCACCCCGGGATTGGAACCCACAACCATTAGCATGTGAATCCGACGCTCAAACCAACTGAGCTACTGGGGCTCGCCAATGGAAGAGTGTGAAGACACGTAGCCAATTATGTAAGGAAACGGCATGATGCCTTCAGACGTTGACACCATTGTAGACATGTCACAAGAGAATATCTGCTGGTCGGTCAGGCGTGTGCGTTGGGTGCAGTGAGGTGTAGTAGCCCCCTGGTCTTTTGTATGGCTTTATAAATGGTTCCAACTGTCCACCCCCGTCTCTCCTCCATGGTCACACTTACTCCTACCGGTCAGGACTAAAATACTATTGTATTACTTTATGTTTGGGTCTTCCTGGTTCAAGGTGTATTGTGGCAGGCTTACAGTGTGTGTTTTAATTGTTCGTTAAGATGTACGGGATGATAAGCATGGGTGACTCGTGGTTGTCCTGAAGTGATAAGATATAAAGTGTGGGTGGCTCGTGGTTGTCATTCTGAAGTGATAAGATAATAAGCATGGGTGAAGTGATAAGATAATAAGCATGGGTGAAGTGATAAGATAATAAGTATGGGTGGCTCGTGGTTGTCCTGAAGTGATAAGATAATAATTATGGTGACTCGTGGATGTCATTCTGAAGTTAAGTGAAAAGATAATAAACATGGGTGACTCGTGGTTGTCATTGTGAAGTGATAAGATAATAATTATGGTGACTCGTGGTTGTCATTCTGAAGTGATAAGATAATAATTATGGTGACTCGTGGATGTCATTCTGAAGTGATAAGATAATAAGTATGGGCCACTCGTGGTGTCCTGAAGTGATAAGATAATAATTATGGTGACTCGTGGATGTCATTCTGAAGTGATAAGATAATAAGTATGGGTCACTCGTGGTGTCCTGAAGTGATAAGATAATAAGTGTGGGTGACTCGTGGTAGTCCTGAAGTGATAAGATAATAAACATGGGTGGCTCGTAGTTGTCATTTTGAAGTGATAAGATAAAAAGCATGGGTGACTCGTGGTTGTCATTGTGAAGTGATAAGATAATAAGTATGAGTCACTCGTGGCTGTCATTCTGAAGTGATAAGATAATAAGTATGGGTCACTCGTTGTTGTCATTCTGAAGTGATGTCTGAAATGGAAAATGTGCATGCTGTATTTAACACGGACATTAAAATACCTGTTGTGAGTTTAACGGGATAAATTTACGTCTTAATGATCCATTGTGCCATCAGGAATGTTTTTGGCTACCACGGGTGTGGCATTTGTTGGGGGAAGGATCGTGATTTGAGGTTTTGCTGAACATTTCCTACTGGGATAAGAAGAAAGTTATTTCCCCTATGTGCCTTGTTTACATGTCGGTAAATGTATCTCTGTCTGGGTGAAAAAGACAATTGTGGGAAAATTGCTGACTTTATGGAGCTGATGCACATATGATACATATATAACGAACGAATCAAGGTTAGACTGATACTAATACTAAACCATTACAGAGTTATCATATGCACTCTACAGTGTTCAAAGTGGTCATTGAGTCATGTGTCAAGAACTGTAGTTACGGGTATAGATACAATCACTTGACGAATCAAGTTTAGACTGATACTAATACTAAAAAGAGTCACC
Organism: Monoplex corrugatus; assembly: GCA_030674185.1. NCBI lineage: Eukaryota > Metazoa > Mollusca > Gastropoda > Littorinimorpha > Ranellidae > Monoplex > Monoplex corrugatus. The sequence continues at coordinate 58,159,384 of JAPXFY010000024.1, forward strand.
ATGTGCAGACTGCGGTGTTCAAAGTGGTCACTGGAACTGTAGTGTGCGTACAGAGTGACCTGAAGAATCTTGTTTAGATTGATACTTTAACTACAACAACTACTATTACTACACTACTACTTCTTTTACTACCTCTACCTCTCTACTACTACTACTACCACCACTAATAGTACTAGACATTTATCAGGCGCCAAATCTTGATTCAAGAATCAAACCGAAGCATGCACTCCCATCATTCACCAAAGCAATCACCGAACAACGATCAAAACTGCCGCGTTGATGCTACCAATACGACTACTACAACTACAACCCACTACTAATATGATATGATAATAATGATAATACATTGATAATGATAATGATATATCATTGTAATAATTAATAGTTGTAAATGATAATGGTAGTAACAGTTGTAATAATATAGTTGTAAATGATAATGGTAGTAACAGTTGTATAATAATGATAATTGTAAATGATAATGATAATAACAGTTGTAATAATGATAATTGTAAATGATAATGGTAGTAACAGTTGTAATAATAATGATAATTGTAAATGATAATGATAATATCAGTTGTAATAATGATAATTGTAAATGATAATGGTAGTAACAGTTGTAATAATAATAGTTGTAAATGATAATGATAATAACAGTTGTAATAATGATAGTTGTAATGATAATGATAATAACAGTTGCAATAATAATAGTGTAAATGATAATGATAATAACAGTTGTAATAATGATAATTGTAAATGATAATGGTAGTGACAGTTGTAATAATGATAATTGTAAATGATAATGGTAGTAACAGTTGTAATAATGATAATTGTAAATGATAATGATAATAAAGTTGTAATAATAATAGTTGTATATGATATGATAATAACAGTTGTAATAATGATAGTTGTAAATGATAATGATAATAACAGTTGTGATAATAATAGTTGTAAATGATAATGGTAGTAACAGTTGTAATAATGATAATTGTAAATGATAATGATAATAACAGTTGCAATAATAATAGTTGTAATGATAATGTAGTAACAGTTGTAATAATGTAATTGTAAATGAATGATAATAACAGTTGCAATAATAATAGTTGTAAATGATAATGGTAGTAACAGTTGTATCGAACACGTTTGACCATGATTACCCTAACTTACGTTGGTCCTACTATCAGTTTGTTGACCATTGCTAAACACTTTACGGTGCGAACCACCACACGACAGACACATTTGATTACAGCCCCTTCAGTCTGTGGTTTGGCCACCCACACTCTTTGAATGGAAAGCAAGGATATGTTTACCTTAATCCCCGAGAACTGCTGACGACAAGGCACTCACCTGATAAGTCTGGTCCCCAGGACAGACAGGAGACGTATCGTGGTATCCAGGTAGACAGTTGACCAGGAGGTGAGATGTGAAAGTATCCACAGGTAGACAGTTTACCCAGGCAGGTGAGATGTGAAAGTATCCAGGTAGACAGTGTTACCCAGACAGGTGAGATGCGAAAGTATCCACATGTAGTTTACCCAGGCAGGTGAGATGTGAAAGTATCACAGGTAGACAGTTTACCCAGACAGGTGAGATGTGAAAGTATCCACAGGTAGACATTTGCCCAGACAGGTGAGATGTGAAAGTATCCAGGTAGACAGTTTGCCCAGGCAGGTGAGATGTGAAAGTATCCACAGGTAGTTTACCCAGGCAGGTGAGTGTGAAAGTATCCAGGTAGACAGTTTACCAGACAGGTGAGATGTGAAAGTATCCACAAGTAGACAGTTTACCCAGAGGTGAGATGTGAAGTATCCAAGTAAAGTTTACCCAGGTAGTGAGATCGAAAGTATCCAGGTAACATTGATTAGAGCAGATGCCCTGGGTATCCAGGTAGAACTTTCTCGAAGAAGGTGGGGGATGAAGAGGTATCCATGTAGA
>JAPXFY010000024.1:58163815-58186315 GCA_030674185.1 Monoplex corrugatus
TATGAAAAAGAAAACACGTACAATACTCACTGCATTTATTTTACAAACAAATGAATATTGCATATACATGTAATAACAAGCTCAGCCTTAATCCCTCAGATACTCCAACTGCTTGCCGTCGATATTCACACACTCCTTTAATCTAGAGCGGAATTAAGCATTATAATAATGATGTGATACTTACTGTATACCTACTTTTGCACCCCCCTATATATGGTAGTTTATTTTCTGTGAGACATAATCATAAGTAAAGGTGGTTGTATTATATATGGTAGGAGACATAATAATGAGTAAAGGTGGTTGTATTATATAGGGTAAGAGTTTATTTTCTACCCGACATAATCATAAGTAAAGATGGTTGTATTATATATGGTAGAGTTTATTTTCTGCGAGACATAATAATGAGTAAAGGTGGTTGTATTATATAGGGTAAGAGTTTATTTTCTGCCAGACATAATCATAAGTAAAGATGGTTGTATTATGTATGGTAGAGTTTATTTTCTGCCATAAGTAAAGGTGGTTGTATTATATATGGTAGAGTTTATTTTCTGCCATAAGTAAAGATGGTTGTATTATGTATGGCAGAGTTTATTTTCTGCCATAAGTAAAGATGGTTGTATTATATATGGTAGAGTTTATTTTCTGCCATAAGTAAAGATGGTTGTATTATATATGGTAGAGTTTATTTTCTGCCATAAGTAAAGGTGGTTGTATTATATATGGTAGAGTTTATTTTCTGCCATAAGTAAAGATGGTTGTATTATGTATGGCAGAGTTTATTTTCTGCCATAAGTAAAGATGGTTGTATTATGTATGGCAGAGTTTATTTTCTGCCAGACATAATCACAAGTATCTCAGTTTTGAGAAAAGATGGCTGTATTTTGTACGATAGAATTTATTTTCTGCGAGACGTATTTACTGACAGTTTTAAAGGGAAGTTAATTGTACTACTCTCATGTAGGCTGACTCAAACGAGTCTGTTGTTGTGTATATTTGCGACACGTAAAAAAAGAGTGAGCGCATACAAAAATTATTTGCCGTGTACAACAGCGTGAACGCGTCTGCCTGAAGATAAAGCTTCCTTGTTGAACGTGGGGCGGGTTGTGACAGGAAATAGAACTGTAGTTTCGGAAGCAGGCAAGTTCAGGAAGTCCGCCGCTCTTCACAAGCAAAGCAAGCCACAGTACACTCACAGTCACATAGCTGGTTATTTATTCGCTTCATGATGTATGTTTGGGATGTGGGGCGTGCAAGTCAAGAGATATTTATTACGTCTTATCTGACAGTTCCCAAAAGCTGCAGCAATAAAATTTAGACACCCCCCCCCTCTCCCTCTTCTGTGTTGATGAAGTGCGTGTACAGATTTAGCCTCTACGTGCAGGGAACATTGATGTTGTATGTCAACCGCTGAGCTCTGGAAGGATGTGTTGTGTAAGAACGATCAGCTCTGAAGGAAGCAGTGACATGATATGTCATGTTAGCACACGGCTTGAACTGTTGCTTATTTTATGAGTGATGGAGCTGTTGCTTATTTTATGAATGATGGAACTGTTGCTTATTTGATGAGTGATGGAACTAGTCCTGAAAGGAAGCAGTGACATTATATATGACATTTACACACGGCTTAAACTGTGGCTTATTTGATGAGTGATGGAACTAGTCCTGAAAGGAAGCAGTGACATTGTATGTGACGTTTACACACGGCTTGAACGGTTGTTTATTTGATGAGTGATGGAACTAGTCCTGAAGCAGTGGCATTATATGTGACGTTTACACACGGCCTAAACTGTGGCTTCTTTGATGAATAATGGAATCAGTCCTGTTCTGACCGTCTTGGTGTCAGAGTGTCCTTCATGTGCATCCCTTGGAAAAGCTGTGCAGTGTGCAGCGTCAGAAAAACATCCTTCACCTTGTTGGACTCGGGCATTGTGAACAACTGCATCCAGTGCGTGTTGCCATGGAGCCGAGTGGGGTATGGGTGAATGGAGTGAAGGAGAAAGAGCAGCGACTCAGGCGGATGCAGATTGAGCTGGGTCGTGCCCGTCTCGTAGCGAGGCCTTTGGAGCTTCTGCAGCAGCCTGTCAACATAATCCCAACCCCAGATCCTGATCCTGATCCCCAACTTGACCCCGGTCCTGAAACTGAACACGACCTTGACTTTAATCCTGACCCAGATCTTGGTCCTGATCTTACTCCTGACCCTGATCTTACTCCTGACCCTGACCTTGCACCTGACCCTGACCTTGCACCTAACACTGAGGTCAGTGATGCCTCGGGTGTAGAAGTGAACTCTGTCAGCAGCCAGGGTTGTGATATGAAGGTTGCGACTGAGCCAGTCCCTGAAGATCTTGTTGACCTCAGTCCCATAAAGACCACCGATCATCACAGCACCAACCCGTTCCTCACGTTTGTCGTCTCTGATGATATTCAGGGCCAGACTGACCCAGGCTTGAATCCTTTCATAGACTTCCACACCTCTGGACCTTCAGGCCAACCTTCTGCTGAAGAAGTGAAGGGTGCGTGCCTGAATCCTTTTGCCCTCACTCCCTCACAGACACCACCTGAAAGCACTGTGGAGGACAGTGTCCTTGTGCCGTTCGATAATAGAAATATTTCGGAGAACAATGACTCTGTGTTGTTCAGTAGTACATCATCCGTGTTGTCTCCCGTCCATGAAGAAAACACCTTTCCCTCCATGAACGGTGGGGAGGGTTGTGGCATGAAGGACAGCGGTTATGGAATCACCAGCCTGGAGTCATCGTCTTCTGTAACGTCTCCAACATCTGCAACGCCAGCAGACAGCGAAGGTAGTGGTCTGGTTTGGAAACTGGGTTCTTCCAGCACCAGGGAATCAGTGTCAGATATTTGCTGTGGTGATAATGTGACGGCTGCCGATAAAAAAGATAACTTTGTCGGTGGAACTCGAGTGTCAGAAACCAAACAACTGGATGGCAGCAATGATGTCACTGCTGAAAAACTCACTTCTTTCTCTGACAGCGAAATGAACGAGGCTGAAGAGATCAAAAGGTTGCGTACTGATGACTCACTTCTTGTTGACGTTTTGTCGAGCGAGAGTCCCGATTCTGACTGTGGACTCCAAGGAACACAGAATCAAGAGCGTGTCCCATTTTCTTCTGCTGAGCACAACACGGATACAGACGACATGCTATCATCACAAGACAGACTGATAGGAAACGACAACACTCGTGTCATGTTCAGTGATAGTAACTCAGTCTCCCGTGTTAGGGGACTAGGGGTAGACAATGATGATGATCATTCTGACGAGGCCTTAAGCGAGATTGATACAGACTTCCAGTCGAACGCTGTTGGTCTTTTCGTCGACGTGTGTGGCATTGGCGTGGATGAACCGTGTGGTGGAGATCTCAGTCAAATCCCCGAAGAAACAGCCTCAGAGTTGGAATCCATGGCCGACGCAGATGCCGCGGATACGACGTTGGCGACTGCTGATGCAGACGTGTGTGATGGGAGAGTGACTGTGAAACGAGGATTGAGAAAGGAGATGAAAATAGACATGAGGAGTGTGGATGATCCAGAGTCTTTTCAGACTGGAGACGGTCAGCAGTCAAGGGATGTGTATGAAGATAGAAGTGACAGCACACGAAACCCTTTCAACATTGGTCCTGACTGCAGTCAGACCACATCAGGTTCACTTCTCAATACTCGTCACATTACGTGCAATAGAGACGTCTACCATCAACACTCTGATCATTTTCCAAGTACTTCAGTACATGAACTGTCAACACGTGATAGTCACAACAGTACGCTTGTTGATCCTGATTGTGGTGCTGGTGCTGGTGGTTCACAAACGTCTACATTTTCACCCTCGCGTAGATTTGAACAAAGAGTACACACTCAGCAGCCAGTTACGAGAAAAGAAATGATTATGATAAGAAACCACCCACCGGTTACTGTGAACAGAGGCGAACAGCCTGCTGATGGTAAAATCACCTGTCAGGAAACAGAAGCTACCACGAGAACTTCAATGAAGTATGACCACGCCACAGCGGCAGCCCGTGCTACTACTGACCCACAGCCATGTCATTTCATCGATGATTTGCAGTTCCCAATGCTTCAAGGAGGTGTAACGGATAACTTTGACCAGAATGACGCTGACGTCAGTCTTCTTGGTGACGTGTCAGACTATAGTTTAACCACGTGTTACGACAGTCTTGATCCCAGCTTGGGCCATGTGGAAGCAAACAACCCTGAGATTAAACCGGAAATCTTTGAGGCCTATGCTTCGGAAGTCATCAACAACTTGATGGACGGGTGTTTTTCACTGTCTTCTGCGCCTTCATTAAGTTTCGATGAATGTTTCACCCCTACCCAGTCATTGTCGTCTTTTGAGAGGAACGAGGTCAGTTGCAGATCGCCTGCGCTGACTCAAGACCTTGAGGAGACTCTGTCTCAAGGATCGGTTGAAGAGGATGAGAACAGTCAGACGAATACAGGTACATATAGTGAGTGGACAGAACGTATGCAAGGTGACCATGCCGCCACTCACTGTCAAAGCCCTGGAATTCATAGTCACCAAACATCTTGTCCCAGTGACATGACTGGGAGTCATTCTCAAGGTGTACACGTCTCGGGTTATGGGTCACTGGATGTCGATGTCATGGATATGATGTCCGATCCCCGAGATTTAGTCTCGTCTGCTTTCGTCTGCAGCAGTGACTCTTCAAACAACAGAACGCTTGAGGCCGATTCCAACAGTTTTGGTAGTTATGGCTCGTATGGTGATGAGGGCAAGCACCGAGCAGCGTGTTAGTGGCACAGCCAGACTGGACGTGGACAACCTGTCTCTGAAGAGACATGTCGATGGCGAGACTGGACAGATCGCTGATGATAAGGGGAGTGAATTTTCCGACAGTTTTAAAAGTTATGAACAATCTGAGCGCAACATTCCTGTGACTTTCAGTGCCTTATCCACGTTGCCTGTTTGTGACGAAACAGAAACTATAAATCAAGAGCAGATGGACGTTGACCGTGATATGGACCGCTTTGCTGAAGAAACCGGAAAAAGGAAAGAAATTACCGGTCCTCTTGAAGAATTACCCGAAATTGAGGAGAATTCGGGCATGAAAACGTGTAACAGAAAAAGCACACTTAACAGTGATTCTAGCAAAGATGGAGAAAAAGAACATGCAACGTCAAACACTTTCGTTGATTCATTCAGTCCGTTTCTCCATGTGAACACAAACCAGTACTCAGACGAACCGAAATCATGTGCCTTTGCTTCTCAAACATATCCTAGTGGAGGTGGCGATATACATGCAGCCAGCGGACAGGAGAGTGATGTTATGAATGAGTTTGACACGGGACAGATGGCCCAGGCGGGTGCATGCGTGACAGTGAAGTTCTCTGAAGTGAAACACACGACAAGAACTCTTGATGAGGACGAATACAACAGCTGGCAACATTCACTTGCGTGTGCGTTTGAAGACGGGAGTTTAGCGAATTACATCACCCCTAACGTGCAGGTTAGACCCAGTGACAAAAGGTATTCCACTTCCACTACTTTGACTGGATCAGACATAGAGGAAGAGGACATCTATGAAGAGTGTGTCACAAATGCCTTTAGAAGACAAGATGCTGATTGTGAGGATGTCACTGGCATCACTGAAAGCGAGTGCAGTACAACCAGAATGCAGGAAGTTGCAGCAGCTGTTCCAACCATCGTCATCGCTGCTGATCACAGACAAGGACGCAGCAGCAGCACCACCACCACAGACTTCACGACAGTACCACAGTCCCCTATCCTTACCTATAAAGCTTTTGCCACGGACATCAGGTCAACTGCCAACCCTGCTAACGTTGACACCCCACCTGTAAGAAGCAGCTCCTACATGAAGCTGACAACGTGGACAGCTCACACGAACCTTGCCATGACTCTAGTGGTACTTCTGACCAAGAAATTGTCTGGTAATCGGTCAAGTGATGGTCAAAATAACGTGGGTCACTTACTGAACAAGTGGCGTGCTATGGAAGGAGCGCACGACTCTCCGTTTTCACACTTGTCACCATCTCCAACAGAAGGTCAGGAGTGGTTTACTGGATTAAAATCCTCAAAATTCTTGTCTAAATCCACGCCTGACCTGGGCAGTGTTCATACAGCCCGTAACGACGGCCTGCTGCTTTCTCCAAACGGCGAATCTTTCTTCCCAACAGAAGAACCAGATACAAGACGAGACAAGTCGAGTATTTCCAGAAACACCATGCCGTCACGTCTGTCAGATGCAGAGATTTACAAAAGTACTGGAGATCTGCAGACGTCTGGGAGACATTCAGCATCACAGTATTTGATGCCAACGACTTCATCTTGCCCGAACAAGGACAGATACTTAATGTCCACTGTTGACGATATTAACATTGTCCTCATTACCTCTGATGAAGGCACTGCCTTTCCAGACGACCCCATCAGGCAAGGGTCATCTTTGACAAGAGACACACGATCACGTCATTCCTCGTCATCGATGACGTCGCTCCAGCCGGCTTCCCGTCCTCGAGACTTGTCCCTGGGTGGTCGTGACGCCAGGGACACTGTGGCGGGACTGCCCAGCGTCCTGTCTCTGATCGCCAGGTTCAGTCACCATGACCTTGACCCACCAACCTCCCCACCTTCTTCATCTTTCGCCTCTTCCAGAAAACGGTGGTCATCCACACCGCGACTCCAAGGACCGGCATCACAGTCGTCGCTGTCGTCAGCCTTGTCGTCATCACAAACGTCTTTATCAGGCAAGAAGCGCAGTTCTTCAGTGCACTACCGTTGGGAACGGTCCACGTCGTCATGGGTCTTGTCATCGGCTGGTCATCGCCGGTCTGTTCCGTCACGTTTTACTCAGGTATTACGTCATACAAGGGTCACTGGTCTAACTGAATTTTCCTGTTGTACATAATGTTTCCACTTTCTTTCTTTTTTTTTTTTCCCTTGTGACAGAGCAGAGGGCGATAATCAGGATTATAATTTGCTGTATACTGTGGGTGTCACATTCGATCATGTCTGGTTTTATAGCTTCTTGTCCACGTTTTGTCTTTCAGTTTGTGCTTTCATGATTGTTTTTAGTTGTTTATGCATTTTGGTTGTGTGTTGAGCACTCATGGTTGTGTTTGTAGTTGTTTATATGCAGTTTGGTTGTGTGTTGAGTACTCATGGTTGTGTTTGTAGTTGTTTATATGCAGTTTGGTTGTGTGTTGACTACCCATGGTTGTGTTTGTAGTTGTTTATATGCAGTTTGGTTGTGTGTTGACTACCCATGGTTGTGTTTGTAGTTGTTTATATGCAGTTTGGTTGTGTGTTGACTACCCATGGTTGTGTTTGTAGTTGTTTATATGCAGTTTGGTTGTGTGTTGACTACCCATGGTTGTGTTTGTAGTTGTTTATATGCAGTTTGGTTGTGTGTTGAGTACCCATGGTTGTGTTTGTAGTTGTTTATATGCAGTTTGGTTGTGTGTTGACTACCCATGGTTGTGTTTGTAGTTGTTTATATGCAGTTTGGTTGTGTGTTGACTACCCATGGTTGTGTTTGTAGTTGTTTATATGCAGTTTGGTTGTGTGTTGACTACCCATGGTTGTGTTTGTAGTTGTTTATATGCAGTTTGGTTGTGTGTTGACTACTCATGGTTGTGTTTGTAGTTGTTTATATGCAGTTTGGTTGTGTGTTGAGCACTCATGGTTGTGTTTGTAGTTGTTTATATGCAGTTTGGTTGTGTGTTGAGTACCCATGGTTGTGTTTGTAGTTGTTTATATGCAGTTTGGTTGTGTGTTGAGTACTCATGGTTGTGTTTGTAGTTGTTTATATGCATTTTGGTTGTGTGTTGAGCACTCATGGTTGTGTTTGTAGTTGTTTATATGCAGTTTGGTTGTGTGTTGAGTTAAAAGTACAGTTAAGATTTCACAAGTATGCATGCGTTTATTTGCATTTTATGTACATAACATTCTTTAGTTAACTGAAATTGGTTCTGCCTTCAGTTGAATGCATGTCTAATTTTGTATGGTGAGCACACGCTTTTGCTGACTGCGCACATTATTTGCTTTCTTTTTCGTTTCGTTTCTTTTTTTTCCCATTTAGTGCTTTTTGTGAACTTTTTGATAGAAATCCACCTGGGCGGACATGGAAAGCAAAGGGCTATTTCTGGGTGCCAATTTCCATTGTTGACATCATTACCGATAGGGTGTGTGCTTTGTGAAGAAATGTCAGGGCTTGTTATTGTAAATACAGCAGCTCTTTTGGTCTCTGCTTGATTTAGATTGTAGGATCAGAAAACGTCCGGAATCCGTGCAGGTCTGGAATGATTGGTTTGGGTTTTGGCTTGAATTAGATTCTAAATAGAGAGCGTATGTAGCTGAATATAAGCTTAGAATCATTGTAGATAAAATAATCGTTTGTAATGGTCGAAGGAAGATTAGGAAAAGACAGGCAACATTTATAGGCCATTTTATGAGGAAGGGGGATTTGGAGCACCTGGTCACAACGGGAAAGCTGGAGGGAAAGAGAGCACCAGGTAGACCCAGGGAGAGGATGCTGGACGGACTTGCAGAGTGGCTGGGGATGAGGAGGGTGGGGGAGATGCTAGGGGTAACGAGAGATAGAGATGGATGGAAGTCCATGATCGCCAACGCCATGCGGCAGGGCACCTGATGATGATGATGAATGGTCGATAAATGTAGAATGTTTACATGCAGTTATTGTAGATAAATGTAGAATGTCTAAATGCAGTTATTGTAACATAATAATAAACTTGTAGATAAATATAGAATGTCTACATGCAGTTATTGTAATATAATAATAAGCTTGCAGCCACTGTGCACTGAACCTTGCATGACTAAATGTAATCGTCTTGTGCCTTGGTGCTAACTCCACAGGTGACCACTTTCCAGTCCACTACCTCTATCCTCTTTACCCCCTCCATCCCAACCCTGCACCCCTCAAAGACAGCTTCTTCCACCCCTACACCCACCACCCTCGCATCCGCCGTTTCAAACACGGCAGGTGTCGAATCTCCCCGGTCTACCTCTGTGTCTGTCGCCCCCAATTCTTACAACACTTCCCGTAACACAGTTACCTCTCTCAGCATTACTCCCAGCACTTGCTCTGTCCCCAACCCCTCGCATGCAGGTCGCTCAGTGGCTCTGCTTCGTCTCAGCCGTGGTCAGCCCCCGACTCAGCGGTCCGCCACCTCGACGGTAACAGCGTCCCGCCATGTGAGTATGACGTCAGTCACTGCTGCCTACCCACCTACTACGTGTACACCCCTGTATTTGCGTCATCACGTCTGTCCCGTACTGGCACTTTCTGCACTGAAGTATTCACATTGGTTGCAGTGGGGGTTGTAATCTACTGGTTTATATGTTAAATAATGTTTATCATCGTTATGCTGTGTTTTTGAGGGATGGAGGGGTCAGCACAGATCACCGTACACATTGTTTGTATCTCTTAAAGAGCAGTATAAAATACATTTGTATCTCTTACAAGAGCGGTATAAAATACATTTGTATCTCTTACAAGAGCAGTATAAAATACATTTGTATCTCTTACAAGAGCGGTATAAAATACATTTGTATCTCTTACAAGAGCGGTATAAAATACATTTGTATCTCTTACAAGAGCGGTATAAAATACATTTGTATCTCTTACAAGAGCAGTATAAAATACATTTGTATCTCTTACAAGAGCAGTATAAAATACATTTGTATCTCTTACAAGAGCAGTATAAAGTAATTTGTATCTCTTACAAGAGCAGTATAAAGTAATTTGTATCTCTTACAAGAGCAGTATAAAATACATGTGTATCTCTTACAAGAGCAGTATAAAATACATTTGTATCTCTTACAAGAGCAGTATAAAGTAATTTGTATCTCTTACAAGAGCAGTATAAAATACATTTGTATCTCTTACAAGAGCGGTATAAAATACATGTGTATCTCTTACAACAGCAGTATAAATACATGTGTATCTCTTACAAGAGCAGTATAAATACATGTGTATCTCTTACAAGAGCAGTATAAATACATTTGTATCTCTTACAAGAGCAGTATAAAATACATGTGTATCTCTTACAACAGCAGTATAAAGTAATTTGTATCTCTTACAAGAGCAGCATAAAGTAATTTGTATCTCTTACAAGAGCAGTATAAAATACATTTGTATCTCTTACAAGAGCAGTATAAAATACATTTGTATCTCTTATAAGAGCAGTATAAAAATAAATCCGTATCTCTTACAAGAGATGTGTAAAACTGCAAACTGCTCACACATTTTTGATTAATGTTTGTGACTTTTCACATCAGTTTTCAAAATGGGATACTATTTTCAAGGCACGGATTTTTAGTTTAAAACACTTGATTTATCACTACATGGTACTGTAAAATCGCCTCATTTGTGAATCTTAAGTTACTCGATCGAAACACTTTGAAGCAGTGTCTTAAAGCTTTCATTCATTTAAGGACCGAGGTTGGATGACAGATTAGACATTGTACACCACAGGAATAAACGTATAAACGTACAACAGCATTCTGTTTCGGAAGTTTCGAAACTAATTGTTCAAAAACTGAACAACACGGAAGGCCAAGAACACCTGATTACGTGTAGTTGAAAGCCAAAGAGAACAACGCCGCAGTGGGACTCAGGGGAAGTAACTGCTCTATTGCATACAGAACTGCGTCGATACAGCAGTTATTTCCCCTGTACGACACTGCCCTCAAGGCCTTCCAGAAGTTCTTCCAAATCCACCAGCAAGTTTTCCCGTTAGTATCCTGCTGTTAGTCACATACCATCCCGAACTATCTTCACTCAAGTTTTTCACCGTTGATTGAACTGGATCATGATATTACTACTTTACACGTACTACGATAACGCATATTATATATTACTCTGCATGCTTCTGTGCATTCTATCCAATGCCTTTGTGTATCTTACAAATAGCTTTTTGCATGCTTGGCTTTTATGTGGCATGTGGGCCTGCATATATCATTTGAATGCATGGTAACAGAAATGAAATAGATACAGCTATTGTTATATAAAACTATATTTTTGTTGCAGATATGCAGTGTCTCTATATTACTACATATAATGATGTATATAACCAAGCTGCATATGTATATTCTGACTCTACAGGCATTTCACTGTATATCTCAGGCGTTTAACCAGTCCTTTGCTGATTATTATAGTGATTTCTTTTTACATTATTCTGATTTGTTTGTGCTGATGTACTTCTTGTGTTTTCAGCATGGAAATGTTTTTTTTGTTTTTTGTTTTTTTTTCCAGATGGAGAGATGTGCCACAAAATGTATTATGTCATTTTCAGCAGGATTACCGTCTGTTGCAGTTTTGTGTTAGTAGAGATTTTTTTTTCAGTGTTTGGTTTATACAACAATGTTTGTACAGTCATTAACGTTTATGTTATGGAAAGTTGCATGCACATTCATACACAGATGCACACACACACACACACACACACACACACACACACACACACACACACACCACACTTACACACACACACACACACACACACACACACACACAACACACACACACACACACACACACACACACACACATACACACATACACACACACTATTCAGTGTGATTTACTAACAGCTTAGAAGAGGGTGTGGTTTATTATTCTAATTTTTCCATTATTTTGAAATTTACTTTGTGTGTGTGTGTGTGTGTGTGTGTGTGTGTGTGTGTGTGTGTGTGTGTGTGTGGTGTGTGTGAGAGAGAGAGAGAGAGAGAGAGAGCAAGAACATTATTTGTAATTCAAGAGTGTATGAAATAAGCAAAATGTATGTTTTTTTACATCCAGTCCTAGTCCAAAGAGGGTCTACACCACACTACACAAAACTTAACACCTAGATAACGTAGATACCCCAACAAAGCAATCATTACACTATCAGTCAAAAATACATTAAGAGAGGGGGAGGGACAAGAGAGAGAAGGAGGGGAGGAAAGAGAGAGAGAGAGGGAGGGAGGGAGGGGGAGAGAAAGAGAGAGGGGGAGGAAAGAGAGAGAGGGGAGGGAGGAGGAAGGGGGAGAAAGAGGAGGGGAGGGAGAGGGGGGAGGAGAGGGGAGAAAGAGAGAGAGGGAGGAGGGAGGAGAGGGAGAGAAAGAGAGGGGAGGAAAGAGAGAGGGGGAGGGGGAGGAAGAGAGAAGGGGGAGAGAGGAGGGGAGGGAGGGAGGAGAGGGGAGGAAAGAGAGGGAGGAGGAGAGGGAGGGAGGAAGGGGGAGAGAAAGAGAGAGGGAGGGGGAGGAAAGAGAGAGGGAGGGAGGAAGGGAGAGAAAGAGAGGGAGGAAAGAGAGAAGGGGAGGGAGGGAGGAAGAGAGAGAGAGAGGGGGGAAGAAAGAGAGAGAGAGGGAGGGAGGGGGAGAGAAAGAGAGGGGGAGGAAAGAGAGAGGGGGAGGGAGGGAGGGAGGAAGGGGGAGAGAAAGAGGGGGAGAGAGAGAGAGAGAGAGAGGGGAGGGAGGAAAGAGAGAGAGAGAGAGAGAGAGAGAGAGAGAGAGAGAGAGGGGGAGGGAGGTGTTGTGTTAGTCACAGTGTGTCGGCATTGTGGGATCATAATAACCAACAGAACAGGCCACAACAGCTGTTACGTCGACTATGTGTATCTGCTGCTGTTGACAATGTTTTGTTTTCTGTGTGCACACACCATTACCCACTCTGTGTGTGTGTGGTGCGTGCGTGCGTGCGTGCGTGCGTGCGTGGTGTGTGTGTGTGTGTGTGTGTGTGTGTGTGTGTGTGTGTGTGTGTGTGTGTGTGTGTGTGTGGTTCTCTTAGTTATCTTGCACGTTTTATCGAGTTCGGTAAAAAACCTTTTTTTTGCCAGTGGAGGGCGTGTCAGTGTTTTTAGGAGCGAGGTAAAAAGGGTTATGAAGGGGGGGGGGGGGAGAAAAGATGAGGGGGGGGACAAATGATGAGCAGAGGGTAAGTGGTGGGGGAGGGGGACTGGTGGTCGAGCCACTCTCACAATCTACATTTTAACCCTTTGATTCCTGCACCCTGTCCACCAGTATCCTGCATTGTCAATCATGCTAGCAAATCAAAAACTTAACCCTTTGACTCCCTCACCCTATCCACCAGCTTCCTGCAGGAAGCTGGTGGATAGGGTGAGGGAGTCAAAGGGTTAAGTTTTGGCAGTGGTGCGTAGGGTGCGGGGGTCAAAGGGTTAACTTGAAAAATTTCCAAGAGGTAGCTGCTTACAGATTTTCACTTTTTGGATCTCAGTGATGTCAGAGGGTGTCATGACAATTTTAAACTTACGCTTGTGGGACTATTTGAGAGAAAAAATCCATTCATAAAGGATTGAGGGATATTCGCAAACATTGATTTTGTCCAACTGACAAACAAAATGACTGAGAGACAGGCAAACAGACACGCAGACAAAAAGCAATGGGTCGATATGAAACAACCACCTCTTTCGCCTCATCCCACCCCACCCCCCCACCCCACCCCCACCCTCATCACTTTTTTTTTGAGCGGAGTTCGAAAAGGCTGGTGGCAGTTGTATCTAACGTGTGTTAGTTTTGTTGTTCGTTATTTACACTGTGCATAGATGTTATATAAAACCAATACTGTTGTATGATGCGAGGCGTGGACAGTCAACAATCAAAGCCAGAACAAGATTGAGGCAGCCGAGATGTGGTTTCTGAGAAGAATGTTGAGAGTTCCATGGACAGCAAAGAAAACAAACGAGACAGCCTTGATGGAGGCAGACACAAGTAGATCACTCATAAGGAAGATTAGGAAAAGATAGGCAACATTTATAGGCCATTTTATGAGGAAGGGGATTTGGAGCACCTGGTCACAACGGGAAAGCTGGAGGGAAAGAGAGCACCAGGTAGACCCAGGGAGAAAATGCTGGACGGACTTGCAGAGTGGCTGGGGACGAGGAGGGTGGGGGAGATGCTAGGGGCAACGAGAGATAGAGATGGATGGAAGTCCATGATCGCCATCGCCATGCGGCAGGGCACCTGATGATGATGATGATGATGAGTGATGATAGATGACATTCCCCCTAGCTTCTGTATGTATTCTGTATTGCCTTTATTCTTTCGCTCACTGTCATTCTTTTTCAGGGAGATAGTTCAGCAGCTTGTGTGTTTTTTACTGTATGCATAACTTCAGTTTACGTTGCCAGGGCATAATTATATTCTTCATGGAGGTCGTATTCGTTTGTGTCATATCTACTCGCTTCTGATTTTCTGTATCCTGTGTGTAAGTCTCTCTTCTTTTAGCGCTTACATACTGTTGGAATAATCAGTGTATATATATATATATAGGCAGTAGTCTACATATTCTGTTTCTTAGTCTCAGTCTGTATCCTGCCGTCGCTGTGTATTCTCTGTGTCTGTTCTCACTCCCTCCCCCCCCCATCTCCACCCTTTTACATGTTTTCATGCACAAACGTTTATATATAAACTGTGATACTCGATATAAACTGAAAAACTATGTAAAGAAAGGAAGAAAAGAAACAAAGAAACAAAGAAAATAAGCATACAAACATACAAACAAACATACAAACAAACAAACATACAAACAAACATACAAACAAGCATACATACAAACATACAAACATACATACAAACAAACATACAAACAAACAAACATACAAACAAACAAACATACAAACAAACAAACAAAACAGAAAAACGAAACTGACATTTTCAGTCTGCACACGATCGTGTCTTAACCAATAGTAGTGAATAGTAGTAAAAGAAAATACTGCACTCACACACACACACACACACACACACACACACACACACACACACACACACACACACACACACACACACACACACACACACACACGCACGCACACGCACACACACACACACCATGCATACACACACACACTATACACACACACACACACACACACACACACACCATGCATACACACACACACACACACACACACACACACACACAGACACTCACACACACACTCTCTCTCACACACACACCCACACTCTCCCCCCCCACCACACACACACACACCCACACCACACACACACACGCACACCACACAAACACACGTACACACACACACACTCACACACACACACACACACACACACACACACACCACACACAACACACACACACGCACACACCGTGCACACACCCCACACACACACACACACAAACACTGATACACACGATCAGTCAATTAACAAACACGGTATAGATCCGTCCTGAAAAAAACAAAACAAAACAAACACAAAAGAAACAAACAAACAAGCAAATACAAAAAACAAAGGACACAAACAAGCAAATACACAAACAGTACAAAGAAACAAACAAGCAAAATACAAAAACAAAGAACAAACAAGCAAAAATCACACAAACTACAAAGAAACAAACAAGCAAATACACAAACAGTACAAAGAAACAAGCAAGCAAATGCACAAACAGTACAAAGAAACAAATAGTACAAAGAAACAAACAAGCAAATACACAAAAATGCAAAGAAACAAATAGTACAAAGAAACAAACAAGCAAATACACAAAATAGTACAAAGAAACAAACAAGCAAATGCACAAACAGTACAAAGAAACAAATAGTACAAAGAAACAAACAAGCAAATGCACAAACAGTACAAAGAAACAAATAGTACAAAGAAACAAACAAGCAAATACACAAACAGTACAAAGAAAACAAAACAAGCAAATGCACAAACAGTACAAAGAAACAAATAGTACAAAGAACACAAACAAGCAAAATGAAACAAACAGTACAAAGAAACAAATAGTACAAAGAAACAAACAAGCAAATACACAAATAATGCAAAGAAACAAATAGTACAAAGAAACAAACAAGCAACTACACAAACAGTACAAAGAAACAAATAGTACAAAGACACAAACAAGCAAATACACAAACAGTACAAAGAAACAAACAGTACAAAGAAACAAACAAGCAAATACACAAATAGTACAAAGAAACAAATAGTACAAAGACACAAACAAGCAAATACACAAACAGTACAAAGAAACAAACAAGCAAATACACAAATAGTACAAAGAACAAACAAGCAAATACACAAATAGTACAAAGAAACAAACAAGCAAATACACAAATAGTACAAAGAAACAAATAGTACAAAGACACAAACAAGCAAATACACAAACAGTACAAAGAAACAAATAGTACAAAGAAAAAAACAAGCAAATACACAAATAGTACAAAGAAACAAACAGTACAAAGAAACAAACAAGAAAATACACAAATAGTACAAAGAAACAAACAAGAAAATACACAAACAATACAAAGAAACAAACAAGCAAATACACAAATAGTACAAAGAAACAAACAAGAAAATACACAAATAGTACAAAGAAACAAACAAGAAAATACATAAATAGTACAAAGAAACAAACAAGCAAATACACAAACAGTACAAAGAAACACAAGCAAATAAGTACAAAGAAACAAGTAAATACACAAACAATACAAAGAAACAAACAAGCAAATACACAAACAAAACAAACAAACAAAGAGCCCCCCCCCCCCCTACATACACACACAGTGATCACCTGCACACAAAATGCACAATGTACTTACACACGCACACAGGTGTGTCCTGTCCCAGGCCTGATGGGCTGATGAAGGATCATTGAACAGTGGACGTAAGGCAGACAGGTAGATTTTTTGCAGGTGTCAGGTGTTATTCCTGTGTGTCTGACGTCTGCCAACACACATGGTGACATGACGTTAATTTCTGTGTGTGTGCCATAGTTTTATTTAGGATTACTTGCAGTTTTGCTGTTGATGGAGTGTCTGTTGTGTGTGTTGCTTCGCCCCATGCGCAAGGTGATTATTTCACGGGGTACAGTTCATAGTCGTCTGTATTGCTGGTTATCACTATCAGTTTTTCTGTATTGTGGAAAATGAATGTGTGTATCATGATTGTGACATCCATATGTTTTTCAAAATATGGTTTTCGTTGCTAAACAAACGCTTTTTTTAAAAATTATTATTTTATTTTTTTTATAAAGATGTTGATCTGGTTTTGCGTGTAAGTAATTGGACAATTATCGGATGTTTGTATATTGCTTCAAAACCTGCGTGTGTGTGTGTGTGTGTGTGTGTGTGTGTGTGTGTGTGTGTGTGTGGTGTGTGTGTGTGTGTGAGGGGGTGGGGTGGGCACACACGCACGTGCGTGTTCAGTTACAGGTTTTCAGTAATTTCATCGTTTTAAAGTTTTTATGATTACTCTGTAATGAAGAGGGATTTCTTGTTTAGTACTCATAGGCTATAACAGTGTGTTTGGATGTTGTCAAAGAGTGTGTTTAGGGTTAATGAGTGTTTAGGGTTAATGACGTGAATGGGAAAAAAAAATGTATTCTGTCATCTGTGTGGCTTGTTGTGATATTAGTGTAATGAATTTCAGAGATGCAGTGTGGTTCCAACAGCCCCCCCCCCCCTTTTTGTTTGTTTGTTTGTTTTAAATATTATCAAAGAATGTCATTTAACTGTAAGCAGCCATATATAATTGGTGAAACTGGTTTTTTAAGTTTATATTATTTCATTAATTAGTATTTACTGATCAGTTGTAAAAATTCCAGCATAATATGCCAATAGATCAGTTGTAAAAATTCTAGCACAATATGCCAATACTCTGTGGTAAATTTCGTTAAAGGAAAAGAGTATGAACGAAACAGATTGTGACTGTGTTAAAGTAGATCTACTCGACGATCAAAATGATCCCACTTGTTGCTACCCATGATTTCAGTAGTGGTAGCTAAGTCGTTAAATAAGTGAAATTGTTGCACATTTACTCAATAAGTAATTTCAAATGGTTGTACTTGTAGTCGGCCTTCAGGTTATGTGGCAGATGCGTAAAATAGAGTCAATTGGTGTCACAGCTGGATTTTCATTGGTTCAATTCTCGCCGCGCACAGAGAGACAGACACAGACAGGCACAGGCACAAACAGACACAGGCACAGACACAACAGGCACAGACACAGGCACAGACAGACACAGATACAGGCACAGACACGGACAGACACAGACACAGACAGGCACAGACAGACACAGACAGACACAGGCACAGACACAGACACAGACAGACACAGACACAGGCACAGACAGACACAGGCACAGACACAGACAGACACAGACAGAAACAGGCACAGACACAGGCACAGGCACAGACACAGGCACAGACACGCGCGCGCACACACACACACACACACACACACACACACACACACACACACACACACACACACACACACACACACACGCACCACACACACTGCATACGCAAGCACACACATACACTAATTCTTTGTAATTCTGTTACTTGTAAGATGATGCAAACTAAACATATACAAACACACACACACGCCAACAAAACACGCACACTAATTCACTCTAATTCTGCTACTTGTAACATATACAAACAAAACGTACGCACACACACACACGCACACACACACACACACACACACACATACACACACACACACACACACACACACACACACACACACACACACACACACACACACACACACACACACACACACACTAATTCACTGTAATTCTACTTAAAGTATGATACAAACGCAGACGACAAACATTTGTAGACCTAGCTAGCCCTTTGATCCTTTGCACCGCTCTTCATATACATGTAAAGCCCACGGCTAATTAATTCTTGACTTTCATTTTTTATACCGTACATCAAAATATGGACATAAAATAGGGGTGCCTTACCTTTGAAAGCGCAAAGCATACACGGCTGTTGATCACGACTGTGATTTGAAAGCCCCGGATCTGTTCGAAGTCTGCTCCTCGTCTTGAAGGCGTGCACGAGTTCTCCCCCTTACACTAATCAACAACACCCCTTAGCTTCTGTGTTCTCTGCGCAGTGGTGTCGCAGTTGGAATAGGGTTGGTTGGTTGGTTGGTTGGTTGGTTGCCACTCGGAACAGGCACATCATGTAGACACTGTCAGAAATGTCAGGCAAACATGTCTTTGCAGGCTTGCCAATTCTGTGCCTCGTTTCTGGATGTAGGGAGAATGGGCTGAGAGGTATGTTGCCCGGGTAAAGTCGTTAGTTTTGTACATTTCTGGGTGTTTGTGTGTGGGAGGGGGGCAGGAGAGTAAGGGAGAAAGAGAGGGAGGGAAGGAGGGTAGAGAGAGAGAGAGAGGTAGATGGATAGAGAGAGAGATAGATAGAGAGAGATAGAGATAGATAGATAGACAGAGAGATAGAGAGAGATAGAGATAGATAGATAGAGAGAGAGATAGATAGAGAGATAGATAGATAGAGAGAGATAGAGATAGATAGATAGATAGAGAGATAGAGAGAGATAGAGAGAGATAGAGAGAGAGAGAGAGACAGACAGACAGACAGAGACAGACAGAGAGAGAAAAATATAATATATTATGGTAGAACGTATCGGCACGTTATTAGTGCGTGAGAGAGAGAGAGAGAGAGAGAGAGAGAGAGAGAGAGAGAGAGAGAGAGAGAGAGGAAAAGAATTAGCGACAGAAGGGGAAGGAGAGAGGAAGAGAACTCGAAACTCAACAGGTTTATTGTAGAAGGCCATCTGACCCATTACAATGGAAGGGAGGGAGGGAGAGAGAGGGATTTTGATTGATTGATTTGGTTCAGTTTTTACGTCGACACCCATCTCAGGTGATATGGCCGACGGGGATAACCGTCCCGGGGAAGTGGGGGAAGGGGAACCTATCTAATCCTATACTGACACCACCAGAACAACAATGATGTTAAGATGGGGCAGTGAGATGGCCAGTTTTAATATAGCGCACCCCGGGATTCGAACCCACAACCATTAGCATGTGAATCCGACGCTCAAACCAACTGAGCTATCGAGGCCCACCGGAGAGAGAGGGAGAGAGAGAGAGAGAGAGAGAGAGAGAGAGAGAGAGAGAGAGAGAGAGAGAGAGAGAGAGAGAGAGAGTTCAGACTTGTGACTTCAGATGGTTTATTCATATATAAGCCACAGCCTCTTAGAAGGGGGATGCACATAATTATGCATGCTCACAGTCATATTAAGTAGGCAATAACAATATTTCTACTTTGAAATGTTTTGTACAAGTGCATAACAAATGAGCGGAAAGAACAGAAGATACAAACATTCAATTCATAGTCAATTCTTGGGGTCCCTTGGGGAAGAATTAATTCTAAAAGAGACTCAAGAAATTGCTGTCTGTCCCTTGAAATTTAAGCGCTTTGCATAGAAATGGAGCAAAATTTCGAACAACTTTAGTGGCAGTGGGGAAGAGAGAGAGAGAGAGAGAGAGAGAGAGAGAGAGAGAGAGAGAGAGAGAGAGAGAGAGAGAGAGAGAGAGAGTGAGTAAACACGGCTAATGGGTTACAAATGAAAGATGAACGGTACTTTAAAAAAATGAACGATTTAAATAGCGACTCAGTGGTAGCGGAAAGAGCAGAGAATGGTGTAGAGACTACACAAAGTAGTGGCTATGGTAACAGCTGAAGGGACAGGACACGGACCTTGTCAGGGGAACTGGCAACAAAACAATGGACGTGGCAATAAGTGAAATAGGGACAATGACTTATGGCAATGAATGAAACAAGGGGCAATGAAAAAGCAAACAAAATTTGAAACTGTCGATGAAAGAAACCCACAAAAAAGCCAAACCAAACCAAACCAAACCAAACCAAACCAAACCAAACCAAACCAAACCAAACCAAACCAAACCAAACCAAGCCAAGCCAAGCCAAACCAAGCCAAACCAAACCAAACCAAACCAAACCAAGCCAAGCCAAGCCAAGCCAAGCCAAGCCAAGCCAAGCCAAGCCAAGCCGAACCGAACCGAACCAAACCAAACCAAACCAAACCAAACCAAACCAAACCAAACCAAACCAAACCAAACCAAACCAAAAAAGCCAAACCAAACCAAACCAAACCAAACCAACAAACGAAAAAAAAAAAAAAACCCAACCCAACCCAACCCAACCCAACCCAACCCAACCCAACCCAACCCAACCCAACCCAACCCAACCTAAAAACTAAACTAAACTAAACTAAACTAAACTAAACTAAACTAAACTAAACTAAACTAAACTAAACAAACAAGTACCCAACCTAACCCAACCCAACCCGAACCCAACCCAACCCGAACCCAACCCAACCAAACCAAACCAAACCAAACCAAACCAAACCAAACCAAACCAACAAACAAACTCCTGATTTGAGGTGAACCAAACCACTGTTGTCAGTGTAGGTCAGTATCCACTTTTGATTATTGATTCTCAGTCAAGATCGATCGGTAGCTGTCAGGGTATGTGATCAGTGTCAAGAAATGTTATCGATTACTGCACTATAGCGATCGGAGTTTATCATTTGAGATGTGCCTTCTGATATTTTCAGTGCTTCGGGTTCACAAAGCCGGCTCAGCCAGCTTGAAGTATCATGTTTCTCTCCGCCCCTCCCCCCCCCCCCACATACACACCACACACACACACACACACACATACACACACACACACACACACACACACACACACACACACACACACACACACACACACACACACACACACACACACGCACGCACGCGCGCGCGATAAATGTTCACTTTTCAGCCGGCCATGATCTTATCCGTTGTTTCGGGTTTCAGGAAAAAAAATCATTGATTAAATAACGACATTGATTCATTCATTTATTAGTGTACTAGTTGGATGATTGGTTTGATTGATCCATTGATATGTGGATGATCGATTGATTGATTGATCCATTGGTATGTCGATGATCGATTGATTGATTGATCCATTGGTATGTCGATGATCTATTGATTGATTGATCCATTGGTATGTCGATGTTTGATTGATTATTGATCCATTGATATGTTTATGATTGTCTGATTGATCCATTGATATATTGATGATTGGTTGGTTGATTGATCCATTGATATGTCGATGATTGTTTGATTGATTGATCCATTAATATGTCGATGATTGTTTGATTGATCCATTGATATGTGTATGATTGTGTGATTGATCCATTGATCTGTGGATGATTGATTGTTTGATCCATTGATATGTGGATGATTGATTTATTTATTGATGTGTCGATGATTAATTGATTGATCCATTGATGTGTCGATGATTGATTGATTGATTCATTCATTGATAATGTAGATGATTGATTGGTTGATTAATCCATTGATATGTGGATGATTGTTTGATCCAGTGATATGTGGATGTTTGATTGATCCATTGATATGTAGATGATTGATTGATTGATCCATTGATGTGTCGATGATTGTTTGATTGATCCATTGATATGTAGATGATTGATTGATTGATCCATTGATATGTAGATGATTGATTGATCCATTGATGTGTCGATGATTGTTTGATTGATCCATTGATATGTAGATGATTGATTGATTGATCCATTGATGTGTCGATGATTGTTTGATTGATCCATTGATATGTAGATGATTGATTGATTGATCCATTGATATGTAGA
>JAPXFY010000024.1:58198815-58201315 GCA_030674185.1 Monoplex corrugatus
GTACAATGAGCAAACTCCAGATTCCATGCCTGTGCGAAAAACCGTTGACCAAAAATTATTACGGCACTTATACAATGAAAATGATATAGTTTGCTAAAAGTTCTACAGCATTTCACAGTGAAAAACCTTTGCCAAAAATTGTTACCGCATTTTCACATTGAAAATTCGTTTGGAAAAAAAAAATTATGGCATTTCACAGTGAAAAATCGTATGCCAAAAATTACAACGGCATGTCTATGAAAAATTGAATTACCTTAACATGATTTTTGGCACAATTTAACTGCAGACAGCACCTGTATTGCTGTGGTTCTTCTATGTAAAAAAAAATTTAATGCTCGAAACTTTGAGGATTTGCTTAATGGAAAGATTAACTCCAAGACCTCTGCATGAACAGGAAAGGGAAATAAATCCCTATGTAATCCTAGACTCGAACCTGGGACCTCTGGCTTCCTAGATGGGCGCTGTTACCACTGCTGTACTTATTGTGAGTTGACTGATGTGTGTGCGTTGTTCGACTGGCCAGAGAAAATGGCTGAGTGTGTTCAGCTTGCACTGTATGTGTTTGGATAGGGGCTGGTTGGGGCAACCAATTAGATTCATTCACTCTGTGCCTGTATTGGACACATCGACAGTCATTGGCTCTCTCTGTCTCTGTCTCTCTGTGTCTGTCTGTCTGTCTGTCTCTCTCTTTCTCCCTTTGTGTGTGAATATAGTTTTTTTTTTATACCCTTCAGCTTTTTATTGAACAGATCTACATTCGTTTGCTTTGAGAGAGAGAGAGAGAGAGAGAGAGAGAGAGTGTGTGTTCTTACTTTTGCTATTTATTGAACAGATCTACGTTCGTTGGCTTTCACTGTGTGTTGTGTTGTGTTTGTGTGTGTGTGTGTGTGTGTTGTGTGTGTGTGTGTGTGTGTGTGTGTGTGTGTGTGTGTGTGTGTGTGTATATATGTGTGTATATATGTATATATATATATATATATATGTGTGTGTGTGTGTGTGATGTGTGTATATATGTGTGTATATATATAATATATATATGTGGTGTGTGTGTGTGTGTGTGTGTGTACTTTTACTATTTATCGGAAAGGTCTGGCTTTGAGTGTGTGTGTGTGTGCGTGCGTGCGTCCGTGTGTGCGTGCATGTACACACCCTCACTTTTTCTATGCATTGGAAAGATCTGCATTCATTGGCTTTCACTGTGTGTGTATATCTGTGTGTTGTGTGTTTTGTGTGTGTATGCACTTTCACTTTTGCCATTTGGGTTATGGGGGCAAAGCACTGTAGCTTCACGTGGCCATTACATTTACAGTCTGTGGGTGTTGATGTGTTTCGAGTGTCTTGCCTTGGTAAGTTTGTGTCTGTAAGGAGAGCAACATACATTTCAGACTTTTTTTTTTTTTTCTTGATTTTTGTATTTCTGAGTAGTGAGTAGGTGCGTGGTGTGTTTATATTGGTGTTGGTGTGTTTCCAGTGTCTTGCTTTGGTAAATATCTTTCTGGAGGGAGAGTAACATAGTTTTGTCTTTTTTTTTTTATATATATATTTCTGAGTTGTGAGTAGTTGCAAAGTCTGTTTCTGTTGGTGTTGAAGTGAGGCAGTGGTGTGAGTTGACGTGTGTTATTGTTGTTGTTAATGTTATCGAAGAAGAGAAGAAGAGGAGAAGGAGAAGAAGAAGAAGAAGAAGAAGGTGGTGGTGGTCGTGGTGATGGTGATGGTGGTGTGGTGGTGGTGATGGTGATGATGGTGATAATATTGACGTGGTGGTTGTGTTGTGCGGTGGTTTAGAGGTGTTTATTGAATGCCATGGAGAGGATAGGGGTGCATGTTTATTTAGGCGTTTACGTCTCTAAGTGTATCTGTTCTCTGACACTTTGTTTCAGTCTCTGTTGATCTCTCTCTCTGTTTGTCTGTCTCTCTGTCTGTTTCTCTCTGTCTGTCTGTCTGTCTGTCTTTCACCCTCTGTCTGTGGAGAGGATGGATGGATGATTGACATTTACGGCTAATTATTTCCACTCTCTCAGTGTCTGTCTGTCTGTCTGTCTCTGTTTGTCTCTGACACAAACACACTTATTGTCTCTCTCATTGTGTCTCTCTGTACCTGTCTCTGTCCTTATCTGTCTGTTTCTGTGTCTGTCTGTCTGTCTGTCTGTGTCTCTGACACAAAAACGCTTACTGTCTCATTGTGTCTCTCTGTACCTGTCTCTGTCCTTATATGTCTGTCTGTCTCTCTCTCTGTCTGTGTCTGTCTCGGTCTGTCTGTCCTTATCTGTCTGTCTGTTTCTCTCTGTCTGTCTGTCCGTCTGTCTCTGTATCTCTCTCTCTCTCTCTCTCTCTCTGCTCATTCGGTCGCTGTCTTGTTTCTGCTTTCGTCTTTGTTTACTTGCACGCTTACGCCAGTGGCATGATCTCACACAGATCTCTACAGGCAGCAAAATGCCATACCAGAAAACTCCCACTCCGTTTTTCGTAATGCTCTGAGTCCTGTATATTCAAATCTCTC
>JAPXFY010000024.1:58208815-58213815 GCA_030674185.1 Monoplex corrugatus
TATGTATATGATTTATCCGTCCCAAAGAGAAGTGTAACACTAGCAGTGAATATGTGTACGTGTGTGATTTATCCGTCCCAAAGAGAAGTGTAACACTAGCAGTGAATATGTGTACGTGTGTGATTTATCCGTCCCAAAGAGATGTGTAACACTGGCAGTGAATATGTGTGTATGTATATGATTTATCCGTCCCAAAGAGAAGTGTAACACTAGCAGTGAATATGTGTGTATGTATATGATTTATCCGTCCCAAAGAGAAGTGTAACACTGGCAGTGAATATGTGTACGTGTGTGATTTATCCGTCCCAAAGAGAAGTGTAACACTGGCAGTGAATATGTGTGTATGTATATGATTTATCCGTCTCAAAGAGAAGTGTAACACTAGCAGTGAATATGTGTGTATGTATATGATTTATCCGTCCCAAAGAGAAGTGTAACACTAGCAGTGAATATGTGTACGTGTGTGATTTATCCGTCCCAAAGAGAAGTGTAACACTAGCAGTGAATATGTGTACGTGTGTGATTTATCCGTCTCAAAGAGAAGTGTAACACTAGGCAGTGAATATGTGTACGTGTGTGATTTATCCGTCCAAAGAGAAGTGTAACACTAGCAGTGAATATGGTGTAGTATGTGATTTATCCGTCCCAAGAGAAGTGTAACACTGGCAGTGAATGTGTGTTACGTATATGATTTATCCGTCCAAAGAGAAGTGTAACATAGCAGTGAAATGTGTGTTGTATATGATTTATCCGTCCAAAGAGAAGTGTAACACTGGCAGTGAATGTGTGTGTACTATTGTGATTTATCCGTCCCAAAGAGAAGTGTATACTGAGCAGTGAATGTGTTTACTTATAGATTTACGTCCAAAGAGAAGTGTATACTGCGCAGTGAAATGTGTGTATACTTATATAGATTTACGTCCAAAGAGAGTTATACTGCGCAGTGAATGTGTGTTATAGTATAGTATTTATCAGTCAAAGAGAGTGTATACTGAGCAGTGAATGTGTGTTACTTATGTATTTACAGTCCAAAGAGAAGTGTATACTGCGCAGTGAATGTGTGTGTACTTATTGATTTAATCGTTCCAAAGAGAAGTGTATACTGCCAGCAGTGAATGTGTTGTATACTATAGTATTTATGTCCAAAGAGAGTGTATACTGCAGCAGTGAATATGTGTGTGTTAATGTGATATTATTATATCTTACGTTCCAAAGAGAGTGTATACTGCAGCAGTAATATGTGTTGTATAATTGATTTATCCGTTCCAAAGAGAAGTGTATACGCTAGCAGTGAATTGTGTGTATACATTAAATTATTTATCATTTTAACAGTATCAAAGAGAGTATACTGCAGCAGTGAATGTGTTGTATACATATAGTCATTTACAGTGTCAAAGAGAGTATACTCCAGCAGTAAATGTGTGTTATACATATAAATTTATAGCATTTACAGTATCAAAGAGAGTTATACTGCCAGCAGTGAATGTGTGTTACATATATATATGTCATTTAACAGTCTCAAAGAGAGTTATACTGCCAGCAGTGAATGTGTGTTACATATAATTATTATAGTCATTTAACAGTATCAAAGAGAGTTATACTGCCAGCAGTGAATGTGTGATATATAATTATATCTTTTAACAGTTCAAAGAGAATTATACTGCCAGCAGTGAATGTGTGTATACATATAATTAAGTCATTTACAGTCTCAAAGAGAATCTGCGCAGTGATGTGTGGTATATTATTGTGTGTACAGTTCAAAGAGAATGTGTGCGCAGTGTGTGTGTTGTGTGATGAGTTGAGGAGAGTAGATGGGGAGTGGAGAGAGAGAGAGAGGTGTGTGTGTGTGTGTGTGTGTGGTGTGTGGTGTGTGTGTGGTGGGTGTGGTGTGTGTTTTGTGTGTGTGTGTGTGTGTGTGTGTGTGTGTGTGTGTGTGTGTGTGTAGTGATATGATTTAACAGTCTCAAAGAAGAATCATACTGCAGTAAATGTGTGTGGCGTGATATAAATAGTAACAGTCTCACGGAGAACTGTACTGATAGCAGTGAACGTGTGTGTGTGTGTGTGTGTGTGTGTGTGTGTGTGTGTGTGTGTGTGTGTGTGTGTGTGGTGTGGTGGGGGTGGTGTGCGTGGTGTGTGTGTGTGTGTGTGTGTGTGTGTGTGTGTGTGTGTGTGTGTGTACGTATGGTGATGATGTCATAACATCAAGGAAAACTGTACCGCAGGCAGTGAGGATGCGTGTTCGTGACATGATTTTTTTCAGTCTCAAAGAGAACTATACTCCACAGCAGTGAACACATGTGTACGTACGTATAATTATGCTATACCAACCCCAGCATACGTGTTGTGCTTACCTTGCGCAATCTTTAATTGGTGTGCTTGAAACTATCGCTTCGACTGCTGTCTTTCGAAGCTGAAGTTGCACGAAACTGGTTGCCGACTTCATATTTTTGTATGTCGGTATGTTGTTTTTTATATTTTGTGCGCTGAAGTTTTCTTGAAATGTCGTCGTGTTTGGACGAAGACGAGTGCGGTTGTTGTCTGTGTGTGTGTGTGTGTGTGTGTGTGTGTGTGTGTGTGTGTGTGTGTGTGTGTGTGTGTGTGTGTGTGTGTGTGTGTGTGTGTGTGGTGTGTGTGTGTGTGTGTGTGTGTGTTGTGTGTGTGTGAGGGATGTGTGTGTGTGTGGTGTGTGTGTGGAGGAGACAGGAGAGAGAAGAGGTTGTGTGTATGTGATGTGTGGGAGTGTGTGTGTGTGTGCGCGAGCGAGACAGGGAGAGAGAGAAGAGAGTATGCGTGTATGTAGAGAGAGAGAGAGAGCAGTTACGTGGAGAGAGAGAGAGAAGAGAACAAGAGAGAGAGAGACAGAGAGAGAGAGAGACAGAGAGAGAGATAGAGACAGACAGAGAAGACAGAGAGGAGAGAGACAGAGAGAGAGAGAGAGAGAGAGAGGACAGAGAGACAGAGAGAGACAGGAGGACAGAGAGAGACAGAGAGAGAGAGAAGAGAGAGAGAGAGAGACAGAGAGAGAGAGAGGACAGAGAGAGAGAGAAGAGGAGAGAGGCAGAGAGAGAGGAACAGAGAGAGAGAGACAGAGAGAGAGAGGAGACAGAGGGAGGCAGAGAGAGAGAGAGAGAGAGAAGAGAGAGAGAGACAGAGAGAGAGAGAGAAAGGAGAGAGAGAGAAGGAGAGAGAGAGGAGACGAGAGAGAGAGAGAGACGAGAGAGAGAGACAGAGAGAGAGGACAGAGAAGAGTAGGAAGAGATGAGATGAAACGTGGAGTTGACAGGAGATCGATGATTGGACAAGAGAGAGTGGAGTGGAGTGGGAGATGAGACGGGAGGAGGTGGTGAGTGAGAGAGTAGTGAGATGAGTGTAGGTGAGATGTGGAGTAGTGAGGAGGTGTAGTGGGGAGAGAGGACGAGAGAGAGAGAGGGAGAGAGAGAGAAGAGAGAGAGAGAGAGAGAGAGAGAGCAGAGTGACGTGAAGGGGATGGAGAGAGAGAGACAGAGAGAGAGAGAGAGAGAGATGAGAGAGAGGAGAGAGAGAGAGAGAGAGAGAGAGAGAGAGGAGAGAGTCCGTCTCTTTCCTGTGGTGACTACTGGAACACGAGCAACAGAAAAGAAATGAAAGAGGTTGAGGAAGAATTATCGCAATCGCAAGCGCCTGTGACTTGTTTTGACTTTTCAGGCAGATCATTCGACCTTCTGCCACCACCACTCACGTGTGTGTGTGTGTGTGTGTGTGTGTGTGTGTGTGTGTGTGTGTGTGTGTGTGTGTGTGTGTGTGTGTGTGTGTTTGTATGTGTGTGTGTGTGTGTGTGTGTGAGTGAGTGTACGTGAGTGTTGGTATATGTGTGAGTTAGAGGAGGGGAGAGAGAGGGGAGCCAGCGTGCACTCGTTTGTGTGTATGTGTATGTGTGTACACGCGCGCGTGGTGTGTGTGTGTTAGTAGAGTGAGTGAATGAAGGCGTGTGTTTGAGCTAGTGTGTATGTGTGTGTGAGAGAAAGAGAGAGGTGAGGAGGGAGGAGGAAGGGAGAGAGAGAGAGAGAGGAGAGAGAGAGAGAGAGAGAGAGGCCATGCGCACGCATTCATGTAAGTGTTGGGTGGGGGCTCGTGAATTCTATATCCTTTCTGTCTGTATCAAAATAAAAAAACCCCACATATTTATCAGTGGGCCTGCGCCCTTCATAGTAAATCTTCCGTCGGTCTTACAGAAAGCTTTGGGGTCCCGCCAGCTGTGAATGATAAGAAACTCAGCGCTTAGATTTGATTTTATCAAGATTTTGCGCTATATAAATATTGTAATTATTAATTATTATAACTCTACTCAGGTTGGGAAAAGTAAAGCACCGAAGGAGAGGAGTTTGGAGTTTGTTCAACAGGAATTCGTCACACCCAAAATCTTCCAGCGGTTATTGGCAGACTCCCGAGCCTGCGCAAAACCCTGTGCTCTGCATCTGGTAAGGTCTTGAAATGAGTATGGGAGGGAGAGGACGAATGAAACACTAAACTGACACCACCAGAATGATGGAAACATTAAGATGGGCAGCAAACAGGCCAGTGTTTTCAGTGTTGTAGGCTGGGATTGAACTCAAACTGTCAGATCTCGAGTCCACGGTTTTATGAAAAGAAGCAACCAGTATTCGTAAAAAACAAAAAACAAAAAAAAAAACAAACAAAAAAAAAAACGAGGGAGAGAGGAGCAGCAACCGCTGTCAAACGGCTGACGCTAGAGTATTTCATGTAACTGTATCGAGAAGAGACGCACCAGTCTTCAGGTGGTTGATACAAGAGTGATGACTCCATACAACCCAGCTTAAGGGTATAGGACTATTTTTTTTTTTTTACAGTATTTAACCAGTCTTACAGAAGCTTCTTTCTTTGATTTTCTCGCAGTGATACGGGATTCAGCTGTCGACAAGACCGGACATGTCAAGGTCAGAAATAGCAAGATCAAGGTAATATAGTTGAAATAGCATTGATCCACGGTCATATTCTTC
>JAPXFY010000024.1:58218815-58223815 GCA_030674185.1 Monoplex corrugatus
GTGGGCTGTGTTGTTACCGACTTAACCCTTTGACTCCCGTACCCTGTCCACTAGCATGCTGCATTGCCAACCATGCAAGCATAACAAAAACTTAACCCTTTGATTCCCTCACCCTATCCACCAGCTTCCTGCAGGAAGTGGTGGATAGGGTGAGGGAATCAAAGGGTTAAGTTTTTGCAGTTGGTGGATAGGTTGTGGGAGTCAAAGGGTTAACGGAAACGTCCTCGGGTTTCCGCAAGAACATCGCTGATGCTAGTACTGTTCGCTATTAGTATACCTCAGCCGAGTTTTCACAGAAGCCGAGGAGGCGGTTGGTTTGTGTCGTTATTGGGCACCGTCCAACAACCAAGGCAGCCACGGGCCAAAAGACAGGGTGAACCGTAAGCACCCAGCAGTCAGTGTCTGTAGCAGGTTGCAGGAAGAAGGCAGCCAGCCGGTTTTTTAGTAGTTCTTTCTCCTTCCTTCCTTCCTTCCTTCCTTCCCGTCCGTCCGTCCGTCCCTCCTGTGTGGATGAGTGTTGTGTTTCTGTGTGTCGGAGAGTGTCCCTAACCGTGCCATCATCCCCTTATTACCACCGTGTTTTGGGCTTCTGGTCGATGGTCGGTGCTGGTTTCTGCGGGGAATTATCCAGGTTTCTGATTTGAGTGAGTACAATTATATGTGTCGTCTATCTTTTGTGCTCTCTTCCTATTGGTGATCGTAGTCATTGTGGACTATTGTCTTATCTCTGTGTCATTATTTTTTTTTTATTTCACATACTGAACAGTGTGTGTTATGCCTGGTTTTATCCTGTAGGAAATAAAATTGGTTGACAGTGCAAAATTGAGAAAAATGATTGATGATGATAACAATAGTAGTTGTAGTAGTTGTTGTAGTAGTAATAATAATGATAATAACATATAATAATAATAATGATGATAATAATAATAATAATGATAGTAATGATAATGATGATAGTAATCACAATAATAATGATGACTAATAATAATTATATATATTTCAAGGTGCATAGCGCTATTAGTTCATATCATATAATGTTTGTTGCACCTTACTTAGAGATGGAGAAAAAATGAAGAGGGAAAGTGGAGGAGGAGACTTACCATGCCAATATGTTCATCATAATCATGTGCCATGCCACATGGCGTTGGCGATCATGGCCCTCCATATAAATCTTTTGTCGTTGCAAGTATATCTCTTACCATTTCTGTCCTCAGATACTCTGTAAAACTATCTAATATTTTCTCCCTGGATCTGCGTGGTGCTCTTTTTCCCCCTAGCTTTCCTGTTGTGACTAGGTGCTCAGATTTCTCTTACCTCGTAAAATGTCTTATAAATGTTGCTTGTCTTATCCCAATCTTCTTCATTAATTTTCTGTTTGTGTTTGTTTCTTTCAAAACTGTCTGGTTTGTCTTCTTTGCTGTCCATGGAACTCTTAATATTTTTTTTGTTGGAAACTACATTTCAGCTGCCTCGATCTTTATTCTGGACTTTGCTTGTTGATTGTCCAAGCTTCGCATCCGTACAGCAGTACTGGTTATATATAATATAGCACTGCAGAAGTCTGTTCCTGATGTTAATTGATGTCAGTGCATTGTACAGTATAAACATAGTCATACATACACACCGATAAACCAGTGCAGAATAAATATAGTTCAGCAAGGATAACAGCAGATGGTAACATAAAATTTGTGGTAGTGATACTAGTTAGAAAAAACAACAAATGTATAAATCGCCTGATAGATACAGTACTTGAGATACAGACATGCAAGTCAGCAAACATAGACACATAAACATACTCCTATATATGCGCACACATGCACATATTCACATTAGGACGGAGGAGGGGAGGGGGGTAACCTGGAGCGTACAGTAGTTCAGCAACAACAGATATTACTACTACTACTACTGCTGCTACTACTACTACTACTACTGCTACTACTACTACTACTGCTACTACTACTACTGCAACCTTTACTACTGCTACTACTACTACTACTACTACTGCTGCTGCTACCACTACATACTACTGCTACCACTACTACTACTACTGCTACCACTACTACTACTACTGCTACTGCTACACTACTACTACTACTACTGCTACTACTACTACTACTACTACTACTGCTACTACTGCTACCGCCCGTACAAGGTACCTCTGTCGCACTATAAAGTAGTAACGTTTCGGACAGAACTAAAATGGCGGGACTGATTTGGTTTTTAGAAATGAAACTTAGGGGTTCTTGATGATAATGATTATGATGATAACGAGAAATGATTACAACAACAACTACTACTAATGATAATAATACTGCGAACTACTACTACTACTACTACTACTAAATATAATGCGATGATGGTGATGATAATGATAATGACAATGATGAAATGAATTTCTTTCTGAATTTCAAAGGTTTTTTTACCGGAAATAGAGAAAAATGAACTCTTGCCAAAGCTTTGCCTTGCTGTAGTGATTATTAGACTGCCACTTTGCACTGAAAATGTGCCGGAATTCGGGGGGTGGGGGTGGGGAGGAGGAGTCATTTTCTTTGCTACCGTCTTTCTTGATTTGGATGTCTGTCTTTTGTTTTACCTGCTTTATGTCTCAAAACAATGTATCATATGATCTTAACAACAGCGGCTTCTCTGTGTGTGTGTTGTACGTGTGGTAGGAGTGGGTAGGTCTGTGAATGTAGGCGGAAGATTTGGGCAAGGAACTAAGCTCTGTGAGATCCCGCTACCTGCAGCCAACACTCGAGTCATGCTACAGGCGCTTGAAATTTCTTTGTTAACCTTTGAATAATGTATGTGTACTGTACTAAGTGGCATTGGGCATTTGCATGTCTGTCTGTCTCATACTTGAAATTCTTTGGGTTTTTTTTTTTTTTTACTGATCACCATGACTTCAGTCTTCCTGAGGCATATCCGTTGATAATGTACGTGATTGCATTGATATATATGTAACCTACTTTTCTTTTCCTCTTGTGTGTGTGTGTGTGTGTGTGTGTGTGTGTGTGTGTGTGTGTGTGTGTGTGTGTGTGTGTGTGTGTGTGTGTGTGTGTTGTGTGTGTGTTGTGTGTTGTGTGTGTGTGTGTGTGTGTGTGTGTGTGTGGTGTGTTTCACGCGCGCGTTTCAGGGTCAGTCAAGGTGTTGTGTGTGTTTTGATATGGCTTTAGCCCTATATAACTACGGAGACGGTGGGGGTTTAAACATCGATAATGATAACACAAAAAGTGGCCTGCACTGGCACGTTACACTTGCAGATATCGAAAACGTTGGTAGCTATTATACCAGTAAAACTCCTGATCAATAAATACCGGCAGTAATGCTCAGCCGAGCGGAAAAAGTTAACCCTTTGACTCCCGCACCCTATTCACCAACTAAAAGTTGAACCCTTTGATTCCCTCACCCTATCCACAGCTTCCTTCAGGGGAGCTGTGGATAGGATGAGGGAATCAAAGGGTTAATTTAAGTTTTCGTTTTGCTCGCATGGTTGACCATGCAGTATGCTGGTGGACAGGGTGTGGGTGTCAAAGGGTTAAGTTTTCGTTTTGCTCGCATGGTTGACAATGCAGTATCTGGTTGACAGGGTGTGGGTGTCAAAGGGTTAAGTTTTCGTTTTGCTCGCATGGTTGACAATGCAGTATGCTGGTGGACAGGGTGTGGGTGTCAAAGGGTTAAGTTTTCGTTTTGCTCGCATGGTTGACAATGCAGTATGCTGGTGGACATGGTTGTGGGTGTCAAAGGGTAAGTTTTCGTTTTGCTCGCATGGTTGACAATGCAGTATGCTGGTGGACATGGTGTGGGTGTCAAAGGGTTAAGTTTTCGTTTTGCTCGCATGGTTGACAATGCAGTATGCTGGTGGACAGGGTGTGGGTGTCAAAGGGTTAAGTTTTCGTTTTGCTCGCATGGTTGACAATGCAGTATACTGGTGGACAGGGTGTGGGTGTCAAAGGGTTAAGTTTTCGTTTTGCTCGCATGGTTGA
Organism: Monoplex corrugatus; assembly: GCA_030674185.1. Lineage (NCBI taxonomy): Eukaryota > Metazoa > Mollusca > Gastropoda > Littorinimorpha > Ranellidae > Monoplex > Monoplex corrugatus. The sequence continues at coordinate 58,222,802 of JAPXFY010000024.1, forward strand.
CAATGCAGTATACTGGTGGACAGGGTGTGGGTGTCAAAGGGTTAAGTTTTCGTTTTGCTCGCATGGTTGACAATGCAGTATGCTGGTGGACAGGGTGTGGGTGTCAAAGGGTTAAGTTTTCGTTTTGCTATCATGGTTGACAATGCAGTATGCTGGTGGACAGGGTGTGGGTGTCAAAGGGTTAAGTTTTCGTTTTGCTATCATGGTTGACAATGCAGTATGCTGGTGGACAGGGTGTGGGTGTCAAAGGGTTAAGTTTTCGTTTTGCTATCATGGTTGACAATGCAGTATGCTGGTGGACAGGGTGTGGGTGTCAAAGGGTTAAGTTTTCGTTTTGCTATCATGGTTGACAATGCAGTATGCTGGTGGAGGGTGGGTGTCAAAGGGTTAAGTTTTCGTTTTGCTACATGGTTGACAATGCAGTATGCTGGTGGACAGGGTGTGGGTGTCAAAGGGTTAAGTTTTCGTTTTGCTATCATGGTTGACAATGCAGTATGCTGGTGGACAGGGTGTGGGTGTCAAAGGGTTAAGTTTTCGTTTTGCTATCATGGTTGACAATGCAGTATGCTGGTGGACAGGGTGCAGGAGTCAAAGGGATTAAAAATTATTTTAAAAGAGTTTTGATTTGTGAAAGACCTGTGAGACCCAGTCACACGTCCAACCTATTGAGTGTTGTTGACGGTGAACTGACTTAGTCACCCTTTCACGGTGTACGCGTGAAAGCAATTGCTGTTTCTGTTCGGTACAGCTTAGAAGAATGTTGAGAGTTCCACGGACAGCAAAGAAAACAATTTTTTTATTAATGAGACAGTCTTGATGGAGGCAGACACAGGACGATCATTCATAAGGAAGGTTAGGAAAAGACAGGCAATATTTATAGGCCATTTTATGAGGAAAGGGAAATTGGAGCACCTGGTCACAACAGGAAAGCTGGAGGGAAAGAGAGCACCAGGTAGACCCAATAAAAAAAAATATTGGACGGACTTGCAGTGGCTGAGGACAAAGAGGGTGGAA
>JAPXFY010000024.1:58241315-58246315 GCA_030674185.1 Monoplex corrugatus
GTTTTATCAGTATACCGTTTTCTATAACTGTCATCTATATGTTTTATCAGTATACCGTTTTCTGTAACTGTCATCTACATGTTTTATCAGTATACCGTTTTCTATAACTGTCATCTACATGTTTTATCAGTATACCGTTTTCTATAACTGTCATCTATATGTTTTATCAGTATACCGTTTTCTATAACTGTCATCTACATGTTTTATCAGTATACCGTTTTCTGTAACTGTCATCTACAAGTTTTATCAGTATACGTTTTCTGTAACTGTCATCTATATGTTTTATCAGTATACCGTTTCTGTAACTGTCATCTACATGTTTTATCAGTATACCGTTTTCTGTAACTGTCATCTATATGTTTTATCAGTATACCTTTTTCTGTAACTGTCATCTATATGTTTTATCAGTATACCGTTTTCTGTAACTGTCATCTACATGTTTTATCAGTATACCGTTTTCTGTAACTGTCATCTATATGTTTTATCAGTATACCTTTTTCTGTAACTGTCATCTACATGTTTTATCAGTATACCGTTTTCTGTAACTGTCATCTACAAGTTTTATCAGTATACTGTTTTCTGTAACTGTCATCTATATGTTTTATCAGTATACCGTTTTCTGTAACTGTCATCTACATGTTTTATCAGTATACCGTTTTCTGTAACTGTCATCTATATGTTTTATCAGTATACCGTTTTCTATAACTGTCATCTACATGTTTTATCAGTATACCGTTTTCTGTAACTGTCATCTACATGTTTTATCAGTATACCGTTTTCTGTAACTGTCATCTATATGTTTTATCAGTATACCGTTTTCTGTAACTGTCATCTATATGTTTTATCAGTATACCGTTTTCTATAACTGTCATCTACATGTTTTATCAGTATACCGTTTTCTGTAACTGTCATCTACATGTTTTATCAGTATACCGTTTTCTGTAACTGTCATCTACATGTTTTATCAGTATACCGTTTTCTGTCAGTATACCGTTTTCTATAACTGTCATCTACATGTTTTATCAGTATACCGTTTTCTCGTCATATACCGTTTTCTATAACTGTCATCTACATGTTTTATCAGTATACCGTTTTCTGTCAGTATACCGTTTTCTGTAACTGTCATCTACATGTTTTATCAGTATACCGTTTTCTGTCAGTATACCGTTTTCTATAACTGTCATCTACATGTTTTATCAGAATACCGTTTTCTATAACTGTCATCTACATGTTTTATCAGTATACGTTTTCTGTCAGTATACCGTTTTCTATAACTGTCATCTACATGTTTTATCAGTATACCGTTTTCTGTTAGTATACCGTTTTCTATAACTGTCATCTACATGTTTTATCAGTATACCGTTTTCTGTCAGTATACCGTTTTCTATAACTGTCATCTACATGTTTTATCAGTATACCGTTTTCTGTCAGTATACCGTTTTCTATAACTGTCATCTACGTATCTTCAGCATTATCTCCTAACATATCATTTTGATCATGGCTACCATCATACAAACATTAGTCATCTTTAGGTCACATGAGATTGTTTTTGCTATGGTTTTAGGAGCTCGTCTTTGTTCGTTTGTTTTCACATTATATTGATCATTGATCTCATCGTTGTAACTTTAAATAACAGAAATGGTGTTGTGCCACTCGTTCTAGGGAATTAAACATGCTGTCCTCTCCCCTTTGTGTTCATTTGTAGTAAACTTCCTTGGCAAAATATTAACTCCCCTTGCCTGCCAACGAGATAACTTCCCTTGCCCTTGCATCGTTGCTGAATAAGAACTAGACGTGTGGTATTGCTGCTTCTTGGTGTTGTATTTCCTGGTCCTCCTCCTTTACCCATGGTGACAGAAATGGGAATGGAACCTGTGCCCACATTTATTGCCAGGGTGTAGGTCTCTTAAACGATCGTCGAGGCATGGCAAACCGTGACTGATGCCTTTATTTTTTGGTTCAGTTTCAACGATGACGGATTTCGTTACTGATGGTTTTTCTTTCTTTCTCTGTCTGTATCCTCAGGCCATGTTTGGCGATGAGTGTGACCTCCCCCTGTCCTTCCCCCTCCCCCTAGTTCCTGCTAGCTACATGTAGCTACCATGGAGGTTGAAGCACAGGACACGGTCTGCTCCATCCTGAAGGACATCATTGAGCGAACACCGTTTTCATCTGATGTAGATGACCGTGTAGGCATTAGCGTTGTATTGCGTACTACCATGATTTGTTAGAAGGTGTCTGCAGGCCTGGTACCTTTCACTTAGAAGGTTTTCTGTAGGAGTTACCGTGCCTTTAGCTGGTGGCCAAAAGACTTAACCCATTAAGTGCAGAGTGCTAGAGCTTCAGGCGGCATTTATCAGCCCGACTATTCCGCCATAGAAGTATAAGACACTTTAGTAGAACACATATGGCACTGTCATACAACACATCATCATCATCATGTTCCCTGCCGCATGGCGTTGGCGACCATGGACTTCCAACCATCTCTATCTCTCGTTGCCCCTAGCATCTCCCCCACCCTCCTCATCCCCAGCCACTCTGCAAGTCCGTCCAGCATTCTCTCCCTGGGTCTACCTGGTGCTCCCTTTCCCTCCAGCTTTCCCGTTGTGACCAGGTGCTCCAAATCCCCCTTTCATAAAATGGCCTATAAATGTTGCCTGTCTTTTCCTAATCTTCCTTATGAGTGATCTACTTGTGTCTGCCTCCATCAAGACTGTCTCGTTTGTTTTCTTTGCTGTCCATGGCACTCTCAACATTCTTCTGAGAAACCACATCTCGGCTGCCTCAATCTTGCTCTGGCTTTGCTTGTTGACTGTCCACGCCTCGCATCCGTACAACAGTATTGGTTCTATATAACATTCAAGGACTCTCTTTCTGATGTTAATTGATAGGCAATTAACATCAGAAAGAGAGTACAACACATACTGTCATAGAACGTGTAGGGTACTGTCACAGAACACATAGGATACTTTTAACCCCTTGACTCCCGCACGCAGTCCACTAGCATCCCTGCATTGTCAATCATACTAGCAAAGCAATAACTGCGGAAAGCTGGTGGATAGGGTGAGGGAATCAAAGGGTTAAGTTCTTGCAGTAGGTGGATAGGGTGCAGGAGTCAAAGGGTTAAAAAAATGTGGCCTTGGGAAGTGCCACCCAATCCGGACCTGATCGAACCCATCGCCAGTCAGTCCAGGATTGCTTGTTCCAACGTCCAGGTAAACCTGGCTTCTTAGCAGCTAATCTTGATATCTCGATGCCCTGTGCTACCCGCCACCTGCGACCCGTTTGATTGGGGATGGTCCTGCACACTGTTGGTTACAAAAAAAAGGAGAACTTCAAGAATGTCTCGAGTGAGATGGTAGACATCATTGCTGTTCTCAACGCCCATCTCCTCTCTTTCTAATTGTAACAGTTAATCGTAATAATAGGGTGGTTATATTTGGTGCTCGCGCCGACAAAACACACACACACACACGCACAGAGACAACACACACACACACAGACACACACACACACACACACACACACACACACACACACACACACACACACGCACACACGCACGCACGCACGCACCACACACACACACACACACACACACCACACACACACTTCCCACCACACACATCCACACTCACACACACACACACACACAACCACAGGGAGAGAGAGAGAGAGAGAGAGAGAGAGAGAGAAGAGAGAGAGAGAGAGAGAGAGAGAGAGAGAGAGAGAGAGTTCTCAAATCACACCATACTCACGCAGCGCGCACACACACACACACACACACACACATGCGAACACACACACACTACACACACACCCGCACAACACACACACACACACACACACACACACACACACACACAACACAACAGAGACAGACAGACAGAGAAAGAGAGAAGACAGAGTTTCTCAAATCACACACATATTTCACACGCGCGAAACACAAAACACACCACACTGCGCGAAACAACACACAACACACACACACACACACACACACACACACACACACACACACACACACACACACACACACACAAAACAGAGAGAGAGAGAGAGTTGTGTGGAAGGTCATTCACTCGGTCCGGTAGCAGACAGACTATATATATAGTACACCAGCACAGCGTGGACTATAGCGCCTGACGGCAGTAAACTCTAATTCCAAAGTTTAAAGGAGGAAGATGTGAAAGGAAGCGAAGCGCGATGGAATGCCGCTGTGTCCAAGCCTGGACAATGGCCACCTTCAAGCCCCCGGAGCTTGCAGAGTCATGAACATGGTTGTCTCCCGTGACCGCTCATTTGTCATTGTCGCCGCGCGCTACATCGCCGTCGCAGTGGTGGTGGCTGGATGGTGGAGGTGAGGGAACAGGACAAAAAAGATAATGTTCGGCCCTGAAGACAAGAGTGTAGGGGAGAAGGGTTATACCAAAAAGGATAGTGTTTACGGGGACGAGTGGGGGGGGGGGGGGTCATACCAAAAGAAGACGTCAGAGGGAGGGAGAGAGGGAGGAAGGAGGTGGGGTTGGTCACCGAGAGATGGAGTCCCGTCCGCGGCCTGCGGCGACATGGGGGGTGGGGGGGGGGTGGGTACTTGACCACTCTCTGGTTACAAACCCGCTTTGAAAGTAAAGCGTTTCTCGCTCGCTTATCTCCCTTGGCAAAGTTCACTCCCTTGTCTGAGCTTTTCTTCGTCCAGGTTTTCGTTTTGTTTTGTTTTGTTTTTTGTCGTCTGCTTCCCGTAAAAGGGGACATCGAAATGTCCTTCTGTGTGCCCAGTTCGAGAGACCTGAGGAAATGTTTTAAGAGACGATTGTCGTCTGTGAATATTTACGTTTTTTTCCTGGTTGTAATAGTGGCTGTTTGTGTGTTCGTTTTGTAGATATCTGCTATGTGCATTCGTCCAGTGGTGTTGGTGAAACATTGTGTTTGAGGATCACTTCGTTATTCGTGTGTTGTGGTGTAAGTACAGGATTATCGTGCAGACAGAAACGCTGTAA
>JAPXFY010000024.1:58251315-58271315 GCA_030674185.1 Monoplex corrugatus
ACTGTTACATGAGCGCAGGGAAGCCTCAGAAAACTAGAAATATTTGAGCATGGGGAAAACCATTGGAAAGACCGTTACAGAAAAGTTGGAGATCATGGAAATGGTATAGGGGGGAAAACTTTGAAATAGTCGGAGAGTCATGTAAGCATTGGAAAAACCAAAAGACTGCAAAAAGAATGTTGGAGATGCCTCTTGAGTAAACTTCAAAACATGTTTACTTTCAGTGGGTCAGCAGAACCTCTTTAGTAATTATCTTCGTGGTATCAGTGGCCCTGCAGAACTTCTTTAGTAATTATCTTCGTGGTATTCAGTGGCCCTGCAGAACCTGTTTAGTAATTATCTTCGTGGTATCAGTGGCCCTGCAGAACCTTTTAGTAATTATCTTCGTGGTATATCAGTGGCCCAGCAGAACCTCTTTAGTAATTGTCTTCGTGGTATCAGTGGCCCTGCAGAACCTCTTTAGTAATTATCTTCGTGGTATATCAGTGGCCCTGCAGAACCTCTTTAGTAATTATCTTCGTGGTATCAGTGGCCCAGCAGAACCTCTTTAGTAATTATCTTCGTGGTATCAGTGGCCCTGCAGAACCTCTTTAGTAATTATTTCGTGGTATATCAGTGGCCCAGCAGAACCTCTTTAGTAATTATCTTCGTGGTATCAGTGGCCCTGCAGAACCTCTTTAGTAATTATCTTCGTGGTATCAGTTATCCTACTGCAGAACCTCTTTAGTAATTATCTTCGTGGTATCAGTGACCCTGCAGAACTTCTTTAGTAATTATCTTCGTGGTATATCAGTGGCCCTGCAGAACCTCTTTAGTAATTATCTTCGTGGTATATCAGTGACCCTGCAGAACTTCTTTAGTAATTATCTTCGTGGTATCAGTGGCCCAGCAGAACCTCTTTAGTAATTATCTTCGTGGTATCAGGGGCCCAGCAGAACCTCTTTAGTAATTATCTTCGTGGTATATCAGTGGCCCAGCAGAACCTCTTTAGTAATTATCTTCGTGGTGTATCAGTGGCCCTGCAGAACCTCTTTAGTAATTATCTTCGTGGTATCTAGTGATCCTGCAGAACCTCTTTAGTAATTATCTTCGTGGTATCTAGTGGACCCTGCAGAACCTCTTTAGTAATTATCTTCGTGGTATATCAGTGGCCCTGCAGAACTTCTTTAGTAATTATCTTCGTGGTATATCAGTGACCCTGCAGAACTTCTTTAGTAATTATCTTCGTGGTATCAGTGGCCCTGCCCATCAGAGTCTTGATTCTGGGTCCTGGACTAATTTCAGAGATTAACCGTTAATGCGTAGACTGCAGTCCCTGATCTGTGTAGAACTGGTTAGCAAACGGTCTCTAGGTGTGTGCACCGGTTAAAACGAAGAAAGGTGGAAAAAGCCGACTCAGCGTCATTTCCAGTGTTTGTAATGTGTTATTGTGTTTGGAGGAAAGCGGAGAAGGATTGATTTATTCTGGAGGGCAATGTTACCACACCAGCTGTGGTCATATTGTGTTTGTGTTGTGGCGCGCTCAACACTGGGGTCTCATTTTGTGTTGGCTGTAATCTTCTGCGTTACTTTGCTCTACTTTTAGTTTCCTGTGTTGCGTGATGTCGCGTGTTGTCTCGTCCGCAGAGTATTTACTATTCTTTGAAATGTTGACGATATTCTTGTAAGGATGTAATTTAATTTTCAGAATCAGTTGAATTTTTTTTTTTTAGCATGAACGGTACTCTGAGTTTAAGTAAGAGCTCTTTTGTTAAATGTCTTAGTAGCAATGTGGGAGATGGGAAATTAGTATCGGAATCAGCTTGCTTAGGTTACTATGGCGTCGCATATGTGATAGACTGCAAATGCGCTGAACAACATCTCCTTGAAGCTATTTGCAGCAAGCGTGTAAGGTTGTGTAATGTTGGGTTTTCTGGGCATCAATGCCTAAAAACTGTCCGAAATAAGGTTACAAGATTATGTAATGTTGGTTTTTGTGAGCATTCAAAAGCTGTTCGAAATACGTGCACAAGGTTGTATACGCCGTCATGGCCGTCAGTGTGTAGTTGTTGCGTTGTTTTCAGCTGTGCAGTGTGATTGGGTCCTTGGTTGATCACTTCGTTATGATGTGTTGGTGAAACCAGTTGTGTGTGGTATTCATTTCTGACTTGTGTGCCTTGTTATATATAAACCGGGAGCTGTGGACCACGATTACTTCCAGGTTTCGTGGTGGTTGTGTGACGTGCATTCTTCATACGTGAAATGTCTGCAGATACATCGGAATAATTCAAACAAAGGAACCATTATTGCTGTCAGATGTGTCAGCCTTCTTACGCCTCAGTACCATACCAGAATCGTGGTGGCACAAACTGATGAACATAGCTGAATTAGGAGCTACCTGTCTACACAAAGACGATGCACTGTAGGTGAACAACTTATCAGGACCTGGCCAGCTCATGGGTTTATGTGCAGACTAAAAGCTTGTGCCGTGATCATTCTGGATCTTCTCCATCACGTGGCATCTGTGACGTGAGTGCATGAGGAATTCATTCCGAGCGCGGAGACACCTTGAGAAATTGAAACTAACATTGAACACCTTATGGAAGGCACTGACTGAAAGTGCACAGTCCAGTGAACACAAATAGATTCAGGTGTTGTGAAGTGAGAGAGTCGCTCAACAACTTTACGGGAGACGACAGGAAATACAAACGGGTTTTGGAGGAAATGTTTAAAAAGCTGGACTTGTCCGTTGTCAGTTCAAAACGCTGTAATTGAAACCGTGGGGGTGAAAAACATCTGGTAGAAACGTGCTCGAACAGTCTTGAAAACCGAAAAGCTCTTATTGAAAACGTGTGAAAAGACATCTGGTGGAAGAGTTAAGGATATATACAAAAAGCATCACTCGCGATGATGACGATGTCGGAAGGTGACGTCAGCAACAACCCTACGTCACCACGGCGTCGGGCGGGTTGGTACAGCGGCTATATGCGGCGCCTGAGTCATACCGCTACCGCTTTCCTGTCTACTGGCAAGAGGAAACGTTCAGGTAGACCTGGTTCTGATAGCTTTATGTACCTGTGATGTTATCCTCTGTGAAATAGGAACCAGACATTCCCAAAACTAGAATCAGAAGGCGTATTTGAAAGAAAGAAAGAAAGAGAGAGAGAGAGGGGGGGGGGGAAACAAATTTTTGCCCAACTGGCCTTTGTCATGCGTATACACACACACACACACACACACACCACACACACACACACACACACACACACACACACACACACGCACGCACGCGCGCGCACACACACACACACACACACACACACACACACACACACACACTGACACAAACACACACGCACACACACACACCGCCGACACACGCACACGCGCGCGCTCGCGCGCGCGCACACACACACACACACACACACACACACACACACAACACACACACACACACACACACACAACACACACACACACACACCAAGTACATATTAGGGGAAAAACAGCAAGAGTTCCCTGATGTTTCCTCAAGGAAGAGAAAATGACCAACATAACCTAAAGTGTTGGTCAGTGGTTTCCCCCTGCTGGATATAACATCACAAACACTTGTATGATTTCCTGAAATCAGTCGTTTCTCTTTCTCGACATTTACATCACAAACACTTGCTTGTATGATTTCATATCAGTCATTTCTTCCTGCTGACCCCCCCCCCCCCCCCCCCGTTCCCTCCAAAGTTTATGCGTTTGCTGTTTGTTGTCTTTTGTGTACGCTCAACAAAGGCCAGTTGGCCGAAAATTAGCGCCTGTGTAGTTTTGCTGTATCAGACACGCGTTCTGATCTGATTCTTCTCTCTCTCTCTCTCCTCTCTCTCTCTCTCTCTCTCTCTCTCTCTCTCTCTGTGTCTGCGTACGTGCATGCGGTGCGTGTTTGTGTGTGTGTGTGTGTGTGTGTTGTATCTGTTTGTGTGTGTGTGAGAGAGAGAGAGAGAATGTGTGTGTGTGTGTGTGTGTGTGTCGCGTGCGTGTGTGTGTGTGTGTGCGTGTGCGCGCGTGCGTGTGTGTGTGTGGTTATGTGTGTGTGGTTGTGTTCTGGTTGTCATTAGTTTGAACGCGGGCGGTCACTTTGATTTAGGTTTGAAGTAGTGACATCCAGTCTTTTCGTCCCTTGCTCCATATCCATCACAGCTGACAGATACAGGGAGAGAAGGACAGGACCGCTACATCTGAACATAGACACACACACACACACACACACACACACACCGTGTGACAGTGACAGGGTGAAGGATTATGGACAGCCAAAAGTGTGCACACACTCGCATGCACGCACTCGCACGTTCGTGCTGGCGTACATGTTTTACACACACACACACATGAGCGCACATACAAACACACATGCGCGTCGTAATTGTTGTTTAAAACCCAGCCCACTGAGCACAGAACCATATCAGGGTTAGCGCACACATGCGTGTGCACACACGTTGATACATGCATACTTAAGCGTACATACTGTGTAGATATACATACATACAGATATACATACACACACACTTTTTATGTTTGTCTGTTTTCGTACACGCATACAAATATGTGTGTGTGTGTGTGTGTGTGTGTTGTGTGTGTGTGTGTGTGTGTGTGTGTGTGTGGTGTGTGTGGGGTGTGTGTGTGTTGTGCAGACATTTAAATAAGAACACCATTGTACTGATGCATAAAACACAACTGCCTATGTACAAACGTACATGCATGCATGCACATACGTATTCCATATGGTGCAGAAAAAAGTTTGGCGGGGCGGGGGGTAGGAGAGAGAATTACATTTGTTGCGTAAAGAAAGAGAGAGAGAGAGGAGTGAGAGAGAGAGGAGAAGAGAGAGAGAGATGAGAGAGAGAGAGAGAGAGAGCAAAGTAACATCTGTTGCAGTATTTCACCTATCTGTTTTAGCGTTTTGTAATTATACCTTTTTATCATTAAATCAGCAGCTGTTTCTGTACACACTGTGTGTGTGTGTGTGTGTGTGTGTGTGTGTGTGTGTGTGTGTGTGTGTGTGTGTGTTGTGTGTGTGCGTGTGTGTGTGTATGTGTGAGGTGTGTGTGTGTTTGTGTGTATGTGTGTGTTTGTGTGTGTGCGTGCGTGCGTGTGTATGGTGTGTTATGTGTGTGTGTGTGTGTGTGTGTGTGTGTGTATACACATAATACCTTTTCCACACTGTCTGTAGGAAGACTGGGTGTGTGTTGGAGGAGGGAGGTGAGAGGCAGAAGAGGGAAAGATATCAAAGTGTGGCCGCAAAGTTTCTAAAGTTATTTACGAACAAGTTTTCATCCAACTGGGGTCAGGTGTCCAGTCTCGTGAGGTTGTAGAAGCTGAAGTTTGATTACATGGCCTGTATTTTAGAGCACTGAATCCCCAATCGAATACAGAAAAAAAACCCCAGTAACGACAGCCCCCCCCCCCCTCCCGTTTGATTCACAGCTGTTAATGTACCGATCTTTATGAAAATATTATTGTATATTAAGCCAATTAGAGATTGTGTGTTGAGTGACTAAACGGCCAGGGATTGTGCGGTGTTCAGATGTAATGAACATGGCCATATTTGGAATTGCTGTATTGTGGCCTTCCAAAGCGGTTAGATGTCTCTTCCTCTTCTTCTCATATGTCAGTTGGCCAGTTGGCCGAAAATTTGCGCCTGTCTTGTCTTGTTGTAATAATTTATAAACCATCATCATCATCAGGTGCCTTGCCGCATGGCGTTGGCGATCATGGACTTCCATCTGCCTCTATCTCTCGTTGCCCCTAGCATCTCCCCCACCCTCCCCGTTCCCAGCTATTCTGCAAGTCCGTCCAGCATTTTCTCTCTGGGTCTACCCTGTGCTCTCTTTTCCTCCAGCTTTCCCGCCGTGACCAGGTGCTCCAAATGCCCCTTCCTCATAAAATGGCCTATAAATGTTGCCCGTCTTTTCCTAATCTTCCTTATGAGTGATGGACAGAAACAAAAAGATCAAAGACAACGACGTAATAAATACGTGTTCTTATTCTTCTTCGTGATTTTTTTCTTCTTCTAGTTCTCATATGTTGTCACACTTGGACTGTGGTCTCGAAGGTGCAATAGGTCGTGCAGCTTTTCCCACAGGCTCAAGGGGTGTTAGCCAGATTTCCTTCCCCACTGAGCGATAGCTTTGGCAGTCCTGAAGGATGTCATCTGCTGTCTGGTCAGCTTTTCCACAGGGGCACCAGGGAAGTGGTACAAGTCACAAGCGTTTGTTCATGTGGTAGTTCTATCTGTTAATTTATACCCAGTCATCAGATGGAGGATAATTTCTTTCTCTTGCCGGGACAAGCTGGTGATAACCGTCATGTAGCTGGGATGCTCTGAACAGAGGCTAGATAAACCAGAAGAACAAGAAAACCAATGTAAGCGCGTCTCCAACAAGACAAAACAAAACAAGCGCAAATTTTCGGCTAGATAGTTTTCATGTCTGTGAGGTTGGTGTTGTTGGCTTTCTCTGTTCGTGCTGTGCTCCCCTAGCTTCACTGTTTTCTCCGTCTCTTCATTTCCTGGTGTAGATAACACGGTGTGAGAGGTGTAGATAACACGGTGTGAGAGGTGTAGATAACACGGTGTGAGAGGTGTAGATAACACGGTGTGAGAGGATCCATTGCATTACTTGTCTAGTTTCCCGTATGGTGTACAGTGCACTTTGCACATGTTGATTGTTGTTTGTTTGCAGTGGTTGCTTGTGGGACTGGTTGGGTCCTCAACACGCGACTGTTCGTGGGTAATAAGTCCTAAGTTGTATGCAAGAAAGGGTGGGGGGGCTGTCAATATACTCGTATATATGTATATGTATTCAACTTAGTTTCTGGATCATGAAAGGCATATGCAGGAAAGCGGACTGCATCAGCTATCTATGGGCTCGTCAACAACAACAACAAACCAAGAAATCCTAACTAATCAGAAAACAAACAAACAAACAAACAAACTAAATAGAAAAATAATCTAGGGGTGTGTGTGTAGAGCGATGTGCATGGTCCAGTTTTTGAGTCCTGAGCATCAAAAGAGTGATACTAAGGAGGACATTGATATGGCTTGAATATAGTGTGCGCGCTCTGTGTGTGTGTGTGTGTGTGTGTGTGTGTGTGTGTGTGTGTGTGTGTGTGTGTGTTTGTGTGTGTGTGTGTTTGAATGTTTGTGAACATCAACTTCAGTCTGTCCTCAGTACTTGATTCAAGAGAGAGAGAGAGACAGACAGACAGACAGACAGACAGACAGACAGACAGAGAATGTCATTGGGTCGTTAAATCAACAAGATAGCTAGCCGTCCACGTCATGAAACATGCAGATGGTACATACTAAGTCACATACTTTAAATCTAAAATGACGGCTGACAGGTTACTGGGGTTGATGAAACATGATACTGTGTTGATCCATGTTTGTTCAGCTGGTTATTGTAATGTTATCTGTTTACGAGCCCAAAGCGGCATTGTTGTTGTTGTTGTAGAGGATCTTTCAGGCATGCAGTTTCTGATTCAGATTAAATTCGCTGAAGAAGATTTCATCGACGGCGTTTTTTTTTTTTAATCCCCCATCTCCTCCTCCTCATCACCATTGTGATTATGAATATAATTATGATGATGATGATGATAATGATTATTATCATTATTATTATTAATTCTTTATTTGGCCTCGTCTCTTTACATCCTCCTCCTTCTCCTCACCATCAACATCGTCATCATCATCCTTGTGATTATTATCATTACTATTTCCATATTATATAGTGTCTTCTCTTTGCATCATCGTCATCATCGTCGTCGTCGTCATCATCATCATCATCATCATATCATCATCATCATGGTCGTCGTCGTCATCATCATTGTTATTTCCATTGTTTAGTGTCGTTTCTTTGCATCGTCGTCGTCGTCGTCATCATCATTTCCTTGCATCATCATCATCATCATGAAGAAGTGTCGTTTCTTTACATCATCATCCATCTTCCACCACCACCACCACCACCATCATCATCATCATCATCATCATCATCATCATCATCGTCATCAGTATGATCATTTCCATTGTTTCATGTCGTTTCTTTCCAGTAGCAACGTCGGTGTTGTCATCTCAGACTTGTGTCTGTATCGTCATTGTGGGGGACGTAACTGCTTACTGACACACCGTAACGCTGTACTATCGTCATTGTGCTGGACGTAACTGCTTACTGACACACCGTAACGCTGTACTGTCATCATTGTGCTGGACGTAACTGCTTACTGACACACCGTAACGCTGTACTATCGTCATTGTGCTGGACGTAACTGCTTACTGACACACCGTAACGCTGTACTGTCATCATTGTGCTGGACGTAACTGCTTACTGACACACCGTAACGCTGTACTGTCATCATTGTGCTGGACGTAACTGCTTACTGACACACCGTAACGCTGTACTGTCATCATTGTGCTGGACGTAACTGCTTACTGACACACCGTAACGCTGTACTGTCATCATTGTGGGGGACGTAACTGCTTACTGACACACCGTAACGCTGTACTATCGTCATTGTGGGGGACGTAACTGCTTACTGACACACCGTAACGCTGTACTGTCATCATTGTGCTGGACGTAACTGCTTACTGACACACCGTAACGCTGTACTGTCATCATTGTGGGGGACGTAACTGCTTACTGACACACCGTAACGCTGTACTGTCATCATTGTGCTGGACGTAACTGCTTACTGACACACCGTAACGCTGTACTGTCATCATTGTGCTGGACGTAACTGCTTACTGACACACCGTAACGCTGTACTGTCATCATTGTGGGGGACGTAACTGCTTACTGACACACCGTAACGCTGTACTATCGTCATTGTGGTGGACGTAACTGTTTACTGACACACCGTAACGCTGTACTATCGTCATTGTGGTGGACGTAACTGTTTACTGACACACCGTAACGCTGTACTATCATCATTGTGCTGGACGTAACTGCTTACTGACACACCGTAACGCTGTACTATCACCATCGTGGTGGACGTAACTGCTTACTGACACACTGTAACGCTGTACTGTCATCATTGTGCTGGACGTAACTGCTTACTGACACACCGTAACGCTGTACTGTCATCATTGTGCTGGACGTAACTGCTTACTGACACACCGTAACGCTGTACTGTCATCATTGTGGGGGACGTAACTGCTTACTGACACACCGTAACGCTGTACTGTCATCATTGTGGGGGACGTAACTGCTTACTGACACACCGTAACGCTGTACTATCATCATTGTGCTGGACGTAACTGCTTACTGACACACCGTAACGCTGTACTGTCATCATTGTGGGGGACGTAACTGCTTACTGACACACCGTAACATTGTAGTATCATTGTGGGGGACGTAACTGCTTACTGACACACCGTAACATTGTAGTATCATTGTGGGGGACGTAACTGCTTACTGACACACCGTAACGCTGTACTGTCATCATTGTGGGGGACGTAACTGCTTACTGACACACCGTAACATTGTAGTATCATTGTGGGGGACGTAACTGCTTACTTACACACTGTAACGGTGTACTACTACCGGTGTACAAAAATGCCCAGTGTTACGCAGACCCAACTGTTGCCGTGTGTTGAGCGCTGCATGGTCCGTTGAGCCTCAAACTGCTGCTCTCTTTCGTCCACAATGAAATTGCTTACGCTGGAGTGGCCACACTTTTTAAGCAGTGATTTTTTTTTTTTTTTTGACCGACGGATGCGACAAACCAACCGAGCTGAAGCGGGGTGAAGGAACAGTAGGGTGTGGGTGGGGTGTGGATGGGGTGTGGGTGGGTTTTTCTCCGATTGTGACTTTTTTTCTGACGCAATCGTTAATCAGCCAATAGCGAGTTTTCGTCTCATGAGTCGTGTGTGTAAAGAAGTTAATGTTTATATATAGCTTTTCACATTTTGTTCAAAATTAAAATAATTCACCAACCACTGGTTCCACTTTATAATGATATGATCACGTTTTTTTGTTTTTTGTTTTTTGTTTTGCTTTTAATTTCAGCCACGGTGGACGTTGGTGGTGCTAGTCTCAAAGACCATTTTGCTACTTTCAGATAATGAAAATGCTATTACTCTCGAGGCCAGCCTGAAGTTGGAAGGTCTGATATATGTTAACCCTTTGACTCCTGCACCCTGTCCACCAGCATCCTGCATTGTCAACCATTCTAACAAAACAAAAAACTTAACCCTTTGACTCCCTCGCCCTTTCCACCAGCTTCCTACCTTTGACTCCCTCACCCTTTCCACCAGCTATCTACACAGGAAGCTGGTGGAAAGGGTGAGGGAGTCAAAGGGTTATTAGTTTTTTGCAGTTGGTGGATAGGGTGCAGGAGTCAAAGGGTTAACAGACCGTGGTGTTTGTGTGTCTGTGTTGACAGGCGTTTTCCTGTGACATCTGTTATCGTATATTGACAAACCCACATGCCATATCAGTGTAAATGTCTATAATTACGAGTCAGTAACAGTGCCAGTATTTTCCCTGTCTGTCCAACAGATCAGACAGACAATTATGGAGCGGACGATGGCAACGTAGTGAAGGAACAAAACGACAGGAAAGATGTGAGTGTTCTAACTTTTGTGGAGTTTGCATTGTCTTTTTCCTTTATTTTTAACACTTTGACTGTGTTTTCTTTTTTCCTTTATGTTGAAAAATTTTGAGTTTTGCAAGCAAACTGATATTTCCCCTGGAGTATGTGTTTGAATGTGTGTTGTGGTGTGTGTGTGTGTGTGTGTGTGAGAGAGAGAGAGAGAGAGAGAGAGAGTTTGTGTTTGTTTGTGTGTGTGTGTGGTGTGTGTGTGTGTGTGTGTGTGTGTGTGTGTGTGTGTGTTGTATGGTACCCGAGTGTGAACAGTTCTTTTTTTGTTAGAGTTATTGTATTTAATTTATGTTTTTAATTAGTGTGGAAATAATATTGTAAACACACGATGAACGAACAAATGAACAAACCTGACAACAAATAACAAACTGACCAACAATAACAACCTGACAACAACAAATGAAAACACCTGACAACAACAAATGAACAAACCTGACAACAACAATGAACAAACCTGACACAACAAATGAACAAACCTGACAACAAATGAACAAACCTGACAACAACAAATGAACAAAACCTGACAAATGACAAACTGACAACAAATGAACAAACCTGACAACAACAAATGAACAAACCTGACAACAACAAATGAACAAACCTGACAACAACAAACTGAACAAACCTGACAACAACAAATGAACAAACCTGACAACAACAAATGAACAAACCTGACAACAACAAATGAACAAACCTGACAACAATAAACAAATGAACAAACAAAACCTGACAACAAACCAAACAAATGAACAAACCTGACAACAACAATGAACAAACCTGACAAACAAATGAACAAACCTGACAACAACAAATGAACAAACCTGACAACAACAAATGAAACAAACCTGACAACAACAAATGAACAAACCTGACACAACAAACTGACAAACCTGAAACAAATAACAAACCTGACAACAAAATGAACAAACCTGACAACAACAAATGAACAAACCTGACCAACAAATGAACAAACCTGACAAACAAATGAACAAACCTGACAACAAAAACAAACTGAACAATGAACAAACCTGACAACATGAACAAACCTGACAACAAACCTGAACAACTGACAACAATGAACAAACCTGACAACAAATGAACAAACCTGACAACAAAATGAACAAAACCTGACAACAAATGAACAAACCTGACAACAAATGAACAAACCTGACAACAAATGAACAAACCTGACAACAAATGAACAAACCTGACAACAAATGAACAAACCTGCAACAAAAATGAACAAACCTGACAACAAATGAACAAACTGACAACAAATGAACAAACCTGACAACAAATGAACAAACCTGACAACAAAATGAACAAACCTGACAACAAATGAACAAACCTGACAACAATGAACAAACCTGACAACAACATGAACAACTGACAACATACAAATGAAAAAAACCTGCAACAACAAATGAACAAACCTGACAACAAAATGAACAAACCTGACAACAAAAATGAACAAACCTGACAACAAATGAACAAACCTGACAACAACAAATGAACAAACCTGACAACAACAAATGAACAAACCTGACAACAAATGAACAACCTGACAACAAAGAACAAACTGACAAAAATGAACAAACCTGACAACACAAATGAACAAACCTGACAACAAATGAAACAAACCTGACAACAACAAATGAACAAACCTGACAACAACAAATGAACAAACCTGACAACAAACAATGAATGAACAAACTGACAACAATCAAATGAACACAACCTGACAACAAATGAACAAACCTGACAACAAAACCTGCAACAAACCTGACAACAAAATGAACAAACCTGACAACAAATGAACAAACCTGACAAACAAATGAACAAACCTGACAACAACAAATGAAAACAAACCTGACAACAATGACAACTGAAAACAAACAACCTGACACAACAAATGAACAAACCTGACAACAACAAATGAACAAAACCTGAACAAACAAATGAAACAAACTGACAAATGCACAATGAACAAACCTGACAACAATACAAATGAAACAAACCTGACACACACAACAAATGAACAAACCTGACAACAACAAATGAACAAACCTGACAACAACAAATGAACAAACCTGAACAATAACACAAATGAACAAAACCTGACAAAACAACCTCAAAACATGAAAACCAACAAAATGACAACAAACAAATAAACAAACCTGACAAACACAAAATGAACAAACACTGACAACAACAAATGAACAAACCTGACAAAACAAATGAACAACCTGACAACACAATGAACAAACCTGACAACAACAAATGAACAAACCTGACACACAAACAACTGAACAAAACCTGACAACAACAAATGAACAAACCTGACAACAACAAATGAACAAACCTGACAACAACAAATGAACAAACCTGACAAAACAAATGAACAAACCTGACAACAACAATGAACAAACCTGACAAACAAATGAACAAACCTGACAACAACAAATGAACAAACCTGACAACAACAAATGAACAAACCTGACAACAACAAATGAACAAACCTGACAACAACAAATGAACAAACCTGACAACAAATGAACAAACCTGACAACAACAAATGAACAAACCTGACAACAACAAATGAACAAACCTGACAACAACAAATGAACAAACCTGACAACAAATGAACAAACCTGACAACAATGAACAAACCTGACAACAACAAATGAACAAACCTGACAACAAATGAACAAACCTGACAACAAACAAATGAACAAACCTGACAACAACAAATGAACAAACTGAACAAATGAACAACTGACAACAACAAATGAACAAACCTGACAACAACAAATGAACAAACCTGACAACAAAAATGAACAAAACCTGACAACAAATGAACAAACCTGACAACAACAAATGAACAAACCTGACAACAAATGAACAAACCTGACAACAACAAATGAACAAACCTGACAACAAATGAACAAACCTGACAACAAATGAACAAACCTGACAACACAAATGAACAATGAACCAATGACAACAACAAATGAAACAAAATGACAACAAATGAACAAACCTGACGAAGAAAGAACATCATGAGTCCACTACTCAGTCAGACAGTCATCAAACATTTAAGAGAAACAAGTGATTAACTAGAGACACAATCCACACAAACAGACAAAAAGAGACTAAAGAAAAAAACAAAACAAAAAACAACCAATCACATAACTCAACTATCCATACAACTAAACAACCAACCAGCCAAAATAATCAACCTTAAAAGTAACTAAGCCAAATAAACAACCATCAACCAACTATCATTCGACTATCACAACCAACCAACCAACCAACAACCAACCAACCAACCAACCAACCACCAACCAACCACCAACCAACCAACCAACCAACCAACCAACCAACCAACCAACCAACCAACCAACAACCAACCAACCAACAACCAACCAACCACCAACCACCAACCACCAACCAACCACCAACCACCAACCACCAACCAACCAACCAACCAACCAACCACCAACCAATATCTACAATTACTACGTATTCGTTCAACAAGTAACGATGTAAAAACGACATTCATCCCCTCTCTTTTGCCCAACAGCTCCACTCCCAAGAAACAGCTCAACAGCGACAAGACCCCATCGACATCCGCAAGGAGGCCTCTGCCGCGGAAGGCGGAGTGTACGAGAGCGAGCCGGTGGCCTCGGAGCCCCAGTGGGAGGACGAACCTGAAGAGGGCGTCTACGAGAACGAACCCGAGCAGAGGCCGGACGTGGTGCGAGAGACGGACCGCAACATCGGAGCGGAGCTGCCATCGGTGGGGACGGCCAAGAGCATGCGAGATAAGTTTGTTTCAGGACAGATGGAGAACACGCCAAAAGACACAAAGCGCGAGGCGACACCACCGGCCGCGGGTGTGGATGGAGGGGTGTTTGAGAACGAGCCCAAATACAACCCTGACGTGGTACATGCCGGGGATCAGAATGATAACGAAGCGCTGCCAGAACAGGGCACCGCCCGCAACCTTGCTGCCAGGTTAGGACTGTTCAGACAGTCATCATTGTAGCACGATTTAACTCTTTTGACACCTGCACACTGTCCACCAGCACCCTGCATTGTCAACCATGCTAGCAAAGCAAAAACTTAACCCATTGACTCCCTCACCCTATCCACCAGCTTCCTGCAGGAAGCTGGTGGATAGGGTGAGGGAGTCAATGGTTTAAGTTTTTGCAGTTGGTGGATAGGGTGCAGGAGTCAAAGGGTTAATTTTTTTTTTAGCATCATGCACTTTTTACCATATCCCACTTATGCAGTATGGCACTATGTCATTTTGCTTAACTCTTTGACCCTTACATCCTGTCCACCAACTGCAGAAACTTAACCCTTTGACTCCTTCACCCTTTCCAAGAACTTAACCCTTTGATTCTCTCACACTACCCACCAACTTCCTGCAGGAAGCTGGTGGGTAGGGTGAGGGGGTAAAAAGGTCAATTATTTTGCAGTTGGCAGATAGGGTGCGGGAGTCGTAGGGTTGATTAAGTAACGAAACCAAGAGCAGTTAGAGTTTCATGACTGTTCATTGATAGCTGAGTGTTGTGGTTCACTACGTCAGCTTGTAGTGTGTAGTGTTATATCTAATGACCAAGGGCCATGGGGCCGGTGGTAAAGTCGATATGACTTGACAGTAAGATGAATGAGTGAGTGGTCAGATTCATAAAGTGTTTTGGACATAGCAAAAAATTTACATAGGAATGAGGGTTGGGCTAGGTAGGAGTCAGAATGGTATCAATCAGGAGTTAGGAGTGTGTGTGTGTGTGTGTGTGTGTGTGTGTGTGTGTGTGTGTGTGTGTTTGTGTGTTTTGTGTCCATGTGTTTGGGTGTTTGTATGTTTTTGTGTGTGTGTGTGTGTGTGTGTGTGTGTGTTGTTTATGTGGGTGTTTGTGTGTGTGTGTGAAAGAGAGAGAGAGACAGAGAGGGGAGAGGGTAATTTTGTGTGTATGCATGCTTGAGAGAGTGAGCACCGGTCCTGTGCGTTCACTCTCTGTGCCAGAATATTTGGGAGTCTGCAGTAAATTCATGTTTGCCAACAGATTCAAGGAAATGGAAAAACAAGGGGCCGTGCCTCTGCCTTCACCTGGCAAAAGGGAAATCACCCCTGACAGAACCGGCAAAGTGGAATACGTCTCAGAACCCCGCGGCCACGTCGACAAATATGAACCGGAAGTCCAAGCCGGAGTGTTTGAAAGCCAGCCGGCGGAGAGAGAGGATGTCGTGAAATCCGATCAGCTGACAGAAGAAGTCTTGCCTGAAAAGGGCTCGGCAAAGAACATTGCTGCGCGCTTCAAACAGATGTCCACCGATTCCCCCACCAGCACTCCACGGGGCAAAAGGGAGCTCACTCCCGACACATCCGGCAGAGTGGAGTACGTGTCAGAGCCGACCGGGTTTGTGGAGAAGTACGAAGGTCAGGTGGAGTCCGGAGTGTTTGAGAGCCAGCCTGCGGATAGAGAAGGCGTGGTGAAGTCGGACGACACCCATGAAGAGTATCTGCCTGAGCAAGGCACAGCTAAAAACATGGCCGCACGCTTTAGAGAGATGGAAAAGACCACCAAGTCCCCGCCCTCCCCCAGCAAAGTCAAAGAATTCACACCACCCAGAGAAAACGGCACCTCCCCTCCTTCTGCCGGAGTTTATGAGAGCACCCCGCAAGTGTCCGCCGACGTGGTTCATTCAGACGAGCAAGTGGAGGAAGTACTGCCAGAGAAAGGCATGGCCAAAAGTCTCGCCAACCGATTCCGCCAGCTCAGCTCAGGGGACAACACTCCCACCAAATCGCCCCGCTCCAAGAAAGAATTCACACCCCCTCCAGGTGACGCGGGTGTGTTCGAGAACACCCCCAAACAGTTTGTCCCAGACTACAACCAGCCCGCCGAGAGCGGCATCCTGGAGAGCAAGCCGGAGTCCCGCGATGACGTAGTCCGCAGCGAGGATCCCGCACAGAGCGAGCAGGAGCTCCCCGAACGAGGCTACACGAAGAACCTCTTGTCTGCCTGGCGCCAGAAGGAGTCGGAGAATTCCAAGGTGTCGCCACCGTCTTCCGGCAAGCCCAAAGAGTTCACGCCACCCCGGGAGGAGCCCCGAGTGACGCAGCAGAGGCCCGCCCCCAGAACGCCCAAGTCTCCGCTGGCCGGTACTGACATGAACGACGGCAGTGTCCACCCCACAGATCTTCCTGGCCAGTACCAGCCTCAGGTATGGTGCTTATAGTCATACACACAAACATACACGTGCGCGCATGCACACACACACACGTCAAGTGTATTTGGACGAACAATTCAGACTGTTTCACTGTCTATTTTACTGCAAAATGCTACATTCTTTTTTACCAAAAATGTTTACACAGGAAAATTATTCTGAAACTCATTTTAAAGAAGTAACTTCCGATCAATTTTTGTCTGTTAAAATTTCAGAATCGTTGGTTCACAGTCCTGTTAATGCATTACTTTAAGTTTATGAAGTTTGTACTTTAGAGTTAAATTTTCCATACACATTGTTGATGTTAAATGTTAGTGTTAAGTTCTTGTTCCATTTTTCTATTTTCCCACCTACTTATGTCTGTAACTCTGTCTCCTCTAAGTTCTTGTTCCATTTTTCTATTTTCCCACCTACTTATGTCTGTAACTCTGTCTCCTCTATGCCCCAAAACCAACCCGCCCATGTCTCATCTCACATTTTTTTTTTCTCGTCTAGTATCACTCATAGTGAAAAGACGTTAAATCAAAGAACGAACACACACACACACACACACACACACACACACACACACACACACACACACACACACACACACACCACACACACACACACACACACACACACACACACACACACACACACACACACACACACACACACACACACACAACACAACACACACACACACACACACACACACACACACACACACACACACACACACACACACACACACACACACACACACACACAACACACACACACACACACACACACACACACAACCACACACACACACACACACACACACACACACACACACCACACACACACACACACACACACACGTACGTTTTGTTTGTATTTGTACGCATGAACGTATTTCCACATAACTTCTTCTGTCTTAACACCAGAAAGCGTCATTAGGTGCCACACTAAAGAACTGTTCACCACATTCCCCCAGATATGTCGGTCGTGTGCCAAAGCTTGGGTCTCTGCAAAACGGTTTTCTCAGTCCATTCCGCTGTGCCGTCACTCCATCAGTTTTTCAGTCTTCCCACCATCTCCTACCTTAACAGTTCCCCGGAAGATTGATTCAGCAAGTCCATTGGATCTTGTTACGTGGCCATACCAACGTAGTTTTCTTTCCTTAGCTGACGTCAGCAGGTCTTCATATGGTCCAGTGTACTGTTTGACAGTTTGGTGCATTTGTACATGGCGTGATATGATCAGTGTATCTGGTGTTTAGCATCTTGCGATAACATCTCATTTCCATGGCAAGGATTCGTCCACAAGAGCACACACACACACACCAGGTTTTCTGTCTGCCTCAGTATGTTGACTCCATTTCAGTGGACACATATAATGTATACCATTAAAATATCTTCATTTGGCTTCACTCTCCTCTGTCGTCGCTCTCTTACTGCCCTTTTATTGTGAGAATGCAAAGTGTCTCTGGGCCTAGCGTGAAATATTAAGACCTGATCTCTTTTTCTGCTTTTGCAGGAAAGTTTTCTCTTTATGGTTGCTCATCAAGAAGGTGAAGCCTCAAAATGTGAAGGCTAGGTTGAGAGGGACCTTTTTTTTTCCCATCAAAAGTTATGTCACACTCAAAGCATTGATTTTCGTTTGTGACACATTTTTTTTCGAAGTATAGAAAAGGATACACAATTGTTATTATACTACTACTACTACTTCTACTGCTGCTGCTGCTGCTGCTGCTGCTGCTGCTAGCTGCTACTACTGCTGCTACTGACTACTACTACTACTACTACTACTACTACTACTACTACTTTACTACTACTTACTCTACTACTACTACTGCTGCTGCTGCTACTGCTGCTGACGTTTTTAAGGCGCCAAATCTTGAATCAAGAATCAAACCAAGGCGTGCACTCTCATCATTCACCAGAGCTATCAACCCTAGCCGTCACTCCTTCACCTCATGCACGACCACGAGCACGCACGCACGCACGCACGCACACAGACACACACACAACACATTGTTCCAACGTAGTCTCTCTTCTTCTCCTTCCCAGTTCCTCTGTTACTCACTTTCTCTTTCACTCACTCTGTCTTGCTGTCTCTCACATTATCCTTGTTACAGGAGCACGGAGCTGTTATGAAATGGTAACAGATTACAGCTTTTTGACACTACACGTTTTAAGATCGGTCATTTACAGCCATCTAAGTAACTACAAACACAAAGTTAATCAAATGCTCATTTACAAAACCCACAAAGGAACCCGATGAAAAAAGACAACAAGAGAATAATGTAACAGCTTAGTTATAAACAAACACACGACACACAACATTTCAACACACAACACTGTCAACACTATACAAAAGACACACACACAAGCAAGAACATGCACAACACTAGACAAATATAGTAACAAGTCCCAGCACGCAAAAATCAACAATAATCAAAGCAAACACAGACTAAAAAAATACAGAGAATTCCTAAGTAACAGTTGCTATTTTCTTCTGTTCAACGCCTTTTTAGGCAAGTTCTGTACTGTTTTCTTTTTTGCTAAGCATTTGATTGATACTTTATTGTATTTTCATACGTTTGACGAAGGCCAGTTTGACGGAAACTTTACGCCTTTTTGTTTCGTTGTATGAAGTAAGTGTTCTGATTCTCTGTTTGCGTTTTTCTGGTTCCTGTTTGCTTGAACGCTGGCAGTCTCTTCAGTTCAGAGTCCCACAAAGGCCTGCTGACATAGGTGTGGACGTGGACATACACTTTAGACAGTATGAATGTGTTTAGTTTTGTCCGCCGATGGTTCACAACATTTGGTTGTGGACATACAGTTTAGACAGTGTGAATTTGTAGTTAAGTTTTGTTCTCGAGTGATTCACAACATTTGGACGTGGACATACAGTTTATCATCATCATCAGTCCCGTAGTCTGGTTGACCGTTGGGGCACCACTGAAGATTTTGCAACCAACTTCCTCCAGTCCTCACGGTCCTCAGCTTTCCGCAGAATGATATTCCATTCAAGGCCAGTCCACCTTTTGATATTGTCTTTCCATCTTCTCCTCTGTCTGCCTCTTCGTCTCCCTCCCTGTACTGTTCCCTGCAAATGGTCTTGGCCAGTCCAGATGATCGTGAGACGTGCCCTACCACCTCAGTTTG
>JAPXFY010000024.1:58276315-58278815 GCA_030674185.1 Monoplex corrugatus
TATGCACACACATACATACATTATGCAGACAGACACACACACAGACAGATACATGCACACACATACATTATGCAGACAGACACACATACATACAGATACATGCACACACATACATTATGCAGACAGACACACATACATACAGATACATGCACACACATACATTATGCAGACAGACACACATACAGACAGATACATGCACACACACATACATTATGCAGACAGACACACATACAGATACATACACACACATACATTATGCAGACAGACACACATACAGGTACATACACACACATACATTATGCAGACAGACACACATACAGATACATACACACACATACATTATGCAGACAGACACACATACAGACAGATACATGCACACACATACATTGTGCAGACAGACACACATACAGACAGATACATGCACACAGACACAGACA
Source organism: Monoplex corrugatus (assembly GCA_030674185.1). Lineage (NCBI taxonomy): Eukaryota > Metazoa > Mollusca > Gastropoda > Littorinimorpha > Ranellidae > Monoplex > Monoplex corrugatus. The sequence goes on from JAPXFY010000024.1 coordinate 58,276,753, forward strand.
GATACATGCACACACATACATTATGCAGACAGACACACATACATACAGATACATGCACACACATACATTATGCAGACAGACACACATACATACAGATACATGCACACACATACATTATGCAGACAGACACACATACAGACAGATACATGCACACACACACATACATTATGCAGACAGACACACATACAGATACATACACACACATACATTATGCAGACAGACACACATACAGGTACATACACACACATACATTATGCAGACAGACACACATACAGATACATACACACACATACATTATGCAGACAGACACACATACAGACAGATACATGCACACAACATACATTGTGCAGACAGACACACATACAGACAGATACATGCACACAGACACAGACAGATACATGCACACACATACATTATGCAGACAGACACACATACAGACAGATACATACACACACATACATTATGCAGACAGACACACATACAGATACATGCACACACATACATTATGCAGACAGACACACATACATATACATGCACACACATACATTATGCAGACAGACACACATACAGATATATGCACACACATACATTATGCAGACAGACACACATACAGATACATGCACACACATACATTATGCAGACAGACACACATACAGATACATGCATACACATACATTATGCAGACAGACACACATACAGATACATGCACACACATACATTATGCAGACAGACACACATACAGACAGATACATGCACACACATACATTGTGCGGATAGATACATGCACACACATACATTGTGCAGACAGATGCATGCACACACATACATTGTGCAGACAGATATATGCACACACATACATTATGCAGACAGATACATGCACACACACATACATTGTGCAGACAGATACATGCACACACATACATTGTGCAGACAGATACATGCACACACATACATTGTGCAGACAGATACATGCACACACATACATTGTGCAGACAGATACATGCACACACACATACATTGTGCAGACAGATACATGCACACACACATACATTGTGCAGACAGATACATGCACACACACATACATTGTGCAGACAGATACATGCACACACATACATTGTGCAGACAGATACTTGTGCAGACAGATACATGCACACACATACATTGTGCAGACAGATACATGCACACACACATACATTGTGCAGATACACGTACATTGTGCAGACAGATACATGCACACACACATACATTGTGCAGACAGATACATGCACACACATACATTGTGCAGACATACATGCACACACACAATACATTGTGCAGACAGATACATGCACACACATACTTTGTGCAGACAGATACACGTACATTGTGCAGACAGATACATGCTCACACATACATTGTGCAGACAGATACATGCACACACATACATTGTGCAGACAGACACACCTACATTATGCAGACAGATACATGCACACACATACATTGTGCAGACAGATACATGCACACACACATACATTGTGCAGACATATACATGCACACACATACATTGTGCAGACAGATACATGCACACACATACATTGTGCAGACAGATACATGCACACACACGTACATTGTGCAGGCAGATACATGCACACACATACATTGTGCAGACAGACACACGTACATTGTGCAGACAGATACACATACATTGTGCAGACAGATACATGCACACACATACATTGTGCAGACACACACACGTACATTGTGCAGACACACACACATACATTGTGCAGACACACACACATACATTATGCAGACAGATACATGCACACACATACATTGTGCAGACAGATACATGCACACACATACATTGTGCAGACAGATACATGCACACGCATACATTGTGCAGACAGATACATGCAAACACACGTACATTGTGCAGACAGATACATGCACACACATACATTATGCAGACAGATACACGTACATTGTGCAGACAGATACATGCACACACACACATTGTGCAGACAGATACATGCGCACACGTACATTGTGCAGACAGATACATGCACACACACGTACATTGT
>JAPXFY010000024.1:58283815-58306315 GCA_030674185.1 Monoplex corrugatus
ACACACACACACACACCACACACACACCACATACACACACACAACACACACACATACACACACACACACACACACACACCACACAACACACACAACACACACACACACAACAACACACACACACATCACACACACACACACACAACCACCATACACACACAACACAAAACACCACACACATCACATACACACACACACCCCACACACATCACATACACACACATACACACACACACACACATCACACACACACACACACTCACATACACACACATACACACACACACACACACACACACACACACACACACACACACACACACACACACTCACATACACACACATCACACACACACCACACACACAACACACACAACCACACACACACACACATACACACACATAACTCTCTCTCACACCACACACACACACACACACACACACACACACACACACACACACACACACACCACATTCTCTCTCTCATTCGCACACACATACACACACTGATAGTATATATATGAAAAATCGAATACCCAATCCTAAAAAGTAGAACGGAAAAAAAAAAGAGAGAAAAAAAAGACTTCATCACCACCATCACTACACGACTTGTCATTTCGTTTAGCAAACCCTCTAACACTTACTACCTTCTGTGTCAACAGGCAGAGGCATCGGTGTTCGAATCCCAGCCGGAGCGTCGTGAGGACGTGTTGCGTGAGGAGGACACAGACTGGAACCAGGGCATGCCCAAGGCGGACACCACCAAGAAGATGCTGGCCAAGTTCAAGCATATCCAACAACAGGCCAACAGCAACAACTCCTCCACCCCCACCAAACCCAAGCCTACCGCTAGAAAGGTGAGTCAAGAGTTGTGTGGTCTGTAGTTATGTCTTGTGTTTTAAACTGTTCGCTGTTCTTTTGTGTCCAATACTTCAGATAATATCACTTGTGTTGTTCAGTATTCTAAAATATTCAGTTGTCTTATGTGTTTTAAACTGTTGTTCTACTTTGTCCAACGTATCAGGTAATACCGATTGTGTTGTTTAGTATTCTAAAATATTCAGTGTCTTATGTGTTTTAAACTGTTGTTCTACTTTGTCCAACATATCAGGTAATACCGATTGTGTTGTTTAGTATTCTAAAATACTCAGCCGTCTTATTGTTTTAAACTGTTGTTCTACTTGTCACATATCAGTAATACGATTGTGTTGTTTAGTATTCTAAATACTCAGCCGTCTTATGTGTTTTAAACTGTTGTTCTACTTTGTCCAACATATCAGGTAATACCGATTGTGTTGTTCAGTATTCTAAAATACTCAGCCGTCTTATGTGTTTTAAACTGTTGTTCTACTTTGTCCAACATATCAGGTAATACGATTGTGTTGTTCAGTATTCTAAAATACTCAGTCGTCTTATGTGTTTTAAACTGTTGTTCTACTTTGTCCAACGTATCAGATAATACGATTGTGTGTTTAGTATTCTAAAATACTCAGCCGTCTTATGTGTTTTAAACTGTTGTTCTACTTTGTCCAACATATCAGGTAATACCGATTGTATTGTTCAGTATTCTAAAATATTCAGCCGGGTCCTCAGATTGTTCAGTATTCTAGGTTGCACTGTGTTCCAGACAGTGGAATGTTAGAAAATTGTCCATTGTTTTAGAGTGCTCATTGTTCTAAATCTTCCTGAATTGTTGTGAGGACAGGTTATTGTTCCGTCTCGTGTCTCTCTGTCTCCGTCACTTAACTGGCTGTCCACGCCTGTGTATAGGCTTGTTGGTGTCATGATATGAACGCTAAGTCTGGTCAACTCATATTACATTGTGTGGTTAGGATGTTGTTGCTACATGTTTGTACATTCATCTGCACTGTTTTTAAACGTTGGTATTTCTTTATGTAATGATGACAGTTGGTAGAGAGATGGGGCAAAGTGGGTAGGAGGTTCACAGCAAGGAGGAGAAGACGTAGAGAAAGGGTTAAGAAAAGAAGTGGAACAGTAAGGAAGAGTGTGCTGAAGTCTATTTGATGTCTATCGAGATGCGGAGGACAGTCCGTAGTTTACTCATTGTGTAGTATTAGTAGTTGTTCAGGACAGATAGATCAGGAAAGACATACGTAGCCCTAGACTGATTGTTGACTTAGAAAGCAGATCAGGTATTGTATGTTGTTCCTAGACTGATTGTTGACCTTGAAAGCAGGTCAAGTATTGTTTGTTGTTACATACAGTTAAACGTGTTACAGAGCCAGTAACACAGGTTGGGGGGTGTGGTGTCTGTACTGTTTGCAAAGTCTCTAAAAACAGTTCGAGCATTGTGTAGTTGTTTGGTCGCTTTCAGGTCACGAGGTAGGTGGGTGGATATCATGTTATCATGCATTTTACCATTGTCAGACGGTCAGGTCAGAGGAAGAATAATTATCTACTTGTTCACATTGTTTTCAGTGGTAGTGTACTTTGTCTTCTTTCTTTAAAAGGCGGATGTATTCATCTGCGTTTGTTGGAAGTTAGATATCAGTTTCTTCATTGTTAAGAATTGGGATATATTAATCTCCACAGTACACTTGGGTATTACAATCAAGGGATGAAATCAAGTGATAAACTCAAGCGAATAGATATAGTTCTGTGCATTATCGCAAACTTAGCAGCTAAAGTTACTTTGTGGTAATTCATGATATCACAGGCAGTAGCAGTTTTGTGACTGATGTGAGGAAAATCCAACGCTCAGAAGGGGGCGTGTTGATAAATTAATACTTATGTGTTAGTATTAGTGCGGCAACAAGGGATAGATACATATGGAGGGCCATGATCGCCAACGCCATGTGCCAAGGCACTTGATGATGATTATTATTAGTGTTAGCTTTTAGCGTCGTGCACATGAATGTATCCAACTAACGCTGATTTGTGGCTGGACTTTACTCAGATTTTTTACTGAGAATTCGGTCACATATGCCGTGGGGGGTGGGGGAGGTGGGGTGCAGAACATAGACATAACTGGAATGCTGCAGCAAGGACGAGAATACCTTTCCTCTTTTTATCTGACACTGTTAGAAATAGGGCACAGATTGCTCCTGAGGGAGAGAAATGGTCTGAATTGCCAGCACTGTTGGTAGAGTAGAGTCTTTTTGTCATGGAAAAACGAGATGCACACAATGTTAACTGAGCTTGTCTTGAATACATAGCAAAGAAGACACAACAACCGTCTTCATTCTCTTCTTCTAGACGTAATGACAACAAGAACTGTAACATATTGCAACACGTACAGTCCAAAAGATTAAAAAGCCACAAAAAGATGGTAGCAGTTTATGACTGGGGCGGAAGGAAAATGGCTTGCACAACTTTATAATTGGGGCAAAATGAAACTGGCTTGCGCACACACAGCTAGAGTCGAAAGAAGACACGCTACTGCACTTTATAGATCAAGGATTTATTGTTCTGCGCGAAATATAGAGGTGAACAGCAGACTATGGTTTATTAGTTTGCAGAGTAACCGATACCACACACTCACGTCAGTAGGCAAGGCTTAAGACTAATTCTCTTAGTGATACTGTCATATGTCATAGGTAGATAGAAACAGGACACATCCATTGGCTGTCATGAGGCAAAGTTCAAGTATGATGACACCATCAGTGAACCACTCCATGAGTAGAGAGTAACGGCTAGAAAATGTATGTAGATGGTAATTCAACGTTAGGTTAATCTGTGAGACTCTTTGCTTTAAGGGGAGTAAGAGAAAGGGAAAAAAATCATTTCAGAGCCCATGCAACCTTAAAACCTTGCATGAGTTAGGTTTTGTGTGTTGGTTTAAATATCCGCTTGAACATCTGGGTATGACCAGTATGCAGCAGACTAAAGTTTATCAAAACCTAGCTTACTGTGGGTTACAGAAGAGGTCAACAGCTAGCCGTCATAACGGGCAACCAATGTTTGATATAAAGTTAACCCTTTGACTACCACACCCTGTCCATCAACTGCAAAAACTTAACCCTTTGACTTCCTCACTCTATCCACCAGGAAGCTGGTGGATAGAGTGAGGAAGTCAAAGGGTTAAGTTTTTGCTTTTGCTAGCAGGGTTGGCAATGCAGATGCTGGTGGACAGGGTGCGGATTCAAAGGGTTAATAGTATCCAAAGTGTAAATAATTAGTAGTGTCAAAAGTATACCGTCATCTATACTGAATTAGTTCAGGTTTACGGAGTCGGTAGATCTCAACCCAAAGTTTTGAATCTTGGTGTGGTTAACCAGTAAACATTGTTCAGACAGCTACCTAACAGACTGTACGACGTTAGTGTCTTACCATACAGGAATTACCACTAGGATTAGTGTGTAAATGGAATAAAGAGTTTATCTGGGCGTACATACGTAATATGTGAGTCTGTGACTGTCCCAACCAGTCTTGCATGTTTGTGAAAATAGTGTTGTTTGATTACTGTGAGGAAGGAAGTTTGGCGATGCACAGTGTGGTTCATAGGAACATCTGAGCCTGAATGCACGTGCACACTGTTGAGTATGTGTCTGTGTGTGTGCGCACATGCATATATATGTACACAGTATGTGTATGTGTGTGTATGTGCGTATGGACAGCGCACGGTAAAAAAAAAAAAAAAAGACACACACACCAACACACACACACACACACACACACACACACACACTCACACAAAAAACCCAAAGGAAAATTTCAGTTCGTATCGTCAGGCTCCGCTGTTTGTATGAATCACATTTGATTGTTGTGAAAGTATATAAACGATGTATTTTTTGTGTGTGGCAGTGTGATGGAATGACTACATGTTTTGATATGTTTTGTTCTTATTGCAGTCGTGTCTGTCTGCAGAGTCTTGTTGTTATGGTTATGATGATGATTATGTGTTTGGTTTGTACTGTCATTCACGCTTACAGTAATTTGTGGATGAAACTGAATTCATTCTTACACTTAACGATGATTTTGTTGGTATAATTTTTTACACTGTGCTTCTTCTAGTGATTTGTGGATATAATGAAATGTTGTATTCTGCTTACAGTAATTTCGGTGTATATTGTGCTTACATTTTTTGTTGTTGGTTTCTTTTCTTGTATGTTGAATGTTTCGTTCAGTGGTGTTTTGGCTCTGGTGCCTCTGCTTTTAGTTTTAGTGTGTATTTTGTTTGTGTATTGTGGTGTGTGTATGTGTGGTGTGTGTTGTTATGTGTGTGTTGTTGTGTGGTGTGTGGTGTGGTGTGTGTGTGTTTGTGTGTGATGTGGTGTGTGTTGTGGTGTGTGGTTGTTGTTGTGGTTGTGGTGTTGTGTGGTGTGTGTGTGTGTGTTGTGTTTTTGTGTTTTATGTGTTGTGTTTGTGTGTGTGTGTGTGTGTGTGTGTGTTGGGTGTGGTGGTGTGTTGGGAGTGTGTGTGTGTGTGGGTCATGTGGATGGTGTGTGCGAGACACACAGAGAAGAGAGAGAGAGAGAGAACTCAGTAATTTTTTTTCAGAAAGTACTCTCTCTGTTTCGTTTCAGAGCAGTGTGTTGTTTTTTTTTGTTTTGTTTTTTTTGTTTTTTTTTGCCTACATTCCTCGCTTTCCTTCAGGTTACAAGCAAACAAAAGCTACTGAACACTGCATACCCTCAGTGCAATGTTACCTTCCCTCGCCATCGCCCATCCCATGTACCCTTCCACCCCCACTCCCCCAACCTTCCAATGGCAGTGTGAACCCTGTTATTGCTTGCTCCCTCCGCTACCCCCTCTTAGGTGGGTGCCCTACCCCTCCCCACCCCCAGCTACCTTTCTACCCTAACCCTCTAGCTTTGGTACCTGCTTGAACGTACGGACGTTTGTATAAAGAACATAGGTCGAGTTTACAGAGCTTGCTGTACTGTACTGTATAGTTCAGCAGGTCTTGGCACTAGAGTAGTGGCACGCAATGGGTTATACTGTGACATGTTAATAGAGACATGTCGTGTACAGAGGATACGCTTCATCCGGCAAATGTGTACAGAGTTGGTAAAACTGGATCTGCAGTAGCGTGATGTACATAGTGTACCGTCAGCTGGGAAAGTGGAGAGAGGGAGGGGGGAGAGAGAGATAGAGAGAGAGAGATAGAGAGAGAGAGAGACTGTGTGTGTGTGTGTTAGAGAGGAAAATGTGTCAACATGCACACAATCACAAGTATCCCCACTACCAGAAAACAAGTGGTGTTTGTGTGTGTGTGTGTGTGTGTGTGTGTGCGTGCGTGCGTGCGTGCGTGCGTGCGTGCGTGTGTGTGTTGTGTGTGTGTGCGTGAGCGTGCGTGTGTGTGTGTGTTATAAAAAAAAATGTGGAACACACACACCAATTTAAGTATTACCAATACAAGAAGACTGATGGTGTGGTGTGTGTGTGGTGTGTGTGTGTGTGTGTGTGTGTGTGTGTGTGTGTGTGTGTGTGTGTGTGTGTGTGGTGTGTGTGCGCGCGCGTGAGCGTGCGTGTGTGTGTGTGTGTGTTATATAAAAAAAAATGTGGAACACACACACCCAATTTAAGTATCACCAATACAAGAAGACTGATGGTGTGTGTGTGTGTGTGTGTGTGTGTGTGTGTGTGTGTGTGTGTGTGTGTGTGGATGTGTGTGTGCACGCGCGCATGTATGTGTGTGTGTGTGTGTGTTGTTTCTTGTGTGTGTGTTTTTTTGTGTTGTTTCTGTTGTGTGCTAGTGTTTGTTCTTTGTTTAGTTACTGTATCATTCTGTTGACTCCTCAGTGCGTGACTGTGCGTGCCATTGGAGTCAGAAGTAAAAAGCAGCGCAGCTTCAACACAAAACGCAACAAGAAGAATAGCAGTGCACACGAAATTTTAACCCCGTACATTTGTCACCAGCGATCGCGCTAGAATTTTTCCCAGCCGGTACTAGCTACGGCAATTATAACATGTCAAAAATGCAACCGGTACAGACAAAAAAAAAAAAAAAAATCAGTAGGCTTGTTCTATCAATTTTAATTGCCCTTCCTATAACAGCGCAGCAGTCCCGCGCTAATAGAAAGGGAGAAGGAGGGGAACAAACTGGTAGACTACCGGAAACTGGTTGAGTGATTCATGTCACTATGCGGAACATGGGACTAGGCCGGGGAAAAAAAGGTCAGTGAAGCAACCGGTACAATGAATTTTTTTTCGGTTTTGTGTAAGGACAGGTTAAATCACAGTCGGTATTCAGTGTTTTGAATCGGTAAAATACGGACTGTAGTCGGTTACCGCGGTTGCTGTGTCACATTCCTTGAAACGACTTCAATAAATCGGTCCACAGCGAATCAGAGAGATTGTCCTTGGAATAAAGAAACAACAACAACAAAACAAAAAAACCTGTGGTGACTGATGTACAAATGATCAGTCACGAACTTGGAAGCTGCGTAGCTGTTGTATTGTACATTGTGCATTGTGTTGTACAGCAAGACTGTTGTGTGTGTGTGTGTGTGTGTGTGTGTGTGTGTGTGTGTGTGTGTGTGTGTGTGTGTGTGTGTGTGTGTGTGTGTGTGTGTACTGACTGTGTAAGAAGGTAGAGAGACCGGGGGACGTTTTGGCCTGGTACCCCATGCTGATCCCTCTAAAAGGAAGAGGACTTGAAACGGATTGATTAACCCTTTGACTCCCGCACCCTATCCACCAACTGCGAAAACTTAATTTGACTCCCTCACCCTTCCCACCAGTTTCGCGCAGGGAGCTGATGGATAGGGTGAGGGAGTCAAATGGTTAAGTTTTCGCTAAGCTAGCATGGTTGGCAATGCAGGATGCTGTAAGACAGTGTTGGAGTCAAAGGGTTAACACTAAATGATGATCATACAGCCTGAATTTAACCCTATGACTCCCGCACCCTGTCCATCAACATCCCGCATTGTCAACCACGATAGTAAAGCAAATATGTACTCTTTGACTTCTTCACCCTTCCCAGCAGCAGCTTTCAGGAAGCTGGTGGATAGGGTGAGGGAGTCAAAAGGTTATGTTTTTTTCAGTAGGGGGAAAGGGTGTGGGAATCAAAGGGTTAAGTGTGAAGGCACAGGTTCTGTGCACACAGATTTGCCTTGTTTCACAGGCAAAGTACGGGTTGTTTCCCGGAGCTTTTTTTGTTTCGTTTGATGTGCGTGAAACGTGTGGTATTGTTTGTGACATGCTGTTGGTATTGTTACGTGTGATACATGTGGTATTGTTTGTGACATGCTGTTGGTATTGTTACGTGTGATACGTGTGGTATTGTTTGTGACATGCTGTTGGTATTGTTACGTGTGATACATGTGGTATTGTTTGTGACATGCTGTTGGTATTGTTACGTGTGATACAGCCAGGGACCTTGCTGCTAGTGTGATCATAATATTAGCTTTTGATTCCCTCCCCAAACGCTTTTGATTGAATGTTGTTTTGTGTTGATGTTGTCACCGCCATTTCCTTTTGTAGGAAGGGGAAGATAGAAACTCTAGAGAGACAACACCGATCAGGTTGGTTCTACACGGTCTCTCTTGGCTCTTTTCCATTACTTAGTCTTACTCATCTAACAAGTTGTCGCCCTTTGTTTTTTTTATCATTTTGTAAAGAGTTATTTGGCAGCCATCTTCCATAGTGTTTTCAGTCTGTTATCGTCATGTTGCTTTGGATTCGGTAAACGGCTCACAGACTAAGGCTTTTGTTACGCATATGCTGTCATCTAGAATGCCTGCCTTATTAATTCTGTAACAGTTTTGTCATGGTTCATATTTGGTGTTGTTAAAAATGCATAAAATGAAACGTTTTCTACAGCATATGACGTGGATAAGCGCCAGTAATGTGAAACAAATGTTTATATTCCCATACGAAACTACGTAACGGTTACTGATAATTAATGGGTGAAATTTGATTTCCTTTCCTTTCCTTCCGTTTTCTATTGCTGCTGTATCGAAACTTAACATTGTAAATCAGAGCATTAACTGGAAATGGCCTACATCCTATGATAAAAAAAAAAAAATTAACTCTGGATACTAACACCATTTAGACAGATTCATTCACTAACTGTTGGCATGCATAATTCCTGTTGAGGTGTGTTCAGAATTGCCCGTGTAAAAACTTCCTCCATCATATATTTCTTCACGAAACTTTGATTTGTTTCTCATCATCGTTTTGTTTGAGAATAGTAATTTCTTTATTAAAGAGAAGTTGACAAGAATTGAAATAATTTCTTTATTGAAGGGAACTTGACAAGAATTTCAATAGACAATTTCTGTATTGAAGAGAAGTTGACAAGGAGTTGGAATAAACATAACTCTCGCTCAACGGAACCTTCCTGGTACACGGAGCGATGCTGAACAGCTGTTGTACTTTTAGTTGTGTATCTTGTCGTTTTTATTGTATCAGCGTCAATATTACATTAGCTCTGTATCCAACTTTCTGACAGACACACATGTTTTGAAATAGCACAACATACATAAGCTCAGAAATCAGTTTTTAATGTCAAGAAGCAAGAAGGTTGGAAACTGTATATGCGATAGGGTGGTCAACATCATTTTCGATTTCAGAATGAAGGGAAATTGGAACGGGAGAATATCGGTAGTGGTTTTTTGAGTTATGAAAATCACGGTGAACATTTCAAATCTAATCTGCATAGACAGGAGAAAAATGACAAAAACAAAATTTAATCGATTTGTGAAAATCGAGTTTTGAAGAGATAACGACTATCAGATCCAACAGAAGCAAATGGCACTCACTTAACAGTTGTGTGAGACAGTCGGTGGTTTTTATTATACTGTAAACAGATGCTATGCATGCCTACATTAAGACGCAAGAGAGGGAAAGGGCTTCACGTATTTCTCTGCTCATTTATACATTCCATCACCTCATTCACAATTTGCACGTCTGAATGTGTGGAAATGAGATGACCATTGTTCTGTTCCTGGCTGTGTGGCTTCTCAAGTCTGTGCATGACAGATTAATGTTAAATCAGGTAGTTTGGTGTAGTTTGTGAATAGAGTCTTTTGCATGTACAACCAAACCGTGTATTGTACAGAAGCCTTTTCTGTGGTGGAATTAACCGGGACTATGCATGCTTTGGTTACAGATATTTCATTCTTTCTGGTGGCAGGTTCAGTGCATTACTTATCTGTACTCACGTGTACGTACTGCTTTTCCCCTCCATTTCTTCATGTTAACACAGTATCATCACTGACAGGATTGGGGGAAAAAGGTTCACAGAATACGTCTTAGAATAATTATGTTGCTTAAAATATAGTACGCAGAGAAAATAATAGAATAATTATGTTGCTTAAAATATAGTACGCAGAGAATAATTATGTTGCTTAAAATATAGTACGCAGAAAATAATTATACTGCTTAAAATATAGGAACGCCGATACTACTCATAAATTATGTCTCATATCCCATATCATTGATTTACGTATTGTTTACAAAATAACACGGCAACATAAGGAAATCAGCGCGTGGTGATTTGGGAATTGCACAAATGATTGGCTTGTATCATTTGAATTGAATAGAAGTCGTTCTTTTGGCCTCAGCGTGTACAGTTCTTGTTGTCTTCATAACTGACATTTGATGGCACATTTCATGGTGTATAAACTTAACTTGATGGCACATTTCATGGTGTATAAACTTAACTTGATGGCACATTTCATGGTGTATAAACTTAACAGTTCATGCCAGTTCATTTTCAGCCCAGTCCACATTCATCCTAAAATCTCCTAATTGTGCACTAATATGTTTAAAGATTTTGATCGTTTTTGGACACGCACAATTAACAATAACTTTTACGAAGTTTTTTTCTTCTTTTGTTTTAAATGGTTTTGGAAAATCAAAATATATTTTATGTTTTTTTGTTTTGTTTTGATGTGAGTGTGTTTAACAACATGAAACTAGCAGTGTTGATATCATGAAAACTGGCTTTTTGACTTAGGGTCAGTGTTTGAATTTTGGAAGCTGAATAGTGAGCGTGTTTTTGAATTTTGTTTAGGTTTAATTAGACTTAGTGTAATATATTGTAGAGCATGGTTGATTCAATTGTCAGATTTGTGCAGTGTTCTTTTGGTTGGTTTAGAGTTAGGAAATAACTTGACTGAGTAGTTTTGAATTTTGTGCGGTGTTCTTTTGGTTGGTTTAGAGTTAGGAAATAACTTGATTGAGTAGTTTTGAATTTTGTGCGGTGTTCTTTTGGTTGGTTTAGAGTTAGGAAATAACTTGACTGAGTAGTTTTGAATTTTGTGCAGTGTTGTAGTGTTGGTCTGACAAACTATTCTCTGTTTTCTTCTGTTCAAGATGTAGTTGTTAGTCATACAGCGCTGATGGTTGTTAGATGTTTATATAGTGTTAATAATGCCTTTTTCTTTCAGGTAATGAGTCCTTATGATTGTTTGGTTTCAACCCCCAGTTCTGTCCCTAACATTGAGTTTAGTACTAAAACGTAGATAATTACTCTCACTTTGGTTCTGACTTATCAGAAAAAAAAAACCCACATACAGTAACAACCCTTTTGATGATCTTAAGCCCATCTTGGTTTGATAATTTTATTATGTATTCCCGCTTTATTTTCTGTTGTTCCTTTTTTTTTTAATCTTAATCTTTATAGTAATGTTGCTCTTGAAATTTCTCGTGAATAGATGGTTGTACCTCATTTCTGTTTGATCTAGATAGCTATGTTACTGTTCAAATTATTCGTGACTAGCAACTGTGTTACCCCCCTTTCTCTTTTGAAAGAAATCAGCCAGGAAGTTTGAAACCAGCGTACATTTGGTGCAGCCATAGTAATGCTATGGAGGCATGTGTGTACCTTTCCAAGCTTTCTTTTTTATTTTCCTGCTAATCGTGTATCTTCCTTTCGTTGGTCGGTGCTATGGCAACCTTAACCTCCATTTACTTGCCTGACGCATAATCTTGCTTTGGTTTATTTTTCTCATCCATCTTGTTTTCACTTTGGTTTGTTTGTTTCCAATTATTATTGTTTTCTTTGTAGACACATGACCCGACAGTGTAGTTTGCCAGCACTGTTACTTAAAACACCTTTTTTTACAGTCTGAAGAAAGTGAAGGAGGAACGCAGTCCCATGAAGTGATGAAGTAGCGATAAGTTTTTGTTTGCCAGTTTTATGACGTTCTCTTCGTCTGTCACATCTGTCTGTTTCTTAGATTATTTTGTCAGGGTTATTTGTGAGGATATTTGTAAATTGATTGTTCTCCATGTTGAGTTTTAACCCCTTTTTATCAACCGAAGTTATTTTAGTACCTTTGCAAGGAACAAAAGAAAAAAAAAAACGTTTAAAAAAAAAAATGTCTTGTATGTGTGAGAAAAAGTTCTTCATCACCCAGCAACAAGCTATGCTGGAAAGATTTGCGTTCCTTCTTTTTTATATTTTTAAAAATTTATTTATTTATTTATTTTTAGAGTTTCAGTTTCTTTGGTTTTCCCCACCTTCTTTTCTATTATTATTTTGTTTTGACATTTTGTTTTTAACCACATGGATTTTGTGTGATGTCCCCTATGTTGTTGATATCTATAGACAGCTAGGAGTGCAGGTGTTTTAACACAACGACTAATGTGCCGTGCACTCCCCTTGTCAGGTGGGCCGCAGCAAGAGTATGAGGGTGGCCGTTCAGCTGGAGAAATGTGGAGCCTGCCAGAAAACCGTTTACGCGATGGAAAAGATTGAGATAGAGAAACTGTCGTACCACAAGAGCTGCTTTAGATGCTCCCACTGCCATTGCATTCTTACGTAAGGAAAACCCCGTCAAGGGTTGACACCTTTGTCCCTGTTGTCGAGACTCACCCACGGTCATTGGCTTGCTGCCTCGCCAGCTAGAACGACTGATTTCATTTGGCTGCTGTGGGACAGCCTTTTGGGAAGGGGTTTAAAATGCTGTGGGACAGCCGTTTGGGAAAGGGTTTAAAATGCTGTGGGACAGCCTTTTGGGAAGTGGTTTAAAATGCTGTGGGACAGCCTTTTGGGAAAGGGTTTAAAATGCTGTGGGACAGCCTTTTGGGAAGGGGGTTAAAATGCTTTGGGACAGCCTTTTGGGAAAGGGTTTAAAATGCTGTGGGACAGCCTTTTGGGAAGTGGTTTAAAATGCTGTGGGACAGCCTTTTGGGAAAGGGTTTAAAATGCTGTGGGACAGCCTTTTGGGAAGGGGTTTAAAATGGAATTGGGACTCGGTGGGAGCGGGCTTCTCCCTCCCCTTCTCCCTCCCCTGGTGGCCTCTTTTTAGGAAAAATTGTTATTGCTGGTCTTCGTATACACTGAGTGTGGTAGGATTTTCAGACTTGAACAAACAGAACGATATGAGCAGAATAGGAGTAGGGAAATCAGGGTAAAATGGTAACATTTCTCGGAGACCTGATGTATTGTATCTGATACATGATCGATTTTGCTCAGTTTTATAGATTCTGATTAAAATTTGATTTTAAACAATTTCTGTTGTTTTAGTGACGTCGCCTACCCAGACGTTTTTTTTCATTTAGCATTTCTAGTATCAGGCTCTAGAGGGTTGTCTTTGAAAAACAAAACAAAAACAAAACAAAAACAGGAACCATGGTCGTTTTAAGAGGGAATCGAATACTGCATTTAAATATTACATGTAATCAATACTGGGAATGAAAAGAAAGGAACAGGGAAAATTTACCAGTCACTTTCAGAATAACCTTTCATCCTGTAAGCTCCAGGGGGGGATGGGGGGGGGGGGGGGGCAGGCAGGCATCTGCAATGCAGTTTACAGTTTCAGATTCTTTCCATAGTAAGCTAAACTGAAACAGTCTATAATCTTTACAGATTGCTTACGCAAGATGCAGATATTGTCTCGTAGAAGTAATACGTCTATAGAGTAATTTGAGAGTTATCAGAATTCAGTTTATACAGGGACATTTGCATTTCTCTTCAGTACGTATTTTACTGGTGGTTTTTGGACGTGTCATTTTATGGAAATGATGAACCAGGGGTCTTCGTGCTGCGTATACCAGGCCCTATCCAAACTTAAAATCTGTGTTGAAGAAGTTATGGTAAAGGTAAAACAAAAGTACCCAGTTACACGTAGTGCAGCAGTCTTCAATGATATGAGACTAGAGGAAGAGAAGTAGGGTCTGCTAGATTTGGGGAGAGTTGAAATTGGATTGAAACAGCAGCTGTTCCTAAATCTAGTGTCTTTTTATTCGGATTTTCTCTGTGCATCAAAAAGTAAAATCTGTAACTTTGAAAATTGTATGTGTAGACAGCTAAGCGCCATGATTTGCTTCCTGCAGCTCTCCAATGGGACCTCAATGGATTTGCTTAGTTATACAAATTAAAGTAAAAATCGGATTGCACTATATGATTGAGAACTCTTGTTTTTCCCTGCTTATTTTCAAAATATGTCAAGTTGCAGTTTTCGTTGAGGCTGTTGAAGATACATATGCATGAAATTTCTAAAACACATCAAACTGTAGTCTCTCCACATGACCGAAAGAGGCTAAATTTTCATTCCTATTTGAGCATTTTATTTTCCTGTTACTCAGAAAAGATACTGGTAATTTTAATTTTTATTTGGGGAAACATTTATGTTTTCCTTTCCCCCCAGAATGTCATTGGATGCAGTAGTTTTTAGAATATATTTCAGATAGAGGGTTTGTTCTAATTTGCAAAAAAGAATCTGTGTTAGTTGACCAGGGACATCTTAGGTTTGCCCAATTCACCCACCAGAGCCATGAACGTGTTACAGTCGATTAATGACATCAAATTTGTCAAGTTTGCTTTAAGTTCTTAGGACGTGATCATATAACAGTTTCCAAAGAGGACTGCCATCATTTTCTGTATACTGTTTTCCCGATTTGGGACACTGAGGGTCTAGCTGGCGAGCAGACAGAGGACAAGAGGCGGGAGTGAGTGAGTCTCGATGGGATCCAGCAGATAAGACATAAAGGGTCTGACTATAGTCCAGTGCAGGAATGACAAACCATAATCATTATGCTTCCTAGTCACTCGGCCTGTGTGTATTATATACACCACGACCCACGCTTGTCACAATACGTTACAGTCGTGACCTTGACCGGTGGCGCTGTATGACCTAGAACTTTACAGCAGCCGGGGTTAACCTTGACCTGTAGTGAAGCAAAGTGGACGCGGTGTAAACGTGACTTTTGGTTTTGCCTGCACTTTGGTGCACTGAGTGTCAAGGGAAAGAGTGACGGTGTGACAGGCTGTAGCGTAGTGTGACGAGTGTTGTCACGTTGTGGTGGTTATAAACCTTCAGTGGCCGTGTACAATGGTGGGCTGTTCTATAGTCTGTGACGTATTGTACCTTTATTGAACGTGACCAGTCTCTTGTGAACCTTTGCCAGTCTTCTCAGCCTGCTCTGTGTCCGTCTACTGTACAGTTCTCCTCTCCCAGTTCTCTGTCCTCACGAAGACGAAACACAGTCTGCCTGGAGAACTCGTTCCTTACAGTCTCTGTCTCTCCTCCCTCTCCTGCCTTTCCGATCCTCTTCAATGTGGGGTTCCTTGTAAACCAGGAGTTGCATTAAATCTGTATACATATCCCCCCCCCCCCCCAGGATATTTTGGACACCCACTTCCCCTGTTTACTCCCTTTTCAGTTTTGACTAAATGTGGCGTAAATGGGCTGGTTGGTATTTTGATATTCCCCCAATTTTGGACACCTTGGAATTTTTTATTTGTTCATTCATTTTTTTAATTTTATTTAAAGAAATGGAAATTAACAATGTTTTGTTTATTTGCCCTGGTTGCGCAGTTACTGAAAAAAAAGTTTTTAACCATAACCTGTCCCCGTATTTCAGTTACTTCAGCACGTCACCTCGTTCTGTTGGTTCAGCCACGAGCTACTTCAGTCTTGTACAGTTACTTAAAAACAAACAAACAAAAACAGACCATAATTTGCTGATCGAACAGACTGGCACTCAAGAATCTTCTGGTTTGAATCAAAATTGAAACGTAAATCAAACAAGTTTTGAAAAAAAAAATCAACGAAATACAGTTTATTTTTAAAGGGTTTTGAAAAAGAAACAGCAGTTTAAACAGGAACCAGAAAACAACAACAACAGCAAAAAACAAAAAAACAAAAACAAAAAATAAATAAAAACAGAGCGCATATTTAATACAACCAGACAAGACAGGCGCAAAATTTTGGGCCAGCTGGCCTTTGTCAAGCGTAAGATCACAGACAAACAAACACCAAATACAAAAATGAGGAGAAAAAGACTGAAACTTCCCTGCTGCTTCGTCCAGTGTGCGAAAAGGACTCAACTGATTAAAATCAGTAATTTGTACAGGACATGAACCATTGTTGCCATCAGACAAGAGAAAGGCGAATGGACAAGTGACGTCAGTGCCATAACTACAGACCAGGAGACATAAAATCACCCGACTACAACAACAGTGACAGATGTTGTCAAGGGCCGAGCTATTCACGACAGGAAGCTGTGACCATATAAAAACAATTCACAATCGTCACTGAAACCTTTATGTGCAGCAGTTACCCAGACAGACAAACGTCAGATTTTTCCCCCTCCCATCTACACGAGTGACCTTGACCGTCTGTCGTGACAAGCCGATGTAGTCAGAAAAAGCGTTCAACTGCGGCCTTGTCTTTTTGTCAGATGATTAAAGTGGCTGTTGATATGATTTTGTCCCCTTGGATGTTGAGCGGTTATGCCCCCTGTTTGTGGCTGTTTCAGTTTTTGCCTGCATGTTGTTAACGGCTTTGTGATTAATTTGGATGATTCTGGATGATCTGCATGACACAGAGCTTTGTCCTATGCGCATGCTCTTCCTCTCTTTTTCAGTTTGGCCCATTTGGGTTTGACTGGATTTTGGACAGTGTGGATGTTACTTGTTAGGTTCATTTTCAGTTCACTGTCTTGTCGTGTTTTTCATAGTGTGCATGCTCTGGTAAAAAAAAAAAAAAGTGCATATCTGAGAGAAAAACAAACAGTTGTGTTGACGGTTGTAACTCTGGTGCATATGGTAACTCATGCGTTCTGCCTGTGTGGCTACTAATTATTCTTGTTGTGTATGTTGTTGGTACAAATCGTTGTTGGTGGTGTCAAGAGATAATGTTGAGTTTTTCAGGTGTCCAAGGTGTTTTTTTTGTATAATGACTAGGAGGAAGTTGGGTGGGGTTGGGTATTTTTTTAGGACTTGGTACTGACAGGATCACTTCACTGACTAGCGCTTATGGCATGAGGATAGGCTGTGTAGGAAATCAAACTAACGTTCATTTCACATAATTGAATAACAAGTCACATCATTCACTTGAGAGTTTGGTTAGTTGTCAAGTGATTTACATTGTGCTAAGACAGGAAGAAGCCCAAAGAAACGTCGCTAGTGCCTCTGTCCATCGCCCCTCATTCTCTGTTACATCCCCCCAACTCTCTCTCTCTCTCTCTCTGTCTCTCTCTCTCTCTTCTCTGTCTCTCTCTGTGAACTCCTCTCTGTCCCCACCCCTTCCTTGTGCAGACGATCGTCCACTCGAATCCTTACATTTTTTACATTCTCTTCCATTGTAATCATTTCATCTTCTATTTCTTTGTATATTTCATGTCTTCGAAAGGTAATGTTTGCCTTGTTAATAAATGCAGTCTGTAAGGAAATGTAAATGCAGTTTGTTAGAAGGATCTATTATTATCTGTTATATAAGAGCAGTCAATAAATGATTGTTCCATTTTGACTGAAGAAAATCACTGGTAATTACCATATCGGTGAAATCCACGTAAGCATTTTAGCATTCTTGTTGTTAATTTCTTATGCATGTTTACTCTGAAGAATTTGGCTCGATGAAAAACTGTAATTTGAGTATTAATATAAAGTGGACTGTGGGTGAAAGTTAAAGAAAGTGGAGAGAGAGAGAGAGAGAGAGAGAGAGAGAGAGAGAGAGAGAGAGAGAGAGAGAGAGAGCTTTTGATAAAATGGTTGTGGAATGCAAACGCTTTTTGGAAAAGGGTTTTGTGGCGTAATAATAAATTTTGTTCAGGCTGTGAAGCTCTAATTATGACTGATTTTATTTATATGCATAACTAAATTTGCTTGTGCATCTAAAGCATCCTGTTCTGTGTCTCTCACTCACTCACAGTGTCTGTTTCTGTCTGTCTATCCGCTGTCAGTCATTTTCAATGCTCAGTTGCAACTTTTGTCATCATATATAAACAAAATATTTCATGTCTCCCAGAAATGGTTCCATAAAAAACTGATAGATGTGTACACATATGTGAGCGTTCGTAATCGTGTGCCTTATGTTCCCACAGACCCAAAACGTTCGCAATTAACAAGAACGTGATGTTCTGCACCAACCACTACAAGCAGTTGTTTGCCACCAAAGGAAACTACGATGAAGGCTTTGGTCGCGACCAGCATAAAAAGCGGTGGAAAAGCGAACCCAACTTAGCAGACGACGAACTGTCTAGCACCGCCACTGCGCACCATTAGCCCACGGCACCATTTTGTAGATTGTAGCTTTTTCTGTTGGTTTGTTTGTTCGTTTTTTTTTTGTTTGTTTTGTTTTTTTTATATATGAAAATGATTGATTTTTTAAAATAACATCGGATTTGTCAAAACATTCATTGTTCATTGATTCTTTTTATGACATTGTAAAGCGTTTGCAAAGTCACCAACTTTCGGCCTGATAAGGAAGAGTTTAGAAATATAACTCCCCAGTTTGTTATTTTCGGAGAAATGTGTATGCGGTTTTTACAAATACGAGCGATTCAGAAAAACACAGAGTCATCCAAGTATTAAGTCTGTTGAAATCTAAGCAAAACAGGAAAACATTTGAGTGAAACTGGACTGTGTAACTTTGTCATCTTTTTCATATTTGTTGGAATTGTGTGGTTCCAAAACATAAGCACGCATATGACAAAAAGAAAAAATTCTGTCTTAATGTTGCGATGTGCTCAGACGTTCTGCTTGATGATGCAAAGTGTTAATCAAAGTCTGAATATATGTTATCTCCAGTGTATCCTGTACGTTTTCAACACAACCGTCATTTCATTTGTCATAGTCGTGCGAATAAGACCATGCAAGGACGAATAGTCAGATGGCACTTTAGTCCTGTCAGTAACAGTTTTTTTGAGGGAATGTTGAGTGGAACAAATACGCAGTGAGTACCATTCCTTTGATCTCTGCTTTGTGGAGATTGTTGCTTACTGTTCTAAGGGACATAACCGGTATTTCCCTGCAGCAGACGTTTTTGTTTTACCAAGGAGTACATTTTCGTTTTAAGCTCTGTTTGTGATGGATTTTGACATTTTTTCTTGTCAAACTGGACCACTCTTTTTTGTATAATAAAACGAAGATAGCAAAAGAGCGGAACTTCAGTGTGAGACTGAATTATCATGTAATGATGTAGATTGGCACTTAAGGTGGAATTGTCCTGTAGATTGAGACAGACTGAATGGTCATGTAGAATAAAAACTGCCACTGAAAGTTCAGACTAAATTCCCATGGAGACTGAAAATTGTGACATGGTTTGAAACTGAAGTCCCACGTAGATGTAAAATTGAGACCTGACGGTTGAGACTGAATTCTTGCATAGACTGCAAATTGAGACTGAATGGTCATGTAGATCGAAAAAATTGAAATAAATGATGAAGGTTGGTGACTTTGCGTGTGCTTGCCTGCTTGCTTGTTGTTTATCTGCCAGTCGGTTCACTATGTACATCGTTCTGTTTTTTTGTTATGTCAGGAATACAAATCATGAGAACGATGGAACTAGTGAAATGTGTTGAGTATTTGCTAAGTTCTTTTAATGGAATGTGTTGAATAGTTGCTAATTTTTTTTTCTCCTTCAAAATCTACGAACGTATCACTTGTGTATACTTTTGTGTGTCTTTGAAGTGAAATGAGGACGGCTATATGTGTGTGCAAAGCAGAAAGAATTTATATGTTGTTTCTGTAATCAGAGAGAGGGAGTGATTTTTTGTTTTTAAAGGTGGGGGTGGAGGTTGGAGATTATTTGACATCTGAAAATAAAAGATAGAAAACGTGACCAACGGAAACAAAATGTTGTCTAAATGTTAGACATGATCATCAGTGTTGAATTTCAAGTGCCTATCTGCAGAATGGGAACAAAGATGTATCAGTAGAATTAAGTGCAATATGTCAATGTTATTGGGATGTTTTCCCAGTTTGCTAGTAAACTGATTCGTTTATGATCGGCAGTGGAACAGTTTGTCACTTACAGCATTAGTTGTTTTGTTTTTTTAATGCTTTTTCTGCATATTGTAAAACCTGGTGCAGGTTTGCGGAAGAATGTTTGTGAAAGACAGACTATAAACGACCGAGGTTTCAGGGGTAAAAACAACTGAGGAATAAAGATTTGTGACGAAAGGTAATTTGGTATGTCAGCCATTGTAATTAGGTCTCTGTGTGTTCGCTCAAGTGCTGTTTTTTTTATTCTTTTTTTTTTTGAAGTAAATGTTCGGTCTCTTTGCCATTAGAGTAGATGTGTGTATGCTTTATGTTAGTAACATCTCTTCGTTCTGTCACTGTACAGATTGGTTCTGTGTGTGTGTGTCTATTTATTGATGTCATCATTTCTCAGTCGCATAACGTCGATGAGTGAAAGAGTGATTATCTGAGGAAATAGGTTTGCTCAATGGACTGCGCTGATGTGGAAAAGCATTAATGGACTGTCTAGTAAAGAAGAGGAGAGGAGGAAGAGAAGGTTAAAGACGTGTGCATAATGTTTACCTACTGTCTGCTAACTGGAGTGAAATGATTTCGTCCGACACTGAGAATTGTAAAGTATGGTCTTTGAATTGGATTTGATCGGTCATGTTTGTCTTTGTCATAATGTGTCCATCCATAATATCGCTACGTTAGAATATTTTTATCTTCAAAAGAATTCTTAATCATTTTTTTTTTCGTTCAGTAGCAAGGGATATGGGACGGGTGTGGGATATTACTCAAAGGTAGATGCACTATCAAAACGAAGTCTTCCTGTCTGTTACTTTTCTCATTGTTTGCCGTAGTTCTGCTCAGCGAGTTTTGCTATTTTTGACTATCTGAAGATGATGTTATCTATGTAATGGCACGTGCATTCTGCAGATGTTGCGTATCGAAGACGTTCTTCCAGGAAATGAGGGGGGAGGGGAAGGGAGGAGAGGGGATGGGGTTTACTCACCGTTGATGCTCGTATCTTGTCTTTGTTTTGACGAGGACAGGACACTGTGTGGTAGCTAGTAGAATTATGCTGTGTGTGTGTGGCATCGATCCAAAGAAATGAACTACTGTTGTCTTCGAAACCAAGACGGACAGAACGTTGGGTTTTGATCAAACTACAACATGTGTCTGTGTAATATTGTGTACCTTTACTCTGAGGTGGAAATCAACCATGTGTCTGTCTGTTCGTGAAATTGCTTTATGGTTTGTAGAACTTTTCATCGAAGTACTACAGCTATATGTACAGATGTTTGTACACCTATGATTCTGCGTGCGCGCACGCGCGCGCGCACACACACACACACACACACACACACACACACACACACACACACACACACACACACACACACACACACACACAGAGCGACAGGCACACAAGTACGCTTTTATCATCTTTTTAGCCTTCTCGTATATTTTTTTTAGCATCATTTATTCATTCAGTAATTTTCTCTCGGCTCACTCGATACTTATTCTGAGTGCAAACTAGTAGTTTTTAGCTGTGGTGTGACTTGATCAGAATAATTCTGCTTTCTTTTGTCTCTTCATTGGCTGCTCATCAATTGAGGACAGCCATGCCAGTATTCCATTGGCTGTTTGGTTGTTCACTTGAAGCCAGTGAGCCATACACTACGGTTTGATTGGCCAGAATGGAAAGGCGGTTGATTTTCTTCCAACAGCATTTGAATTTGTCCCTTCTCAGCTGTGATATCTTTTTGTATAGAACTGGAATACACAGCCAAAAAGAACAAACTTTAGTGTAAACTTATGCATTTCATAGTGTACTGTTATAACTATGTAATCGTTCCAGGCTTTTGAATAAAACCAGGTCTCTTTTATACACATGACTTTGATTTAGTTTTAAATTCCATGATTTAGTTCGAATGTCATGATTTAATTATAATTTGATAGCTTAGCTCTAATGTAACCCAAACGCACACTCACTTCTTTTCACAATGTTTGTCTTATGCATTTGTACTGTGAAAGAAAAACTGTTGTATAAAAATGAGCTAGATGGTTTTATGTCTGTAACTGCCATGTCCTTTGGGTTTATTTCTTTGCGATACATACAGTCGGTTTTTCTTGTCTGTCCATTTTTGATTATTGTGAGCAATGTGTATAGGCTATGATTATGAGCATACAGCATCTACTCAATTTTTTTTTTACTTATTTTTGTAAGAATGAATGTGTTTCGTTGTTTTGTGTTGCTGTAAGTACATGCGAGTCTGCTTTAGCTCCATATCGCTGGCATGAATGAACATGAACAGACGGGCTGATGATCAGACTAGTTCATTTTTTAAAGGTGCTTGTGACGGACTGCGCTCGCTTTGTGAACATTTTTTTTTGTTGGTTAAAGTCATCATTACGTTTCATCAGTTAACCTACCGCCATTTCAGATC
>JAPXFY010000024.1:58311315-58313815 GCA_030674185.1 Monoplex corrugatus
AAAGGTGTGATAGACTGAGGGATGATAAAGGTGTGATAGACTGAGGGATGGTAAAGGTGTGATAGACAGAAGGATGGTAAAGGTGTGATAGACTGAGGGATGTAAAGTGTGATAGAATGAGGGATGGTAAAGGTGTGATAGACTTAGGGATGGTAAAGGTGTGATAGACTGAGGGGTGGTAAAGGTATGACAGACTGAGGGATGGTAAAGGTATGATAGACTGAGGTATGGTAAAGGTATGATAGACTGAGGGATGTTAAATGTGTAATAGACTGAGGGGTGTAAAGGTGTGACAGACTGAGGGATGGTAAAGGTATGATAGACTGAGGGATGGTAAAGGTATGATAGACTGAGGGATGTTAAATGTGTAATAGACTGAGGGGTGTAAAGGTGTGACAGACTGAGGGATGGTAGAGGTATGATAGACTTAGGGATGGTAAAGGTGTGATAGACTGAGGGGTGTAAAGGTGTGATAGACTGAGGGGTGGTAAAGGTGTGACAGACTGAGGGATGGTAAAGGTATGATAGACTGAGGGACGGTAAAAGTGTGATAGACTGAGGAATGAGAGATGTGAAGACTCGAGAAGACTCAGAGATGGCAGTGGCAGGATAGAATTACTTCAGTTGTATAGAGGAAATCAAAGAGTATTTCGGAAACAGGAATATGAATATGGAGAACAATGCCCACAATCAAGATACTAAAGCAATACAATCACTATGCAGTGTTACGAAAGAATCAAGATCATATTACGATACATTACTTGAAAAGATGATAATAATAATAATTACAATATTTATATAGCGCAAAATCTTGATAAAATCAAATCTAAGCGCTGAAACAGACACACACGCACGCACGCACGTACGCACGCGCACACACGCGCGCGCGCGCGCGCGCACACACACACACACACACACACACGCATGGCTATAAATGGGGAGAAAGAATAAAAGCAATAGTAGTAGGCCTCCTTCGGTCATGACTGACCATGGACAAAGTACATCCGTTCTAATGTCTAGATGGGCTGTCTGCTTGGTCCAAGTAGCGTCGCCTGTGACTGTACAGACCAATGCGAGAGAGGCAGTCTCTGTCGCAGCGGTCGCATGTGTGTCATCCCTTTTCTGCGAACTCGCTTTTCTGCTGCAGCAGCTGACAGTTTGTCCTCACCAATCCGCAGCTGTTTCTTGAGAGTAGTTCTCCAGCTGTTGCGGTCGTCTGCGAGGTACTCCCAGGACTCAGTGTTGATCTCAAGCGCCTTCATGTCACGCTTGCAAACGTCTTTGTATCTCAGCTGTGGGCGGCCAATGTTTCTCTGCCCTGTGGCAAGCTCAAGATACTAAAGCAATACAATCATTATGCAGTGTTACGAAAGAATCAAGATCATATTACGATACATTACTTGAAAAGGTGATAATAATAATAATAATAATAATAATAATAATAATAATAATAGCAAGAAAAGCAAGAATAGCAAGAATTAAAAGCAAGAATAAAAGCAATGGAAAATTATAATAAAAAATAAAGCCATTTATGAATTGTGAAAAGAAAATAAACACATTAATAGACTGGATAACGGCACTAGAAAAGGTTAAAAAAAGATTTAAGGAAATGAAAATAGAATGGTTCCAGCTAAAAATGTGCCACAGAATTCTAGTTACAAACAGTATTTCAAAAGAAATGGGAATACTTGACCACGATACCTGTAGTTTCTGTGGAACTGAAAACGATTCACTTCATCATTATTTGTGATACTGGAAATTTTCACACAGGTTTTGGATGGAATCAGACGAAGTTTTAACCCTTCGACTCCCACACTCTGTCCCTAGCATCCTGCATAGCCAACCATGCTAACAAAGCAAAAACTTAACCCTTTGATTCCCTCACCCTATCACCAGCTTCCTGCATAACCCTTTGATTTCCTCACCCTATCCACCAGCTTCCTGCAGGAAGCTGGTGATAGGTGAGGGAATCAAAGGGTTAAGTTTTTGCAGTTGATAGATAGGGTGCGGTAGTCAAAGGGTTAAAAGAGAAATGCAATCATTGTGGAGATTATCACTCAATGTTGAATTAGTATTATTTAGAAACTAAGAGGGAAAAAACAAAGACAGATGAAGATTCACTGATGAAAAAACAAAGACAGATAAAGTATTTCGATATGTAACTCTGTGTGCAAAATATTTCGTGTAAAAATTGCAGAATCTACCAAATCAAACGAAAAATACAAATGTTCTTAAAACATTTACAGTATGCGTACAAATATAGAAACATGTTTCTTATTTGGACATAAAATATTATGAGTTTGAATACAAATGATTCCCATACTCAAGACCAATAAACAGTTAACAGTTGTTGCATATGAAACATGGCCATATTGAATACTCATTCCAAGTATAATGTAAGGAAATTCAGAATGTGATGGTCTTCTTATTCTGCTGCTGTAAATTAAAATATTTCAGTGTAAAAACATAGTAACTCCAGTCACCTGCTCCTGTGTGCTAA
>JAPXFY010000024.1:58321315-58326315 GCA_030674185.1 Monoplex corrugatus
TTCTATTTCTAGTATATTCACAAGGTTTTCCGTACCGTTAGGGCTGAATATAACTGATAGGACGTTAAAACAAGTGTGCTTTGGAAACTATGATTTGTTGTATTTTGTTAATGTTGGCACTAATTACTTGTTGTAAATGGCTAAGTAAAAGGCAGATTTGGCCATCTTGTTTTTTTTGTTTTTTGTTTTTTTTCTTTTTTCTGTGACATGTAAAATGTAATGTACTTTTGATACAGAAACATCCGCGCGAAGTGACGCCCCCTTGAGTAAACTGAAATTCGACCTCATCGTATTCTTCTACGTCAATGTAACTGCTGCCTGTTTAAAACGTCAGTGCTGACATAGACACCTCTGTAAACAAGTGGCCCCGGCTGGCGCGTGATACTGGCTCACTTAGTAAGGTCAATTAAAAGGACAGAAGTTGACCTGTCCTTTAACCCTTTGACTCCCGCACCCTATCTACCAACTACAAAAACTTAACCCTTTGATTCCTTCACCCTATCCACCAGCTTCCTGCAGGAAGCTGGTGGATAGGGTGAGGGAATCAAAGGGTTAAGTTTTTGCTTTGCTAACATGATTGGCAATGCAGGATGCTGGTGAGCTGGAGTGCGGGAGTGAAAGGGTTAAACACCATTTGATACAGGCTTAGCTATAACAGATTTACTGAAGATACGACCTAGCTTTCTTCACAATAGCAATAGACACCACCCACCTACCCACCCGCGTGTCAATATAACGTCAGATATGTCCACCTGACAATATATAGTTTTGATCACGTCCGCTCCATTCATTCATCAGCACCTGACAGACTGAGACAGCGAACGTTCATGCATTTATCAAGTTGTATGTGAATCGTGTACAGACCTGTGAAGTCAGTGGCTTAGCAGGCAGAGTTTGAAAATAAGAGTGAGGTACTTCAAATTTTACCGTTTATTAGGCGGAACTTTAGATGTATGCGACAGTTTTAAAAGGCCTTATCTTTATAGTATTTATTTAGGAATCTGAAATAATCACTGGCCATAAATAAAATAATCACTGGCCATAAATAAAATAATCACTGGCCATAAATGAAATAATCACTGGCCATAAATAAATAATCACTGGCCATAAATAAAATAATCACTGGCCATAAATAAAATAATCACTGGCCATAAATAAAATAATCACTGGCCATAAATAAAATAATCACTGGCCATAAATGAAATAATCACTGGCCATAAATAAATAATCACTGGCCATAAATAAAATAATCACTGGCCATAAATGAAATAATCACTGGCCATAAATGAAATAATCACTGGCCATAAATGAAATAATCACTGGCCATAAATAAAATAATCACTGGCCATAAATAAATAATCACTGGCCATAAATAAAATAATCATGGCCATAATAAAATAATCACTGGCCATAAATAAAATAATCACTGGCCATAAATAAAATAATCACTGGCCATAAATGAAATAATCAATGGCCATAAATGAAATAATCACTGGCCATAAATGGGCATAAATGAAATAATCACTGGCCATAAACTTTGGCAGGTTCTGGGAAAAACATATTCCGGCTTGCACATCGAGAAAGCTATATTCACGAGAACATATTCTATGGCTTTCTGTTTAATTAAAATATCTTTAACATAGCTCAGAAGACCGACAAGCCCTCGGAAGACTTTTTTCAGCTTTTAGTATTGAAAGCAGTACGTGGAAGATTTCATTTACTCTTGGCCTGATGGCCTAACTTTGACTAAGATATCTATCTATCTATCTATCTATCATATCTATCTGTCTGTATAATCTATCTATCTATCTATCTAATCTATCTATCTATCTATCTATCTATCTGTCTGTCTATCTATCTACCTATCTATGTACACAAAGAGCAGACAGACAGACAGAGACTGAGAGAGAGAGAGAGAGACAAACAGACAGACAGACAGGCAAGCAGACAGACAGACAGAGACCGAGAGAGAGACAGAGAGGGCCAGAGAGACAGACAGAGAGCAGGAGACAAAGTTTATCTGTAACCGACGTTAGGAAAGTGTACCAACCTTTCCGAACCACAGGTGTGTCCACCATTTCCAAACCAACAACGACAACAACAAAGTTCTCGATCCAGGAACGACGACTCCAGCAGAATGGGAGCAGACGACACCCATTACCTCGTCAGCCGCACGCTCACTTTCAAGCGATGGACTTTCAGCTTAAGAGAAGTGGTGCTCATCGTTCTGGTTCTCGTCGGGCTGTTTCTCTGTCTCCTCTTCGTCGGTCTCTTTGGGAGCAAATCTTCCGACCTGTCTACGGTGAGTTCTCAACTGTCTTCAAGGAAACAGATCGAGTGTAAGACTCCAATGTGTTTTGAAACGTCTGCCTATGCCGTTGGCTTCCTGAACCAATCCGCTGACCCGTGTGACAACTTTTACAAGTATGCCTGTGGTGGGTATAACCTGCTGCGGACTTTGGATACGGGGCGTGAAGTGGCAATTGATGTCATTAAAGAGATGAGAGAGGATAACGAAGCCAAGCTAAGATCACTTCTCGTGTCTGGGGTGAGTGAATCGCTTTTAATGTTTTAAAAAAAAAATTTTTTTTTTATTAAAGGTTCGTTGCTCAACGGAACAGCCGGGAAGTCTCCTTTATCTATTTTGTTTTTTTGTTTGTTTTTGTTTGAATGTTTATTTTTTGTTTTTAAAAAAAAAAATTTTTGTCTCCTAAATTTAATGTAGGTGTTCTTTGCTGTCTTCTTTTGAGTACGTTTGACAAAAGCCAGATGGCTGAAAATTTGCTTCTGTGTTATTTTGTTATATTAAATACGCTCTCTGATTGTGTTATGTGTAGTTATGGTTCCTTTTTGCTTCAGCATTGGCAGTCACTTTGGTTTGGTGTTCATTGCTCGTTAAGTAAAAAAAAAAAAAAAAATCAAAACGATTGTTGCAGGTCGTAGATATTTGAGACTTCTACTTTTGTCAGGGTCAGCATTATAAAGACGGTGCTCATATCTACTACCTCGTTGCTTTACCTTCCACAACTGCACAGGGTCAAGTACCCATTCACAGATGGGTGGAGGAAAGGTCTCAAACAGAAAGTTTTCAATGAGCTGGAATTGAGCCTGTGCAGTCAGATTTAAAGTCAGGTACTCTACCACTGAGTTAATAAAACCAACCAACACGAAACCAAACAAAACAAAACAAAAAAAAGCGATAATGTGCAGCAACAGCACCACCAGAACAACACCAGCACAATAACACACACACACAACACACACACACACACACACCCACACACACACACACACACACACACACACACACACACACACACCCCACCACCACCACCACCACCACCACCACCAATAACGAAAACCTACATGTAGGCTAATTTAAAGCACAGTGATTGACACCATTCACAACTAAAATCGGAGGAAAAATGGAACATGAAGGATTTATTTCATTAACAAAATGAGATTGTCTTGTCTCGCTAATCAAAGGAGGCCATGTTTTACATGTTTAACAGACTTGTTGCATTTTAGTACATGTTGAACTCTTGCATGTGTGAGTAGTGAGGCTGGGAGTAGTGAGAGTGGTTGGGAGGTAGTGTGAGTTGGGAGTAGTGAGAGTGGTTGGGAGTAGTGTGGTTGGGAGTAGTGAGGGGTAGTGAGAGTGGTTGGGAGTAGTGAGCTGGGAGTAGTGAGGTGTTGGGGGGTAGTGAGTGTGGTTGGGAGTAGTAGTGGGAGATGTGTGGAGTAGTGAGTGAGATGGGAGTAGTAGTGTGTTGGGAGTAGTGAGTGAATGGGAGTAGTGAGTGATACTGGGAGTAGTGAGTGAGATTGGGAGTAGTTAAGTGGAGATTGGGGAGTAGTGGTGATACTAGGATTAATGAGTGAGGCTGTGAGTATTGAGTGAGGGTGGGAGTATGAGTAAGGTAGTGAGTGAGGTGGGAGTAGTGAGTGAAGTGGGAGCAGTGAGTGAGGCTAAGTATTGAGTGAGGGTGGGAGTATTGAGTGAAGCTGGAATGAGTGGGGTATACTTGAGTGAGGACTTGGTGAGTATGGTGATATGAATTGGATGTGGTTGAGTTGAGTAGTGAGTGAATTGGAAGTAGTGAGTGAAGCTGGGAGTAGTGAGTGAAGCTGGGAGTAGTGAGTGAGCTGGGAGTAGTGAGTGAGGCTGGGAGTATGATGAGAGTAGTGAGGGTGGGAGTAGTGAGTGAAGTTGGGAGTAGTGAGTGAGGCTGGGAGTGTGAGTGAAGTGGGAGTAGTGAGTGAAGCTGGGAGTAGTGAGTGAAGCTGGGAGTAGTGAGTGAAGCTGGGAGTAGTGAGTGAGGTGGGAGCAGTGAGTGAGGCTGGGAGTAGTGAGTGAGAGATGGAGCAGTGAGTGAGGCTGGGAGTAGTGAGTGAAGCTGGGAGTAGTGAGTGAAGCTGGGAGTAGTGAGTGAAGATGCGAGCCAGTGAGTGAGGCTGGGAGTAGTGAGTGAAGCTGGGAGTAGTGAGTGAAGCTGGGAGTAGTGAGTGAAGCTGGGAGCAGTGAGTGAAGCTGGGAGTAGTGAGTGAAGCTGGGAGTAGTGAGTGAGGCTGGGAGTAGTGAGTGAAGCTGGGAGTAGTGGTGATGAGTTGGGAGTAGTGAGTGATACTGGGAGTAGTGAGTGATACTGGGAGTAGTGAGTGAGGTTGGGAGTAGTGAGTGAAGCTGGGAGTAGTGAGTGAGGGTGGGAGTAGTGAGTGAGGCTGGGGAGTAGTGAGTGAAGATGGGAGCAGTGAGTGAGGTCTCTTACCACCTTAGTCTCGTGCGACCCCTCTCACTGGACAACGGGGCACCTTTTGACATTTGAGCTAAGGGTATGTTTTCTGACTACAGCGGCTTCCCCGAGATCTCAACACCAGCTCCGCAGAACGCAAGCTGAAGCTGTTCTACGCGTCATGCACGGACGATTTTACCACGGAACAGTTGAAGGGTACGCCTTTCGCCAAAGCCACTGTAAGTGGGCATTTATCACCGTTGTTGT
>JAPXFY010000024.1:58331315-58333815 GCA_030674185.1 Monoplex corrugatus
AATTAAGTATACATATCAATGCATTCGCACACATAATCTAAGAACATGCCTCTGGCGTTGACCACTCTGTCCAATTTATCGCACAGCGGGATTTAAAAAACACCTGAATACAAATCTAAGCTTATCTAAGGACACCAAAACATATATAAAAACAGGCATAAATTACCTAAAACTGCATCCGTATATCTCATCTCCCTAGAGCCAAAAATGAACTTAATACATATACTCAATTATCAATCCTAATAAAAAAAAGTACGTAAGACTTTATCTAACACACACAGGTGAGTGGACCAGCAAGGCAGAAAATGATAGGAAGAAATGACAGAAAGCAGAAGAACAAGGAAGATACAACGAGAGAGACAGAAAAGAGGAAATTTCTAGCACAGAATTTTCAGAAGGTGGGGACACTATTTATACTGAAAGAGCCCCCAGCATCTCCACGGGGGAGTGTGAGGCCTTCTTCAGCACACACTAAATGGAATTATACGTAATAACATATAATACATCAATATGCTCATCTGTGCTACTAGTACATCAATATGTTTATTTGCGTTTCTGTTTGAGCTCTATCCTGGAGGGACGCATTGGTTCATGTATTGGTCTGACTACTCAGACCACCCAACACCCAAACAGCAAAAGGTAACGTATTTAAAAGTTAAACAGTTTTAATTTGGAATCCTGATTAACATTCAGACGTATTTGTCACAACTTACTAGTGTATCAATTCAGAGCTCGCTGTATTTGCGAGCGCTGCAGGCATTGAGTTCACTGATTCTCAGATCCCCTGTTGGCAGATTGTTATGAAGGGTTAATCAATTGTTGTATGTTATTATTTGATACTGTTAATTCTTTGCTCTGAATTATTAATTGTAATTGTTCCCCCTTCTTACATTCAAACTTCCATCATCCCTCCCAATCTCCATCCCCCACCCCAACCCCCCCTTTTTTTGTCCATTTCCTTTTCTTTTTTCTTTGTGTGTGTGGTGTGTGTGTGTGTGTGTGTGTGTGTGTGTGTGTGTGCGTGTGCGTGCACACGCACGCACAAAGAGAGAGAGAGAGAGAGAGAGGCACGCACGCACACATACACAAACAGAGAGAGAGAGAGAAAGAGAGAGAGAGGGAGAGAAAGGGAGAGAGAGAGAGAGAAAGGGAGAGAGAGAGAGAGAGGCACGCACGCACACATACACAGAGAGAGAGAGAGAAAGAGAGAGGGAGAGAGAGAGAGAAGGGGAGAGAGAGAGAGAGAAAGGGAGAGAGAGAGAGAGAAAGGGAGAGAGAGAGAGAGAAAGGGAGAGAGAGAGAGAGAGAGAGAGGCACGCACGCACACATACACAAACAAAGACCAGCGCAGACACGCCCAAAACAAGGCAACAGGGCAGGCAGGGTTGGGGCTGATGAAAGGGATGTTTACCAACAGTAGTTTTCATCAAAGATTTAAACGCTGACCACCCGCAATGATTCAAACTCTCCACTGTCCTTCCACAGCACCAAAATAACTACAAGAAGTTTATACGCACTCTGGCAACGCTGATAACCAGAGACGCCAGCGTGTCCAGTGGCCAGTCATTGTCCAGCAGGATTGATGTGTTCGTGGATGATGTCTTTGATGTGGAATCCAAAATCGCTAAGGTATGATTTGGTTTTAACGAACTTTTATTCCTTTTTTGCTCTCGTTTGGGTTTCAGCTTTTCATGCAATATGCTAACGCGCAATACTCACTAGAGCAACAATAAGCTATAAGCACCGTTCTATTTCTAAGAGGTTGTTGCAATTTCTCAAAATCTTTTTAACTGCACCGTTTCATTTCTAAGGTATTGTTCAATTTCTGAACATCTATTTAACCCTTTCGAACAAGGTTCTTTTCCGCTTAAAAACGGTTAACTTCAGCACTGGCAAATACTGGTAACAAAATACATCACTTTACACATATATGCATAACTTTTACTGACTAAATATGAATAATATCACTTAGCGATTAGTCGCTCTCAAGCACATAACATTGCACTTTACGGACATGTGTAGCTTCTATTGAAGCGTATTGTAGTCACAAAAATTGTTATTGTTTTACAATGAGACGTATACATATAATTATTCCGTGTTTTTTTTTCAAATCTGTCTTGACCAGTATGCATCAAACACTCGCTACCAGAGAGATGCTTTCAAACATGAAAAGACAGTGACCATTGCTGACCTCACACGGAGAACTGGCGGTGTGGTAAGAACATGACATTTTTGTCTTTCCATTGCAAACTGAGTTTTTAACCCTTTGACCCCCGCACCCTATCCATCAGCTGTAAAAAAACTTAACCCTTTGATTCCCTCACCCTATCCACCAGCTTCCTGTGGGAAGCTGGTGTATAGGATGAGGGAATCAAAGGGTTAAGGTTTCGCTTTGCTAGCATGGTTGACATTGCAGTGGACAGGTGGACAGGGTGCGGGGGTCAAAGGGTTAAAATCAGGTCACATTGTTTTCTTTTTTTTTCTTTCCTTTTTTATTTCT
>JAPXFY010000024.1:58338815-58366315 GCA_030674185.1 Monoplex corrugatus
TACCCGGTGCTCTCTTTCCCTCCAGCTTTCCCGTTGTGACCGGTGCTCCAAATCCCCCTTCCTCATAAAATGGCCTATAAATGTTGCTTGTCTTTTCCTAATCTTCTTTATGAGTGATCTACTTGTGTCTGCCTCCTCTAAGACTGTCTCGTTTGTTTTCTTTGCTGTCCATGGAACTCTCAACATTCTTCTGAGAAACCACATCTCGGCTGCCTCAATCTTGTTCTGGCTTTGTTTGTTGATTGTCCACGCCTCACATCCGTACAACAGTAGTGGTTCTATATAACATTCAAGGACTCTCTTACTGATGTTAATTGATAGGCATTTGTTGGTAAGAATGCCTGTCATCTTCCCAAATGCTGTTTTATGCGTATGTACATGTACATTATCTAAGAATATCCTCCGTGCACTGACCATTCTGCCCAATGTATCACAGAAGGGGGGGGGGGGGGGGGAGAGTGAGGGTGAGAATTTAAAGCAAACCTGAATACAAATGTAAAAATATAACTAAGTACATCGAAACATACATAAAACCTGGTCAAAACTGTTTTAATTGCTTCTGCACAATTCATTTCCTTAAATCCAGAAATGCACTTGAATACCTGCACCCAGTTATAAATCCTAGTAGAAAGTGTGTAAGGCTTTATACAAAACATACAGCTGAAAGGACCAGCAAGGCAGAAAATGATAGGTCGAAATGACAAGAAGCAAAAGAAGCAAGGCAGAAACAAAGCGAGTGACAGAAAAGGGGAAATTTCTAGCACAGAATTTCCAGAAGATGGAGACGGAACTTATACTGAAAGAATTCCATATGCACTAACGTCACAGGTGCCATGTGTATGGTGACCATGGCACAAGCCTTAAGCCTGCACATAAACCCATGAGCTGGCCAGGTCCTGAGGCCCTACCTAGACTATGTTTTACCTAGTCTACATTTTATACTGGTATTTTATCAGCCTACCACTGGAATAATCTTGGTTACATGTAAATGACATGTGTATGTGTGTATCTTATCTTAAAAAAGGAACATAAATTTAAGATAAATAATAAATAATTAAAGGTCTGAATCACAACACAACTAGCTATTCTGCATAAACTCGTCTCACATGACAGAACCACCCCCCTTAGTCAATGCCCAAATGCTCAACTGTCTATCAACTTAGTGCAGACAATATTTTCTTAATCATAAGTAAGTAAGTAATTAAGTAAGTAAGTAAGTAAACAAGCAAGCAAGTAAGTAAGTAAGTGAGTAAGTACTTACTGTTGTCTTAAGAAGCTCAAAGATGCACTCACTGACGACAGGAAGCTTCACAATTACCTGACCTTTCGGGTGCTGGACGCCTACGCTACACATATGTCTTGGGAATACATTCACGCAATCCGTCAGTTCTACGTGGACAAATTCAACAGCACAAACTTCTTGGGCGTCAAAAACTTCTGCTTCTATGAATCCACATATTACTTCAACATCGCCTTGAGCGCTCTCTACGTGCACGCTTTCTTCGACATGAAGAATAAAGCTAAGGTGTGTGTGTGTTTGTGAGTTTGTTTGTGTGTGTGTGTGTGTGTGTGTGTGTGTGTGGTGTGTGTGTGTATGGTTGTGTGTGTGTGTTTGTTTGTGCTTGTGTTGTGTGTGTGTGTATGCGTGCGGTGTTGTTTGTGTGTGTGTGCTTGTGTGTTTGTGTGTGTGTGGTGTTTGTGTGTGTGTATGTGTGTGTTGTGTGTGTGTGTGTTGTTGTCTGTGAGTGGTTGTAGTGATTGTGTTGTTGGTGTGTGTGCGTGCACGTGTATGTGCGTGCGCACGTGAGTGTATTTCCGTGTGAGTCTACGAGCGTACGTATGTATGTGGGTGTACACGCCCACTTTTTTTTTTAATCAATAATGTCTGAGTAAATTTTCTGAATATTTGAGCTTTTGCAGAATAGGCGTATCTTAAAAAATTTTGCCCAGCTCCAAAGTGAGTGTTACTAGCAAAGTTCTGGTTCAGTTGCGTTTCCATTTTAATACCTTTTCTCTCTTATTTGACGAATGCAACAATGAAGCTCAAGTATTTACCAACGAAAGCTTCCCGTACGTTGTATCAGTCTTCGTCTGTGATACGTGTCATTCTTGTGAATTTTGTATGTGTGTTTCCAGTGAATATCGGCACAGTATTCGTCATACTTGAACGAGAGAAAATTTTATTTATCTGTTTATTATAGCTTGATGAGATATATGCTTGCTATAGCTCACCGTCGATTTTTGTCAAATAATAATTATAATAATATTCAATATTTATATAGCGCAAAATCTTGATAAAATCAAATCTAAGCGCTGAACAGACACACACGCACGCACGCACACACAACGCACGCGCGCGCCGCACACACACACACACCCACACAGCGCCGCATGGCTATAAATGGGGAGAAAGAATAAAAGCAATGGAAAATTATAGAGAGCGTATTATATACAATTATATATTACATTGTGATTCCCCTCCGAGCGGAGACAGGCTGCAGAGGGGGTTGAGTGAGGTCAGGATTTTATGCAGAGGAGAAAAGGTGAGTTTTGAGAGCGGACTTGAAGGAGACAAAAGTAGGTTGCTGACGGACTGAGAGAGGAAGTTTGTTCCAGGAGAGTGGACCAGAAACAGAGAAGGCTCGTGGACCATAGGTATTGAGCTTAGTGCGTGGAAAGCGAAAAGTCAGAGGATCGGAGGCAGAGCGGAGGGTACGTGAGGGAACATAGATCTCAAATTCGTGTTTACTGTTGTACTGTTATCAACGTTGTCTGTTCAGTTTATACTAATCACAGCCCAGTCGACCATGCATGGCGCCTGAAGAGTCATCATCATGATGTGCCCTGCCACATGGCCTTGGCGATCATAGCCCTCCATATGTATCTATCCCTTGTTGCTGCAAGCACATATTCTACCTCTCTTGTCCTCACCCACCCTGCAAGCCCGTTCAATATTTTCTCCCCGGGCCTACCTGGTGCTCTCTTTCCCTCCAGCTTTGCTGTTGTGACCAGGTGTTCTAATTCCCAATTCCTCATAAAATGGCCTATAGGTGTTGCCTGTCTTTTCCTAGTCTTCCTTATCGGTGATCTTCTTGTGTCTGCCTCCATCAAGACTGTCTCGTTTGTTTTCTTTGCTGTCCATGGCACTCTCAACATTCTTCTTAGAAACCACGTCTCGGCTGCCTCAATCTTGTTCTGGCTTTGCGTGTTGACTGTCCACGCCTCACGACCGTGTAACATGATCGGTTGAATATAACGTTCAAGAACTCTCTTCCTGACTGTAATTGATAGGCATTTATTGGTAAGAATGCTTTTCATCTTCTTGAACGCTGTTTTGGCTTGGCTGATTCTGCTGGCTATTTCTGATGTGCATCTGCCGTCTGGTGAGATGGTGGTGGTCTCACTCTTACCCCCCCCCCCTGTCTGTCTCTTTCTCTCTGTGCTTTCTCCAGTTTGAAAGAGGGTCAGGTTCTCAGTCATAGCTGTCAGATGGTTGACCAACAGATCGTAGACATCACGGAGACAGTGAAGACATCTCTGGAAAACACGATCACTGCCAACGCCTGGATGGACAAGGCCACCAAGGATTATGCCATTTCCAAGGTGAGAAAAAGAGGGTGCGTGCGTGTACATGCACCGCTATATATATTCATGTGTTCACCACCACACACACACACACACACACACACACACACACACACACACACACACACACACACACACACACACACACACACACACACACACACAACACACCGTCTAATATCACTTATAGTGAAAAGACTTTAAATCAAGGAACGAACGAACACACACACACATTCTATCTATCTATCTATCTATCTATCTATCTATCTATCTATCTATCTATCTTATCTATCTATCTAACTATCTATCTATCTATCTATCTATCTATCTATCTATCTATCTATCTATCTATCTATCTATCTATATATATAATGTACATATGTGTTGTGTGTGTGTGTACACAGATATAGATATTATGAATGTATGTATGTATATAAAATATATATGTATGTATGTATGTGTCTGTGCATGTATGCATGTATGCATGTATGTATGTATGTATGTATGTATGTATGTATGTATATATGTATGTATGTATACACATGCATGTATGTGTGTATGTATGTATGTATGTATGCATGTATGTATGTATGCGCATGCATGTATGTATGTATGTATGCATGTATGTATGTATGTATGTATATATGTATGTATACATGTATATGTGTATGTATGTATGTATGTATGTATGTATGTATATGCATGCATGTATGTATGTATGTGCATGCATGCATGTATGCATGTATGCATGTATGTATGTATGATGTATGTATGTATGTATGTATGTATGTATGTATGCGCATGCATGTATGTATGTGTATGCATGTATGTATGCATTTATGTATGTATGTATGTATGTATATATGTATGTATGTATATAAGTATATACGTATGTATGTATGTATGTGTATGGATGTATGTATGCATTTATGTATGCATGTATGTATGTATATATGTATGTATGTATGTATATATAAGTATATATGTATGCATGTATGTATGTATTATGTATGTATGTATATAGTATTATATATATGTATGTATGTATGTATGTATGTATGTAGTATGTATGTATGTATGTATGTGCATGCATGTATGTATGTATGTATGTATTTATATGTATGTATGTATGTATGTATGTAAGTATATATGTATGTATGTATGTAGTATGCATGTACGTATGTACGTATGTATGTACGTATGTGTGCACGTAAGTATGTACGTATGTATGCACGTGTGTGTATGTGTGTGTGCATGCCTGTGCGTGTTCGCTCGTGCCAACACGCGTATGCCCATATAGTGTGCCTGTGTGTATGCTTGTACGCATGCATGTATGGTTATCACTTTATATGTACAATGTAACGTATGCCGTAGATCTGTGCATGCAAGTGCACATGTGCTATGAAGTACGCGTGTGTGTATGCTTGCTTGCATACGAATCTCAACAATGTACAGTTCAGCCTTTGTACCAGTTTCTCAGTTCCATGTTCTTTGTATTTGATTAGTGGAACAAGGGTTGATCAAAAAAAAAAAAAAAAAAAAAAAAGTTGGTGGTTCCTATGTGGAGGTTCTGTCACAGGAATTCTTGTAACTTGCTTATTTTTTTCAAGATAGTACACCAGCATTAACTTCATGTTTTTAAACAATCGCCCCTCGATTCCAAGTCACAGGAATTGCTTCATCGATCTTTTTTCAACAGTCGCCCCTCATTCCCACATCAGAGGAATAGCTTTAATTTGACATTTTTTTAGACATGGCCATCCTTCAATCCCATGTCAGGAATAGCTGTAACTTGACATTATTTAAAAAAAAAAATAATTATGGCATCTTTTAATTCCATGTCACAGGAATAGATTTAACTTGACACTTTAAGATATAGTCAGCCCTCGATTCCACATTATAGGAATGGCTATAACTTGACATTTTAAAACATAACCATCCTTCAACTCCATGTCACAGGAATAGCTTTGACCCGACATTTTAAAACATAGCCATTCTTTTATTCCATGTCACAGGAATAGTCTAAACTTGACACTTTGAAATATAGCCATCCTTCAATTCCATGTCACATGAATAGCTATAACTTGACATTATTTTTAAAATATAGTATCTTTAATTCATGTCACAGAAACATCTTAACTTGACATTTTGGAACTTGCCAGCTCAGTTCATGTCACAGAAATATCTTTAACTTGACATTTTTTAACAGTCTCCCCACAATTCTACGTCACAGGAATCGCTTTGGCGGCCTTTTCCC
Organism: Monoplex corrugatus; assembly: GCA_030674185.1. NCBI lineage: Eukaryota > Metazoa > Mollusca > Gastropoda > Littorinimorpha > Ranellidae > Monoplex > Monoplex corrugatus. The sequence continues at coordinate 58,344,658 of JAPXFY010000024.1, forward strand.
AACAGTGTCACACCTCAATTCTACGTCACAGGAATTGCTATAACGACTTTTTTGAACACTGTCTCCCCTCAATTCTACGTCACAGGAATTGCTTTACCGACCTTTTTCCAACAGTCATTACTCAATTCTACGTCACAGAAATGACTTTACCGACCTTTTTGAACACTGTCTCCCCTTAATTCTACATCGCAGGAATAGCTTTACCGACCCTTTTCCAAGTGTCTCCTCTCAATTGTACGTCACAGGAATTGCTTTACCGACTTTTTTGAACACTGTCTCCCTCAATTCTACATCAAGGAATAGATTTACCGATCTTTTTGGACAGTGTCTCCCTTCAATTGTACGTCCAGGGATAGATTTATCGACCTTTTTCAAGTGTCTCCCTTCAATTCTACGTCACAGGAATAGATTACCGACTTTTCCAAGCGTTCCTCAATTCCACATCACAGATTGCTTTAATGGCCTTTTTGAACAATGTCACCCCTCAATTCTACGTCAAAGGAATAGATTTACCGACCTTTTTCCAACAGTCATCCCTCAATTCCATACCAGAGGATTTGCTTTAACTTGACATTTTAAAACACAGTCACCCCTCAATTCCATGTCCTCACAATGTGAGTGCAGTACTGCATTCCTACCTAGAATGAGGTCTTAATCCTGTCTTCAATGATTACCTTTACATGTGAAGCAATCATGACGGCTGGGGTGGTGGTCAAGTACACTTTAACGTGCTTATAATCAGGTTTAGAACAAATAATAGTTCTATGATGCCAAGTTAGAAAATACAGAAAATGATCTAAAGGCTGAACGTGGAGTCCATGGAACTCTCAACATTCTTCTTAGAAACTACATCTCGGCTGCCTCAATCTTGTTCTGGCTTTGCTTGTTGACTGTCCACGCGTCACAACCGTATAGCATTATCGGTTTTATATAACATTCAAGATCTCTCTTCCTGATGTTAATTGATAGGCATTTGTTGGTAAGAATGCTTGTCATCTTCTTGAATGCTGTTTTGGCTTGGCCGATTCTGCCGGCTATTTCCGATGTGCATCTGCCGTCTCACGAAATGACCGTTCCCAGGTATTTGAACTTATTAACCTGTGTCAAGGTTGTGCCATTTGCTGTTATTTTGCATGAGGGGATTTCATGTTTTTTACTGATCACCATGACTTCAGTCTTCCTGCTGCTTAGTTCCAACCCCTTACCTTTGCTTTCTATTTCATTGATGGTTAAGAGACGGTATTCGTTTTCTTTCCGAAAGTATAGCATGAGGTACTGAACTCAATTCATTTTCACTTACAAGTGCTTGGTTGGTCACTTTGATGAATACTGACGTCACCATTAATGTGACGCCCGATACGAATTTGTGTAAGTCATCTATCAAAAGGCACAGGCACCTGTGTGCCAATGTCCACGTTTTATATTCGCCTGTAAACTATTTTATCTATACTCATATAATTTCTGACAAATTATGTTACAGATGAGAGGTTCAACTTACAAGATCGGTTACCCAGACTTCATGACTGACGAGACCAAAGTGGACGCTTACTACACACATGTGGGTAGATTTCAGTTTTATTCAAAGAGTGATTCGCTGTAGTGAGGCTGTGTACTATACCGACGTCTGCCAGAAATTGTCAGAAAGAATTTTCCATTTCTGTGTGTGCAAAATCCTGTATGCGGAAAATGTTCTGAGAAAGAATGAGATTGGGGACTTCGATTCTGTGACAGAACCAGAATAAAAATGACTGGCACATCGAGATGGAACTGAGCCAATCGATGTTTTGGACGGAAATATGGGCTGAAAATGAACGAGAGAAAAGAGAGAGAGAGAGAGAGAGAGAGAGAGAGAGAGAGAGAGAGAGAGAGAGAGAGAGAGAGAGAGAGAGATCAGACCGTAGAATGATTTACAGAACATCGTCCCTCAGTCAAATACATTCATTGGGGAGGGGAGATGAGGACGTTTTGGTTTATGCATATTTCATACTATCTCCATGCTAAACGGACACATTAAGCGATGACTATAGATCAGTTCATTAAACCACATGAAAATACATTAACCCTTTTGACTCCCACACCCTATCCGTCAGCTGCGAAAACTTAACCCTTTGACTCCCTCACCCTGTCCACCAGCTTAACCCTTTTGACTCTCTCGTCCTATCCACCAGCAGGTTGGATAGGGTGAGAGTCAAAGGGTTAAAGTTTGTGCTTTGCTAGCCAGGTTGACAATGCAGGAGTCCGGTGGTGAGTGTGCGGGAGTGAAAGGGTTAATCACATGAAATGAGTCACATGAACGGTACACAATCTTTGAAGCTGCCCTGTAGGAAGCTGGTGGATAGGGTAAAGGAATCAAAGGGTTAAGTTTTTGCTTTGCCAGCGTGCTCGACATTACAGGATGCTGGTGGACAGGGTGCAGGAATCAAAGGGTTAAATGTTCTCTCTCTCTCTCTCTCTCCTCTCTCTCTCTCTCTCTCCTCTCTCTCTCTCTCTGTCTGTCTCTCTGTGCTGATACAGCTGACCATCAACGGAAGCGACTATTTCGGCAACGTCATGGGCTGTAACATGGAAGACCGCAGACTATGGAACAAATATCTGAGAGAGGGCGAGGACCGTTCAGACTGGTACTTCAACACTTACGACGTGAACATTGCTGTCCTGTGGGAGTGGGACGAAATCATCGTGCCAGCAGGTAACCCATATCACCAGTTATAGCTTGTTACTTCTACTATTGTCTAGGGTGGTTGGGATAAGTGAAGGGTGTTTGAGAGAAGTCAAGTAATGTGGTTGGGATAAGAAAAGGGTCACTGTTGATTCTAGGATTTTCAAAAAAAAAAAAAAAAAAAAAAGGGGGGGGGGGGGGCAGGCCCCCCCTCCAGTCAAGAAAAGGGGGGCCTGACAAAACCAGTGGGGGTCAGCGGCGGCAGGGCAAAAACAGTATTCACTTCATTTTCGCGTTCGGCGCTCAAATTCTGACAATGGCGGCTGTGTCATTTCCGTTCGATAGGTCTGTGTAATAAATGCCGATTGGTTTACAGCGACCAATCGTAAAGCGTCGCTCTCAGTCGCCCCTACCACTTGCTAAAAATAAACCACAGTGTGCTTGGAGTGGAGTGGGACCTGTGAATCAGCTAGGCCTAGCCTGCGTGTGTTGCCTGCGGGGCTGATTCGGCCAAAAGCTAGATGTGTAGGTCTTATGGTACATGTTGGCGAGCAAAACATGCGGTCTTTCCTTGATAAATGCGGGATGCTGCCCGCACGAGGCTTGATTTTTTGCGGGCAAAAGAAAAAAAAAAAAAAAATCGCGTGAATCCCGCGATCCCGCAGCCTAGAATCAACACTGAGGGTGTTTAAAAACTGGCCTGTCTGCTGCCCATCTTTAATGTTTACATCATTCTGGTGGTGTCAGCTTAATGTTTCATAGATCCCTCTTTCCCCTTCCCCATTTCAAGACCTTGCCAGCACACAGGGTTTTGCGCAAGCATCAGGAGACTGTCAGATAATTGCTGGCAGATTAGGGTGGGGCGCATATGGAGTTTTCCCAGTGCAGTGAATCCCTCTTGAAGAAATTACAAACAAACTACAAAAGGTGTTTGAGGTAAGTCAGTAATGTGGTTGGGATAAGTAAAGTGTGTTTGAGGTAAGTCTAGTAATGTGGTTGGGATAAGTAAAGTGTGTTTGAGGTAAGTAATGTGGTTGGGATAAGTAAAGGGTGTTTGAGGTAAGTCAAGTAATGTGGTTGGGATAAGTAAAGTGTGTTTGAAGTAAGTCAAGTAATGTGGTTGGGATAAGTAAAGGGTGTTTGAGGTAAGTCAAGTAATGTGGTTGGGATCAGTAAAGTGTGTTTGAGGTAAGTCAAGTAATGTGGTTGGGATAAGTAAAGTTGTTTGAGGTAAGTCAAGTAATGTGGTTGGGATCAGTAAAGGGTGTTTGAGGTAAGTCAAGTAATGTGGTTGGGATAAGTAAAGGGTGTTTGAGGTAAGTCAAGTAATGTGGTTGGGATAAGTAAAGTGTGTTTGAGGTAAGTCAAGTAATGTGGTTGGGATCAGTAAAGGGTGTTTGAGGTAAGTCAAGTAATGTGGTTGGGATCAGTAAAGGGTGTTTGAGGTAAGTCAAGTAATGTGGTTGGGATCAGTAAAGGGTGTTTGAGGTAAGTCAAGTAATGTGGTTGGGATCAGTAAAGGGTGTTTGAGGTAAGTCAAGTAATGTGGTTGGGATAAGTAAAGGGTGTTTGAGGTAAGTCAAGTAATGTGGTTGGGATAAGTAAAGGGTGTTTGAGGTAAGTCAAGTAATGTGGTTGGGATAAGTAAAGTGTGTTTGAGGTAAGTCAAGTAATGTGGTTGGGATAAGTAAAGTGTGTTTGAGGTAAGTCAAGTAATGTGGTTGGGATAAGTAAAGTGTGTTTGAGGTAAGTCAAGTAATGTGGTTGGGATAAGTAAAGGGTGTTTGAGGTAAGTCAAGTAATGTGGTTGGGATAAGTAAAGTGTGTTTGAGTAAGTCAAGTAATGTGGTTGGGATAAGTAAAGGGTGTTTGAGGTAAGTCAAGTAATGTGGTTGGGATAAGTAAAGGGTGTTTGAGGTAAGTCAAGCAATGTGGTTGGGATCAGTAAAGGGTGTTTGAGGTGAGTAATGTGGTTGGGATAAGTAAAGGGTGTTTGAGGTAAGTCATGTGGTTGGGATAAGTAAAGTGTGTTTGAGGTAAGTCAAGTAATGTGGTTGGGATAAGTAAAGTGTGTTTGAGGTAAGTCATGTGGTTGGGATAAGTAAAGTGTGTTTGAGGTAAGTCAAGTAATGTGGTTGGGATCAGTAAAGTGTGTTTGAGGTAAGTCAAGTAATGTGGTTGGGACAAGTAAAGTGTGTTTGAGGTAAGTCAAGTAATGTGGTTGGGATAAGTAAAGGGTGTTTGAGGTAAGTCAAGTAATGTGGTTGGGATCAGTAAAGTGTGTTTGAGGTAAGTCAAGTAATGTGGTTGGGATAAGTAAAGGGTGTTTGAGGTAAGTCAAGTAATGTGGTTGGGATAAGTAAAGTGTGTTTGAGGTAAGTAATGTGGTTGGGATAAGTAAAGGGTTTTTGAGGTAAGTCAAGTAATGTGGTTGGGATAAGTAAAGTGTGTTTGTGGTAAGTCAGGTAATATGGTTGGGATAAGTAAAGTGTGTTTGAGGTAAGTCAAGTAATGTGGTTGGGATAAGTAAAGTGTGTTTGAGGTAAGTCAAGTAATGTGGTTGGGATAAGTAAAGTGTGTTTGAGGTAAGTAATGTGGTTGGGATAAGTAAAGGGTGTTTGAGGTAAGTCAGGTAATGTGGTTGGGATAAGTAAAATGTGTTTGAGGTAAATCAAGTAATGTGGTTGGGATAAGTAAAATGTGTTTGAGGTAAGTCAAGTAATGTGGTTGGGATAAGTAAAATGTGTTTGAGGTAAGTCAAGTAATGTGCTTGGGATAAGTAAAGTGTGTTTGAGGTAAATCAAGTAATGTGGTTGGGATAAGTAAAATGTGTTTGAGGTAAGTCAAGTAATGTGGTTGGGATAAGTAAAATGTGTTTGAGGTAAGTCAAGTAATGTGGTTGGGATAAGTAAAGGGTGTTTGAGGTAAATCAAGTAATGTGGTTGGGATAAGTAAAATGTGTTTGAGGTAAGTCAAGTAATGTGGTTGGGATAAGTAAAATGTGTTTGAGGTAAGTCAAGTAATGTGCTTGGGATAAGTAAAGTGTGTTTGAGGTAAATCAAGTAATGTGGTTGGGATAAGTAAAATGTGTTTGAGGTAAGTCAAGTAATGTGGTTGGGATAAGTAAAAGGTTTTTGAGGTAAGTCAATGTGGTTGGGATAAGTATAAGGTTTTTGAGGTAAGTCAAGTAATTTTGAGGTAAAAGAAATACACGTTTAAGCAGCATCAAGCAGAACCTTCTACAGATCATGGAGTCGAGACTCCAGATATTAGTAGCATTGCGTAATACGTCTATTCCATAATGTGTACAAACCTTTGTCTGAATTACTCAATCTTCTGGCAATTGGACCACGAATAGAGAAAAAGTCTGGACGGAGCAGCAGGGAAGTTTCAGTCTTTTTCTCCTAATTTTTGTATCTGGTGTTTGTTTGTTTGTGCAAAAATTTGCGCCTGTCTTGTCTGGTTGTATTAAATTTTTAAATACACGTTCTGATTCTTTTTTCGTGTTTTTTTTCTGGTTCCTGTTTGCTTGAACGCGGGCAGTCACACTTATTTGGGATTTGGTATTTTTCAATGTTGTCAAAGAGAAGCCTGCAGAAGAATAATTCAGCATGTATAGTACTATTACTAATGTGCATTTATAATGCCCCTAACAGTCTTTTATGCGGTTACAATTCTACACAACGAACAGAAATGAATTATACGTATAACTCATATTAGTTTCACCCATTAACATCATGCACACACTCTAAATAACATCCACATACGACATGCTACATCATCATCATCATCATCATCATCATCATCATCATCATCATCATCATCATCATCATCATCAGGTGCCCTGCCGCATGGCGTTGGCGACCATGGACTTCCAACCATCTCTATCTCTCGTTGCACCCAGCATCTCCCCCACCCTCCTCATCCCCAGCCACTCTGCAAGTCCGTCCAGCATCTTCTCCCTGGTCTACCCGGTGCTCTCTTTCCCTCCAGCTTTCCCGTTGTGACCAAGTGCTCCAAATCCCCCTTCCTCATAAAATGGCCTATAAATGTTGCCTGTCTTTTCCTAATCTTCCTTATGAGTGATCTACTTGTGTCTGCCAAATCAAGACTGTCTCGTTTGTTTTCTTTGCTGTCCATGGAACTCTCAACATTCTTCTTACAAACCACATCTCGGCTGCCTCAATCTTGTTCTGGATTTGCTTGTTGACTGTCCACGCTAACATCATGCACACACTCTAAATAACATCCACATACGACATGCTACATGTGCACACTAAAACAGAACGACACAGGTCAATATAACAAAGTTAGTTTAAACAGAACGGCTCACAGAAAAGGTTGTCCTTAACTTGGGTCCTTAAAAGAGCAAAGGTTAGGCAAATTTCTCACATCAAAGGGCTGATTATCCTACAGAAAAAGTCCGGAATGGGCAAAAGATCGAAAAGCATCAGTCTGTATCGAGAGATTTTGAATAGCCGAGTATGTAAAGAAGAGGGAAGAGTACAGAAGGAGAATAAACATGGAGCAATTGTGACCTCCCACCACGGAATCAGTCTTAACTAGCATTTGGGCATTTTGAGATATACATATCACTGGAAAGTGTACATTTTGCTGATTATTTTGGTACTTGAATAAAGCTTGTACTCAAAAAATGTAGAAGTTATGTATGTTTAAAGTCATTAAGTTGTATGACGGCCATTTTGAGAAAACGGCCTCTAAAGTTTTGTTTGAGACTACACATTTTCCTTAAATTTCTTTATTGGTGGCTTTGACCCAGTTTGTTTCTAATTTTAGCTGTCATTATCTGAAAGGTGCACCAAAGAGCTTTCCATCAGTATATTACATGTGCGGGTACTGTACAGGTTACGGTTCATAATAAGAGACAAAAATAGGTACTTTTGGTAGGAAATTGCGTTCTTTCTGCTGCGATCAATGCATTAAAATACCGATTTAAATTGATTACAATATTTTTTCAAGAAAAAAATTTCTGTGGGAGATAGATTATAGTTACAGAAATCAATTTTGAGAAAAAGATCAAAACACCCCAGATAGATCCTCAGTCACTTTTCAGCTCCTAGTGCTGTTCGACTGACTGCGAGTTAAGACTGATTTCGTGGTGGGAGGTCACAATTGAGAGATATGAACCGGAGCATTACCATAGACATTGTTGTTAACACAGACAAGCAACCTCGTATCTAATACGCTATTGCATAGGAAGCCAGTGGAGCGCACAAAGCAGGAATGTTCAAGTATCATAGCGAAAAGCTTTAACTCTTTGACTCCCGCACCCCGTTCACCAGCATTCTGCGTTGTCAACCATGCTAGCAAAACAAAAACTTAACCCTTTGACTTCCTCACCCTGTCCACCAGCTTCCTGCAGGAAGTTGGTGGATAGAGTGGGGGGAGTCAAAGGGTGAAGTGTTTGCAGTTGGTGGATAGAGTGGGAGAGTCAAAGGATGAAGTTTTTGCAGTCGGTGGATAGAGTGCGGGAGTCAAAGGGTGAAGTTTTTGCAGTCGGTGGATAGGGTGAGGGAGTCAAAGGGTGAAGTTTTTGCAGTTGGTGGATAGAGTGCGGGAGTCAAAGGGTGAAGTTTTTGCAGTTGGTGGATTGAGTGAGGGAGTCAAAGGTGTAAGTTTTTGCAGTTGGTGGATAAGGTGAGGGAGTCAAAGGATGAAGTTTTGCAGTTGGTGGATAGATGAGGGAGTCAAAGGTGAAGTTTTTGCAGTTGGTGGATAGAGTGAGGGAGTCAAAGGGTGAAGTTTTTGCAGTTGGTGGATAAGGTGGGGAGTCAAAGGATGAAGTTTTTGCAGTTGGTGGATAGAGTGGGGAGTCAAAGGATGAAGTTTTTGCAGTTGGTGGATTGAGTGAGGGAGTCAAAGGGTGAAGTTTTTGCAGTGGTGGATAGAGTGAGGGAGTCAAAGGGTGAAGTTTTTGCAGTTGGTGGATAGAGTGCGGGAGTCAAAGGGTGAAGTTTTTGCAGTTGGTGGATAGGGTGCGGGAGTCAAAGGGTGAAGTTTTTGCAGTTGGTGGATTTGAGTGAGGGAGTCAAAGGGTGAAGTTTTTGCAGTTGGTGGATAAGGTGAGGGAGTCAAAGGATGAAGTTTTTGCAGTTGGTGGATAGAGTGAGGGAGTCAAAGGGTGAAGTTTTTGCAGTTGGTGGATAGAGTGAGGGAGTCAAAGGATGAAGTTTTTGCAGTTGGTGGATAGAGTGGGGAGTCAAAGGGTGAAGTGTTTGCAGTTCGGTGGATAGAGTGAGGGAGTCAAAGGGTGAAGTTTTGCAGTCGGTGGATAGAGTGAGGGAGTCAAAGGGTGAAGTGTTTGCAGTCGGTGGATAGAGTGCGGGAGTCAAAGTGTAAGTTTTGCAGTCGGTGGATAGAGTGCGGGAGTCAAAGGGTGAAGTGTTTGCAGTCGGTGGATAGAGTGCGGGAGTCAAAGGGTGAATGGCGAGTCCTGCACCAAACTTTTGAACTTTCTGTTTCAGTAATGACACAGAAGCACCAATAAGAACACTGTTACAGTAACCTAGACGGAGAAATACACCAGACATTATGAGAGTTTTGGCTGCAAAATCAATAAGAACATGGCCAGTAGGGTTGAGGCGTTTAAGTTCCATATAAGCCCTCTTCACATATTTCGGTTATATGTTATCACATGGAAAAGTTAGAGAAAGCAACGTATATACTGAAATGGTTAGTGTTCATCATCATTATCATCATCATCATCATATCATGATTATTATCATTATCATCATCATATCATGGTGATTATCAGTATCATCATAAAAGCATACTTACGTTATACGTATCAATATTATTGTTGTTGGTGGTGGTATTATCGTTTGTACTATTTTTGTAAGTTACAAACACACCAAAATAAGAAGTGGTCATTTCCTAAACAGATGTGAGCTGCTGAACACAATTCCTAAGCTAGTCCAAACAAAAGAGAAAGAGAACAGATGGGCTGTCTGAAAGAAATCGAAACCCTCACAATGTAATTCTGTGCTATTATCTTTCATTCAAGAAAATGAACAAGCAATCTTACCAACAAATGCCTACCAATTAACATCAGGAAGAGAGTTCTTGAATGTTATATAGAACCAATACTGTTGTACGGATGCGAGGCGTGGACAGTCAACAAACAAAGCCAGAACAGATTGAGGCAGCCGAATGTGGTTTCTAAGAAGAATGTTGAGAGTTCCATGAACAGCAAAGAAAACAAACGAGACGTCTTGATGGAGGCAGACACAAGTAGATCACTCATAAGAAGATTAGGAAAAGACAGGCAACATTTATAGGCCATTTTATGAGGAAGGGGGATTTGGAGCACTTGGTCACAACGGGAAAGCTGGAGGGAAAGAGAGCACCGGGTAGACCCAGGGAGAAAATGCTGGACGGACTTGCAGAGTGGCTGGGGACGAGGAGGGTGGATGAGATGCTAGGGGCAACGAGAGATAGAGGCAGATGGAAGTCCATGATCGCCAACGCCATACGGCAGGGCACCTGATGATGATGATGATGATGATGATGATCTTTCAATTAGTAAATATATACAGGACAGTGATCGTCATACAGCGAGCTTTACAATCATAGGTGATGCTAAACTGTAAACAGTGCAGACATCTGTAGTCCCAGACTGTTCAATACAAGAGCATGTAAGGTCCTGTGCTGGTGTAAGACAAGCCATCTCATTATCCGGTGGTATGGCTTGTCTTACGCCAGCACAGGACCTGACACGCTCGTAGAGCGCGCGAGCGCGCGCGCGCGCGCGCGCACACACACACACACACATACCACACACACACACAACACACATACACACACAAACACACACACAACACACACACAACACACACACACACAGCACACACACAACACACACACACACACACACACACACACACACACACACACACACCTGAGCAAGCCTGACCTCTCTAATGTTTCTGATTGCTTTTCTCTTGTCCGTTAGATTGCTTGATTTTTACCTTTTATGATACGATGCCTTTATGATTTCATAGATTCTTCCACCCCATAGACATCTCTTTATCTTATGTATTCATTTCTTTCTTTCTTATCTATTTATTTATTTATATACTAATTTGTTTGTCTTTTTCTTTGTTTAAAAGCACATATGTGAATAGACATTAAAAGAAATAACGAACGGACGAACTGGTCAATACCACATACATATTCAAAAACTGTACTATACTACTTTTGCTGTTGCTGTTGAAGACGATGGTGATGATAATGATGGTTTTATTGTTCATTCTGTTTCTTTGCAGGCGTTCTACAGATCCCCCTGTACGAGTACTCTATGCCTCACTACTACAGCTTCGGTGCTATAGGAACCCTGCTGGGGCATTTTATACATCATCTCATCGACGAGTATGGTACGTTTTGTTAGTGCTTACAATCTACCTGAACACACACATGTTTCACAACAAGGCGTTGATATCTAAAGCATACACTGCAAATGAATTATTAAAGATACAAAACTTGTACAAGCACATATGTGAATAGACAATCATAGGTGATGCTAAACTGTAAACAGTGCAGACATCTGTAGTCCCAGACTGTTCAATACAAGAGCATGTAAGGTCCTGTGCTGGTGTAAGACAAGCCATCTCAGGCGTGTGGTGTGTGTGTGTGTGTGTGTGTGTGTGTGTGTGTGTGTGTGTGTGTGTGTGTGTGTGTGTGTGTGTGTGTGTGTGTCTGCACAGAAATGTCTCAGCCCTCAAAGAAGGCACACATTTACTTTTATCCATGCGGTTTTGTTATACAATTTATCTTTCAACTCTCTAGATCTTAAACACAATAAACTAATAACATTATGCATGTACGGTTTTGCAATAAAGAGAACTCTGACTACTTTCCATAGTGGAAGATTTTTGTACGATGGATATTTTCTGCACAGAAATGTCTCAGCCCTCAAAGAAGGCACAGACTATCTCAGAAACAGAGTGCGAATCCCCAGAGGTAATCACTCTGGGATATCTTTGTAATGTTCCTGATAAGCCTAAAAATTCTGGCTTGGAAAAGAGCCTCCTACTCTTGTACTAATGTTGTCTGCAACTCCAAGAGGCTTCTACATGTAGATTGTTGTACAGGATTACTGCAACTCCAAGAGGCTTCTAGACTGTTGTACAGGATTTCTGCAACTCCAAGAGGCTTCTAGACTGTTGTACAGGATTTCTGACGGCAAGTTGTATTAAGTCCTTGAATGACTCATCTGAAAACGATTACAATGATACTGTATTTTAGCTAAAAACCAGAGAGAGAGAGTGAGAGAGAGAGTGAGAGAGAGGGAGGGAGGGAGAGAAGGAGACAAGGGAGAGAGGGAGACATTGGAGAGAGAGGGGGGAGAGAGAAATTTAGTCCATAGACTGGTGTCTTGTTACCTACTTATTTACTTACTTAGTTGTGGCAGTAAAGGCGCTCCGTTATGCACAGTCCTCAGCCATTTGGCTGGAATTTTGTAGACCATCAAAGGTGCCTTGTCACTGTCTGTGGCCATCTCATCCTGGGCCGTCCTCTCTTTCTTGGCCTGTTGGCGTCAGTTTGATGGCTTGACTTCAGGTCACGTTGTGGGAGTCTCCAGCCTTGCGCCAAACAGCTGAGGTGCCGTCTGTAAATAGTGGATTGATATGGAGAGATGTTTTGGTTTGTCTCTGACCTCTTCGTTTGACATTCAGTCATTCCATTTGATGCCCAGCAACTTACGTGACCATCTAGTGCCAAAGGCGTCCAGTTTCTTTTCCTGGAAGTTTTTTTTTTCTTCGTCCCATTATTTTCTTCACCACATTAATGGCCACAGATGCGATGATGATGATGTTGATGATGATGATGATAATCATGATGCTATGGAGTTCCATCTAGGATTAGACTGCGTGACAGGGCTGTACTCTACGCTTACTATCATAAAATATCCTGACGTCAACCAGGCCCGAGAGATACAGACATCTGTGGTGTTAATCAGAAGATTTGAGGAAAATCTTCACTGACGCATCCGTGAAGAGGATGAGACTAGACTGAGTGGTCCCAGTCTTCCCAATGAGCCCATAGCACGCCCAACTCTGGGTAGGAGCCCGTTAGAGCTGAAAAATTACACTTATTTTTGAAGGGACTGACGGGGATTCGAACCCACAACCTTCCAGCCGGTAGTCCGTTGTGTTGACCACTACACCACGGCGACTGGTTCCTGGAAGGTTTTCTGATACCAGCTTCTGCAACCGTGGAGTAGTGTTGATATCACATTTGAATTGTAGAACCTCAATTTAAATCAAAGGAAAATTTTCTGCTGTTTCTCAGCTGGTTGAACACTGCTATTGCCCTTTCAATCTGGCATCATAGTAAGTGGTCAAGGTTAAAAGTGCTGCTGCTGCTGCTGGAACTGCTGAGGTAAGGAAGTTGTCCACATTAACTTTCTTCTTGTGAGTGAAGACATCTGTTGGTACCAGTGTTCTTCGTTCGACATGTTCTTGGTCTTTTCGCACTGATGATGTGAACAGTGTCGCCTGCATATCTACTGATTTCAGCCACAAGAACTAAGAGTTTGAGTGTTACTTGTCATGGCAGCTATGTCGTCAGCAAAATTTAAATCATAAAGGTTCATTTCTTCAGGACACTTGATTCTTTTTCTTTGAGTTGCGTGCTTCCGTATGTTGTCAATGACAAATGCAAGGAGAGAGGGGATAGAAATACACCTTTGTCTGACACCAGTGAGGACTCTGAACCAGTCGCTACAGCCATTTGCTGAACTGATCCGACAGCTTAGAGTTGTTACGTGTTTGTTCTATGGCTGATAAAACTTACCCTGGAATGCCATAGGTTGCTCTATGAATGATAAACTTACCCTGGAATGCCATAGGTTGCTCTATGAATGATAAACTTACCCTGGAATGCCATAGGTTGCTCTATGGCTGATAAAACTTACCGGAAGCCATAGTTGCCTATGAATGAAAAACTTACCCTGGAATGTCATAGGTTGCTCTATGAATGATAAAATTACCTGGAATGCCATAGTTGCTTATGGCTGATAAAACTTACCCTGGAATGCCATAGGTTGCTCTATGAATGATAAAACTTACCCTGGAATGCCATAGGTTGCTCTATGGCTGATAAAACTTACCCTGGAATGCCATAGGTTGCTCTATGAATGATAACTTACCTGGAATGCCATATGCTCTATGACGATAAACTTACCCTGGAATGCCATAGGTTGCTCTATGGCTGATGAAACTTACCCTGAATGCATAAGTTGCTCTATGAATGATAAAACTTACCTTGGAATGCCATAGGTTGCTCTAATGGCTGATGAACTTACCCTGGAAGCATAGGTTGCTCTATGGCTGATAAAACTTACCCTGGAATGCTGGGTTGCTCTAGGCTGATAAACTTACCCTGGAATGCCATAGTGCTTTATGCTGATAAAACTACCTGGAATGCTAATTGCTCTATGGCTGATAAAACTTACCCTGGAATGCCATAGGTTGCTTATGGCTGATAAAACTTACTGGAATGCCATAGGACTTCGGGATCTTTCAAAGTGATGGTTTGTGGACAGTGTGTATTGAAAGCTTTGGTGAAATCGATGAATGTGACAGCAAGCAGAGTTTGGTACTCTCCACACCTCTCACTGGTTTGTCTCAGGCTGAAGATGTGCTCTCTGTACAATCGTCCAGGATGAAAGCCTGTTTGCTCTTCTCGCAGCTCACTATCTTATGTGGGGCACAGTTGGTTTAGAAATATCTGGCAGTAGACTTTTCCAAGGACTAACGACATAGTAAATCCCTCTCAAGTCGTTGCATTCTGAATTCATCGGATTGTAGACCAGCTTGCCATTTTTCTTATCTTCCAGGACGACACCGGAGTTCCATACTTGATTGCAGAGCCTGTTTATCCAATTTGTTTGGGACTGCTTAATGGCCAAGGCAAACCTGGCCTTTTTTTGGCAACCAACCCTCAATATCTAAAGACCATCGGCTATCCACCACCTGAGAGCCAGTGGGTTGGAAACGGTTGCTCCACTGTCATGTTGGTGTCTTGTTGGATGTACTTATCAATGATCCTTGGCTGATGACCTGACGAGGACAGGCATAATCGTCTCTTGGAAAAACATTTTTATGTACCGTATGTAACAATGGGAAATAGAGGTTGAATTGTTGAATATGTTATGACTGGTTCCAGTCCTTCAGTTTACATAGAAGAAAATCGTTTTCTGAAGAATCTGCAGTATCGTTTCTGACAACCGTTCTGGTCTGTCACACAACGTTGTTGGAATTCTTTTAATAACTTCACGTTATTCCTTGTTCTCAACTTATTTTTTAATTAAGGCACGCATGAAAGAATTAAATTCTTCCCTACAATAATTTATTGACATGTTTGTATTTAGGACGGTTCTGGGCTAAGGGAGGTGACTTCATGGAGACGCCGACAGGCTGGTGGAGTAACCAGACATGGCAAAACTACGTAGTGTCCCGACAGTGTGTGGCTAACGTCTATGACAACATTACCCTAGGACCATACTATGAGTATAATGGCCAGCAGCAAACTGTGAGTTACATTGACCTTTTAAAAGTATTTACACGTTACAGTTTATTATGTCCTTTGATAGTACAATTCCCAATGCTGCAGCAAACTGTGTTACATTGACCTTTTAAAAGTATTTACACGTTACAGTTTATTATGTCCTTTGATAATACAATTCCCAGTGCTGCAGAAAACTGTGTTACATTGACCTTTTAAAAGTATTTACACGTTACAGTTTATTATGTCCTTTGATAGTACAATTCCCAATGCTGCAGCAAACTGTGTTACATTGACCTTTTAAAAGTGTTTACACGTTACAGTTTATTATGTCCTTTGATAATACAATTCCCAGTGCTGCAGAAAGCTGTGAGTTACATTGACCTTTTAAAAGTATTTACACGTTACAGTTTATTATGTCCTTTGATAGTACAATTCCCAGTGCTGCAGAAAACTGTGTTACATTGACCTTTTAAAAGTGTTTACACGTTACAGTTTATTATGTCCTTTGATAATACAATTCCCAGTGCTGCAGAAAACTGTGAGTTACATTGACCTTTTAAAAGTATTTACACGTTACAGTTTATTATGTCCTTTGATAATACAATTCCCAGTGCTTAGGAGCTACGCTGACAATGTTTGCTAGTTTGTTTTTAAATTAAAGGATCATCGCACTCAGAGAGGTTACCTTTGTGCCTACTTTTATTTTTTTGTCCCATTTTCTACGCCACCTTAATGGCCACAGAAGCTGGAACAGTTTTTACAATGCGATGATGATGATATCGATGAGGATGATTATCATGATGCTATGGAGTTCCATCTAGGATTGAGACTACGTGACAGGGCTGTACTCTACGCTAACTGTCATAATATGTCCTGGCATCATCCAGGCCCGAGAGATACAGACACCTGCGGTGCTGGTCAGAAAATTTAAGCAGCATCCTCAATGACGCATCCGTGAAGTGGATAAGACTCGACTGTGTGGTCCCAGTCTTCCCAGTGAGCCCATAGCACTCCCAACTCTGTGTAGGAGCCGGTTAGAGTCGAAAAAATCCCACACTGATTTTTGAAGGGACTGACGGGGATTCGAACCCACAACCTTCCAGTCGATAGTCCGTTGCCGTTGCATTAACCACTACACCACGGCGACTGGTTTGACAATGCTGGCAGTTGCTCAGCAAGAATGTAACCAGTTCAAAAGTGGACCAGACTAAACTGCACCCGGAGAGATTTCACCAACAAGATTCAATACTGCACTCAGAAAAAAAAGAAACAGATCCATAGCAGTCTCCATGGTGTAGTGGTTAACGCAACGGACTACCCACTAGAAGGTTATGGGTTCGAGTCCCCATCAGTACCTTCAAAAAACCATTGTGGGATTTTTCGGCTGTAACCGGCTCCTACCCAGAGTTGGGCGTGCTGTGGGCTCATTGGGAAGACTGGGACCACACAGTCGAGTCTCATCCACTTCACGGATATGTCATTGAGGATGTTGCTCAAATTTTCTGATCAACACAGCAGGTGTCTGTATCTCTCTGTTGTGGTTAACGCCAGGATATATTATGATAGTAAGCGTAGAGTACAGCCCTGTCACGCAGTCTTAATCCTAGATGGAACTCCATAGCATCATGATTATCATCCTTATCGACACCATCGTCATCGCATTGTAAAATGCAAAAACAAACAAACAAGCGAAAAAAACTGTGTGAGCTTCTGTGGCTATTAAGGTGGCGTAGAAAAATAGGACGAAAAAAAGGTGAGCACAAAGGTGACCTCCCTAAGTGCAATAATCCTTGAAAAAAAAAAAAGACTGGAGCCACCTAAGCATGCCAGACTTGCTTTGCACTGTTGCACGTCTGAAACAAAAATGGATTATCTTGAGTGCAGCCGCGTCACATCAATCCCTACTGGATGGGGATTGGAAGAGAATTAGATATGTCTTAGTATGACGTTATTTTTATGTATGAATTATTTTCTATGAACGCTCACGTCCATCCTGTCTAGTAACCTTGTTTATTTATTGTTCTGTTCTCATGGGCATCAGCAGAGTTTGCACTCTTTTTAACCCTAACACTTTCCATTTTATCGTGCCATTAGAAATATTCCGTGTAACCAGGACCTTTTAAAAGTTAACTAGCCTTGTAGAAAGTTGACTTCACTTGAACGTTTACTTAACATTTTGATAGAAGCCGAGATGTGGTTTCTCAGAAGAATGTGGAGAGTTTCATGGACAGCAAAGAAAACAAACGAGACAGTCTTGATGGAGGCAGACACAAGTAGATCACTCATAAGGAAGATTAGGAAAAGACAGGCAACATTTATAGGCTGGTTACAACGGGAAAGCTGGAGGGAAAGAGAGCACCAGGTAGACCCAGGGAGAGAATGCTGGACGGACTTGCAGAGTGGCTGGGGATGAGGAGGGTGGGGGAGATGCCAGGGACAACGAGATAGAGACAGATGGAAGTCCATGATCGCCAACGCCATGCGGCAGGGCACCTGATGATGATGATGATGATGATGATGATGATGATGATGATGATTCTGTTTGCTGTTTGGACCTGTCTTCTTCGATACCTCCAGTATGTCCTAGCTGTGGTAGGAGTTTTTTTAAATTTTTTTTTTATAGGAACGTTACCGATACGATTTTACTGCTGGCATTTTCTATCGTCACCACTATCATAGGCTGCAGTCCATGGAGTTCTGTCTCAGCGTTGTACTATGCGTCCTCTTAGCATGTGTAAGGAAGTAAATATTGCATCGTTGTTTTTCATTTAAATACGTCACAATCGTCTATCCACTGAACCCTTCAACAGTATCAAAACCACTGTTTTGTCTGCTGTCCTACACACGTCGGCAGCAGAGTTTAATTCCTTCTCTGCAGCTGGTAACAGTGTGTTTAGCAAAAACATACATTCCAGGATAGCTCTCGTGTTTCCAACATACTGCCAGTGTACGCAGCACGCTCATGAAACGTAGCATATACTGGTACATTCTTCGTGAAGACCACTGTTGAGTAAACACTGATGAGTAATTACCTAAAGCATAGTGAAGAGTACTGGATGCAAAGTTATCCAGTGAAAGTTTTTCCACTTGCACAAGAGAGATAAAAACATGCATCTGTCTAACATCAGATAATGCTGGGAGTCGACCAGGCCGTACAATGAGTTTTAACACAATATTAGTTCAAACACAATACAGTTCAAAGGTACAATACATAAAACATTTCAAACAGCCTGCTAATATGATCAATGACACCTCTCCCTGCTTGTTCTAGAAGTCACAGACGTAATTTACTGTAATCCAAAACCAGCGTGGCTGCCCGCGTTCAAGCAAACAGGAACCAGAAAAAAAAACACACACACAAAAAAGATCAAGAACGCGTATTTAATACAACCAGACAAGACAGGCACAAATTTTTCGGCCAACCAGCCTTTGTCAAGTGTAAGACAACAAACAAACAAACATTAGATACAAAAATTAGGAGAAAATGACTGAAATTTCCCTGCTGCTCCGTCCAGTGTGAGAAAAGGAAGCTGGTGGACAGGGTGAGGGAATCAAAGAGTTAAGTATTATTTGCTGTGTTTGGTTGGACCCTCCTAAAATGGCCCTTAAAGTTATTCTTGTTGGTTAGGGTCTAAACATAGAATGTGTTGAAGCGACTTGCTTGTAATATGATTGTCGTGTTGACAGGTCGATGTGAATGGTCAGCAGTACGCAGGGAACGCCATGGCTATAACGACAGGTATCCGTCTGGCTTATAATGTGAGTATCACATATTTCTCTCTCACACTTTCTTTGCCTTTTTCTCTGTCTTATTTTCCACAACACTTCAGTGGCATTAGCCACGCGCTGCTCATTCCTTCTCCTCGATACACCACCAAATCCTGGTCCATTCCATCAAAGACACATTTAAGCAGTTTGAAGGCACTATCAACGTCAACGACAAGTCATTCTGAGGTCACCCAGTAGAAGAGATTCTGCGCAGCAACGAGTTATTTGTATGGTGTTCAACAGTGCCTTTTCCAAGCCCATTGCTCACATTTCATAATGAAAGTTTAGACTAAGGGTTTGAGCCACCATCCTTCCAGTCATTATTAGTCCATAACAGAAAGATCTATGACACGGTGGCGGATCCTTTCCTTCTTTCTCATTTTTGATTTTTGTGATGTTTGATGAATCAGAGAAGTGTTTGCTAGCTTTAATTCAGAAAAAAACAAGAGTTTGACATCAAGAATATAGTGAATGATATCCCTTTACTTCATCTAGAGATTTTGTAGAAGAAGACTTCGTGTACGTAAGAGGTAAAAAAAAGAAAGAAATGATACAAAGATTTGGATATGAAAAAAGGAGACAATAAAGGATAAATGATATCCCTTTACTTCATCTCGAGACTTCGTAGAAGAAGACTTCGTGTATGTACAAAAAGAAAGAAAGACTCATAGTTGTGTTCATATTACATATGCCATATAATGAAAGACGACCTAGAATGTAATCGTTATGTGCTAGTAAGGTTTTGAGATTCTATTTATCTTCAAGTTTTCCACGTACCATTGTTTATCCTTACGGCCATCAACTATTAAACAAAACTTAAACAAACAAAATATGCGCTGTGTGAAATACATCTCTCTCTTAGCAATTTCACATAACTCGACCCCCAGTTGTTACCATGAAAACAACTACGATCGCAATTAACTGGAGCAGACAACCCAACACTAGTGCTGATCTCCCCGGCCAGATGGCACTGAAGTTGCAGTTAACCTACACGCCACACGCTTTTTCGTAAGAACTGTTGTCCATTGCTAACAACCACCGTTGAAACAGTCTATACTATATGTACACTACTGCATCTCATTACCTGTAATTTTACCCCCACGCAACCCCCAATCACTCCACGAGAAAACGATGAAGAATATTATCATTAAACAAACCGTGCTTCAGTCCCAGATCATTCCACAGCGTGATTCCTCAATTCTACCACAAACAACTTGAGCACAAACACACATGCGACTTCTGAATTCTTAATTGTTATTGTTCCCCTTCGTACATTCAAACTATCACTACCCCTTCCCATCCCTGTCCCCCACCCTTTTTTTCCCCCCTATGTGTGTGTGTGTGTGTGTGTGTGTGTGTGTGTGTGTGTGTGTGTGTGTGTGTGTGTGTGTGTATGTGTGTGTGTATGTGTGTGTATGTGTGTCTAAAATCACTATTGTGAACAGACATTAAATAAAGATTCCACCATACACATGTGACTATATAGCATGACAACCCCAAGCACAGACTCGAAACATATCACCCACCGCACACGCACAAAGAGCATCAAGATCACCCACACGACCAGCACCGCTCCCAGCTCAGAAAACTACCATATAAAAACAAGGTGATCTCAAGTAGCTTGGTATTGCTGTCTCTACAGTTTTTATTGTACAACATAATAACACTATCAGGCTGTACAACTACACACACTGTACAGGGCTTAAAACAGGAGGAGGTAAAAACCACTGAAATAGGGGGGGGGGGGGGGGGGGGGGGGTCCGGGGGCATGTTTCCCCGGGAAAATTTTTTAAAAACCAAGTGTAAATCTTTTCCATTTTCACGCTTTCTGGACATAATTTCAAGAGGTATTTAGTGCATAAAAATGGCTGTAAACACATAATTATTACAGGAAGATATATTAGGGAAAAGGGAGAAGGGGTTAAAAACATAATAATAACATGAACACTCACCCTTTAGCTTGAGTGTTTTACAGTGTTCACCAACTGTAAGTCTTTGGATGAAATCTTACTTCTTGGGTTGCTCAAAAGTTTCACTTTTCAGGTTTAAATCAGGGGCCATAACTTGCGCGCCTGTTACTATGAACGCTTGCAAGCCGATCATGGATGCCTTGCTCCTTTCATTTTTTTTTTTTTTTTTTTTTTTTTTTTACAAACCGAAATCGCGGAATTCCGCCCAGACGCGGAACGTTTTAAGCTCTGACTGTGTGATGCTTCCTGTTTTTATTGTGTTGTATTTTCAGGCCTACCAGTCATGGCAGCAGAAATACGGACTGGATAGTTATTCCCCGGTCTTCATTTATCTCCAACACAGCTCTTCTTCATCGGTCATGCCCAGGTGTGCATGTCTGTGTGTGCATATGTGGACGTGTCTGTGCGCATGTGTGGATGTCTGTGTGTGCATATGTGGATGTGTCTGTGCGCATGTGTGGATGTCTGTGTGTGCGCACATGCATGTGCCTTTGTTTCCTTGTGTGTGTTCTCTGTGCGTATGTGTGTGTGTGTGTGTGCTGTGTGCGTGTGTGCGTGCGTGCGTGCGTGCGTGCGTGTGTGTGTGTGTGTGTTGTACTGTATGTGTGTGTATGTGTGTGTGTGTTGTACTGTATTGTGTTATACTATGTGTGTGTGTGTGTGTTGTATTGTATTGTATTGTGATGTGTGTGTGTGTGGTGTGTGTGTGTGTGTGTGTGTGTGTGTGTGT
>JAPXFY010000024.1:58371315-58373815 GCA_030674185.1 Monoplex corrugatus
TCATCTCATCATCACCATCACACACCATCATCACCACCTCATCATCATCATCACACACACATCACTCACAATCATCTCACTCATCACACGTGCCATTTCATTTCAGGTGAACGTGGCATCATGGAGCTTCCAGAGTTCCAACAGCTTTCCAGTGCCAAGCGTCTGACAACATGGTTCCTAAACAACGCTGCACGTATTACTGAAGCTGACGTCATGGAATGAACACAGTGACGTCACCAAATGGTGTGAGTGTCTAACACGGTTGATGATTGTTCACAGTCGTTCGGGGCTCTCTGGGCTTGCTTGCTATGGTGTTTATAAAACTACAAAATCGTCGCTCAGTAGGGGAAAAAACTCCATGATATAACTCTTACGTTATGACAATATGTAATGCATTAGGTAAAACTGTCTTCTGTCTTTACATACTGCTGTGCATTGCAACAATATGATACTACTCATATTTGATGTGCTGTAAACGTAACTCAAATGGTTACAGTGGGCAAAACAGATTAAAACAACTAAACACACAACAAAAACAAAGAAGAGAGAGAAGTAGAGAGAGAGAAAGAAAGAAGAAGAGAGAAAAAGATAAGAGAGAAAAAAAAGAGAAAGAAAGAGAAGAGAGAGAGAGAGAGAGAAGAAGAGAGAGAGAAAGAAAGAGAGAGAGAAGAAGAGAGAAAGAAAGAAAGAGGAAGAGAAAGAAAGAAGAGAGAGAGAGAAGAAGAAAGAGAAGAGAGAGAGAAAGAGAGAGAGAGAGAAAGAAGAGAAGAGAAAGAGAGAAAGAGAAGAAGAGAGAGAGAAGAAAGAAGAGAGAGAGAAGAGAAAGGAAAGAGAGAGAGAGAAGAGAAAGAAAGAGAAAGAAAGAAGAAAGAAAGAGAAGAGAGAAAGAAAGAGAGAGAAGAGAAAAAGAGAGAGAAGAAGAGAGAAGAAGAGAGAAGAGAAAGAAAGAAGAGAAAGAAAGAGAGAGAGAGAGAGAAGAGAGAAAGAGAGAAGAAAGAGAGAGAGAGAAGAAAGAAGAGAGAGAGAAAGAAAGAGAAGAGAAAGAGAGAGAGAAAGAAGAGAAGAAAGAAGAGAGAAGAAGAGAGAGAAGAGAAAGAAAGAGAGAGAGAAAGAGAGAAGAAAGAAAGAGAAAGAGAGAGAGGAGAGAGAGAGAGAAGAAATGAGTAAAAAGAAACAGAAAGAAAAGGAAGAAGAAAGATACGGACACAAATATTTAAAGAAAAAAAGATAGAATGACAGAAAGAAAACATTCTGGGAAGAAATGAATAATTGCTCAGGCAATTAACCATTTATACATAGACAGAGAACAAATGTATATGTATCTGTATCTCTTGACGTAGAGATCAAATGTATATATACATCTGTAATCTCTTGACATTTGGAATATTTAGTCTTCATTCCTGGATTCACAACACGTTTTGATCTAGGGGCATACTAAATTGGATATTATCCGATCTTTTTTTTTCGTGTACATTTTGAAGACTGCAATGATTTGAACGTTTCGGGTGTTCAAGGAGATCGACACGTGTTGTGTGCACCCGGCCCTTGTCTCTAAAGTTTAGTTCTGAGTGACCGTCACCTGGAAAACTGGCCAGTGGAAACTATATGTGACCCTCCACCACGAAATCAGTCTTATCTAGCATTTTGGGCATTTTGAGATATACATATCACTGGAAAGTGTACATTCTACTGATTATTTTGGTACTTGAATAAAGCTTGTACTCAAGAAAATGTAGAAGTTATGTATGTTTAAAGTCATTAAGTTGTATGACAGCCATTTTGAGAAAACGGCCTCTAAAGTTTTTGTGTGCTCTCCTACATATTTTCCTTAAATTTTTTTATTTGGTGGCTTTGACCCAGTTTGTTTCTAACTTTCGCTGTCATTCTCTGAAAGGTGCACCAAAGAGCTTTCCGTTAGTATACAGTATTACATGTGCGGGTACTACACAGGTTACGGTTTATAATAAGAGACAAAAATAGGTACTTTTGGTAGGAAATTGCATTCTTTCTGCTGCGATCAGTGCGTTAAAATACCATTTTAAATTGATTAATATGTTTTTTCAAGAAAAAAAATTTCTTTCAAAAAAAAATTTCTGTGGGGGGATAGATTGTAGTCTACAGAAATCAATTTTGAGAAAAAGTCAAAACACTCCAGATAGACCCTCAGTCACCTTTTCAACTCCTAGTGCTGTTCGACTGACTGCGAGTTAAGACTGATTTCGTGGTGGGAGGTCACATATCATCTTGAATACAAATATCCTAGATATAAACAAAGCGCTCATTAGCAAACAACTTTTGCTTGTTAGTGACGTACACGAATACTCACACACAGTAGTAGCGCGTAGTAGTGATCTAGACGCACGATGCCTGTAAACTGCGTAGGACTAAATGTTCCAGATAATGAGAACGTGTGGTGCAAGCTTGGAGACAATCCGTGAAACACAAAACAAAACAAAACAAACGAAACGAAACAAAACAAAACAAAAAAACAAAACAAAAC